>CM021100.1:731977363-732502874 GCA_007115665.2 Sequoiadendron giganteum | reverse complement strand
ATGAGGTAGAAGCAAAGAAGGAAAAAGTTGTAAAAGAGGTTTCTCTGGACCATGGAGAGAAGAATTATTCTCCAGTAAGACCTAGTACCCCTCTTAGACAAGAATCCTTGGTAAATAATTTGTTACATTATGAAAATACACTATAATCCATAGCAGAAATTTATAATCAAGTAGGTGAAGAGGATATGAAAATAGTAATGATGGCTATCATTTAGTATGCCATTATTTTGGAAGTTAAATGGGATGATGTTAAAGATAATGTACCTGAGACCTTATGGGAAGCTCTAATGAAAAGAAGATCAGAAGCCATTGAAATGGAAGAGAAAATAAGGGCTAATGTATATAAGGAAATTGGATCCTCTCTGACACCGAGTGATCTGGAAACCCTGAAGAAGGTTTTTTCTACTATGTTACGGATGAAGAAGAGAGTTAATACTTTAATGAGCGGCAAAAGAGGTAGATTTAGAAGATAAAGAAGCAAACTGTAAATACAATCAGAAGCACGGCTGAGAAGTATGATATGCTTCGTGCATCTAGATCAAAACCTAAATCAAGAGAAGAAGCATCTATAGAAGTTAAGGAAGATACTCCTTCTGCTTCCAAGTTTGCTTCCAAATTTGCTTGCAAATTTTCTTCTAGGTTTTCTTCCAGGTTTGCTTCCAATTTTGCTTCCAATTTTTCTTTCAATATTTCTTCTCGTTTGCTTATAGTTTTTCTTCCATTGTTGCTTCCATTTATTAATTTAATATGTTTTATTTCAATTTGATTAGTTAAATATATCATGACTCTTAAATAACTCATATGATTATGAGTAAGTAATTTAATTATTTAACTCATATGATTAAATAACAATATTGTAACATGATCATCATCTATAATTAAAACAAGTGAGTCAATTATCTATGATTTAGATGAATTTGACAACATCCATCCTAAGCAGTAAATTAAAATCATCATACTTAATAAATATCCATCCAAAAATCATCAACCACTTTTATATATAAAAATTGACAAGTCAATTTTGATAAGATCATCATCATATATAACTAAAACAAGTGGAAGTCAAATATGCCATTACATCAAAAAAATGTCAAAATGATACATGTCCAATAGTCGACATAAGTGAAAATGATACATGTACAAATGATATAAATAAAATTGATAAATTATGTGACTCAAACTGATACATGTCCAAATGATACATTTCAATATGATACAACAAAAAAATATAGTACTGTAGACCATGAAAATGATACATATGATCTTAACCATGAAAAGAGTCATCATAATGATATATCAGAAATGATCTATGATGTAGTCTATATGATCATGAATGTCATTGGTTACTATCACCAACTGTCTGATCATCATCATCACCATCGTGATCATCATCATCATCATCATCATCATCATCATCATCATCATCATCATCATCATCATCATCATCATCATCATTGTCATCGGCCTCAGTGTCTTCCATATTTGCATCATCATCATCCTCTGCCATGTGATATGTATCAGCAAAAACAATATTTTGTGGGTCTATATCATGTTGAGGATCATCTTGATCTTTTGGAAGACTTGTGTTCTGCAAAAAAAAAACATTTAAAATGAAAATTTATTATTTATTTCATGCAATAATTTATTTTTCTATTATATATCTAATATTACAACATATGAGATGAAACCATAATCATATTACATCATATCAAAGTGCATATACCATAAAAAAAATTCAAAAAATTTATAGCTAATACTAGTGAGTCAGGAGAAACTTCAGCTTTTAAAAAACAAAGCCAATTATGCTAGTAGACTTGTGGATCAGGCCAACATTTGGTGGAAGAGGAAGAAAGATGACTGGAACTCTGGAGGCCCACCATAATGGATTTCAGTATTCAACCATGAGAGCATAAGAGAGAACTGATATTATGTATCAAAACATTAAGCATGCATTCTTCCAGCCAGTGGAGAAGGAGATGATTACTTTGCTTCATTTTCATTTGCATAACCATATCATGGCATGGGAACCAAGAAGACCAAGGATGTCCAGTTTTATGTGGAGGTAATGGATGTGGTCCAAACTTTAGTAGGGGCAAGGAGGTCAATGTATGATCCTGATGAAATTGAGGAAGAACAACAAGAGAGGGACGAGAAAAATAAAATCAATACAAAGTTTCAAGGATTTGTCAAGCGAGTAAGAGAGCTATGGGAGAAGCCTCATCTAAAATATTTTGAACTAGAGTTTGATATACAATTTAGAGAGCTTGGTTTTCATGGATTTCCTTTCAAAGCCTTTGCTTTTATTGTTCCTACGATAAACTATTTGGTAGAGTTGGTGGAATTTCCTTTCTTAGAAATCACTATTAGTGATATTGAGATTGTTAACCTTGAGAGAGTAGGACTTGGAAAAAATGAATTTGATATGGCTATTGTTTTCAAAGAATTCAAGCGGGATGTACTCCACATTGACACCATTCCTCAATATTCACTTAATGGAATCAAGGAATGGATGAACTCCATGGATATAAAGTATTATGAAAGCAGAATGAACTTGAACTGGCAACCAATTTTGAAGAGTATTACTGATGATCCAGATAAATTTATTGAAGATGGTGGTTGGGAATTTTTGAATATGGAAGCTAGTGATTCTGATTCTGATAATTCAGAAGAGTGAGATCAAGGATATGAACCCTCTGATGTAGAAGAGGAATCAAAATTAGATTTCATGTAGCCACCATCAAGAGTGTTACAATCCAACAAGATGGAGGGAATAATTATATAAGGATAATTTTCAATGTTGCAGGTACTAGCTTCAATGCCAACTATAATGGCAACATTGAAATTGCCTAGTAGTATTTATGTTAAGGAAATTTCCTTTAGATGCAAGGATTCAAAGCACGTCAACCATGTGGTGCACATGATTAAATCCTAGAGATGATCTGTAGCAATGAAAGAGTCTGAAAAGGAAGAGAGAGCTACACTAGTGACTATGGAGAAAATTCAGCTTTCAAAAATAAAGCCAATTAGGCTGGAAGACGTGTAGATCAGGCTAGCATTTGGTGGAAGAGGATGAAACATGACTTGAACTTTAGAGGCCCACCATAATGGATTTTGGTATTCAACCATGAGAGCAGAAGAGAGAGTTAATACCATGTATCAGAATATTAAGCATGCATTCTTCCAGCCAGCGGAGAAGGAGATGATTACTTTGTTTCATTTTTATTTGCATAACCATATCATGGCATGGGAACCAAGAAGACTAAGGATTTCTAGTTTTATGTGGAGGTAATGGATGTGGTCCAAAATTTAGGAGGGGAGATCCTGATTTCTGCCAAGAGGCATAAAGTCAAATGAATTAAGTTCACCTACATGTCTGCCAAAGTTTACTTCCAATTTTTATGGCTATTTTTCTTGACTGTTAGAGTTTACCTACAAATTTGAAATTTCTTTCTGGTCATTTTGATGAGGATATATTCAGCCAATGTGTAAGAACCTTTTGCTTGTATCACAAGCATATGTGCATTGCAAGAATTCTGATTATCTATGGTCTAGAGGTATGTCATCTCACTTATTCGATCTTCTATTTCAATGTTTTTTATGGCCTTCTCTATTTGAGGTAGCACCTGAAAATCCTACCTCCTTTCCTTAGCTGAGAAGTGGATTTGAATTTGGAAATACCGCACTTTAAAACTAGCTATGGTTTAAGGAGAGCTATTCTAGCTTTCTTGTTGATACCCTCAATCTTCAACAAGGACTTAGATGCATGGACTGAAATGCAAGCCTTCAAACTTAGATTTGAATGTGCATAATTTGATTAATTATGGTTTTCATAGGAAATTTTCTTTACATGACTATTCAGGATTGTCAATACATGTAATAGTGACTACATCCTTATCAAGTTTGGCTACCATTATTTAGAATGCGTTGGTCTTTGGAGTCGATACAAATTTGTGCATTGTTATTCCATATTTGTAACATGTAGGACATTTAAGGGGTACAACATATAGAAATTCAGTACTGTCATCCAAGGAAAACTTACAAATGGTGTATCAAGAACAACAAAAAAATATTTTATTAGGGTTAATGCTTTCTTCCCCCATGGTGTTGATATTTTCCCCAAAACATTTTTTTTATTATTTCAACACATCTCAAAATTCAATGTATTGATTTGTTACACATTTCAGCTTTTTATGCAAATGATGCATATATGTTAACTCGATCAATGTTGTTACTTCGGTAGTTTGACTTCTATGACAACCAACCATTAGGCCATTGTGTGCAGGAGCACATTTGTGTTTTTAGTTAGATTTTTTGGATAGCTCTACTAAGTGTTGAGGACATTCCATTTATCTTTTGAATGTTAAGAAGTCGGGGTTTCAAGGATTTTTCAAGCGAGTAAGATAGCTATGGGAGAAGCCTCATCTAAAATATTTCGAACTAGAGTTTGATATACCATTTAGAGAGCTTGGTTTTCATGGAGTTCCTTTCAAAGCCTCTACTTTTATTGTTCCTACGATAAACTATTTGGTAGAGTTGGTGGAATTACCTTTCTTAGTAATCTCTATTAGTGAGATTGAGAATTGTTAACCTTGAGAGAGTAGGACTTGGGAAAAATTCATATTATATGGGTATTGGTTTCAAAGACTTCAAGTGGGATGTACTCCACATGTACGCCATTCCTCAATATTTGCTTGATGGCATCAAGGAATGGTTGAACTCCATGGATATAAAGTATTATGAAAGCAGAATGAACTTAAATTGGTGGCCAATTTTGAAGACTATTACTGATGATCCGGATAAATTTATTGAAGATGGTGGTTGGGAATTTTTGAATATGGAAGCTAGTGACTTTGATTCTAATAATTTAGAAGAATTAGATCAAGGATACGAACCCTTTGATGTAGAAGAGGAATCAAAATCATATGAGGAAGGTTCAGAAGATGAATCTCTTGTGGAGTTGGAAGAGGACAAAGAAGAAGAAGAATATTCTCAGGAGGAAGGTAAAACATGGGATGAATTAGAAGCCAAAGCCAGAAATGCAGATAAGGAAAAAGAAGATGAGTCTAACAATGAAGAGGAAAGGCGAAAATGAAAGGCAAAAGCTACAAGGAAGTCTTGGACACCTGATATTACAGATTCAAGATGAATGCCTTCCAAGAGGCATAAATTCATAAGAATTGAGTTCATCTACATCCTTCTACTATTTATTCATGCACATAAATGGTCATCTTGTAATCATAATATTTGAGCTCTATTTACTCATCCTATGCATCAATAAACAACTCAACATAAGAGATGAAAATTGTCATATTAACACAACAATATCCAGCTAAGTTATTGAAAGTCAACTATTGATACCTAATTCTCCATCCAGATTACAAGATTGTTTCACTTTTTTTTTTTGTAACATATTCTTTTCAAATTTCTTTGGATGGCGGCCATATTTCTCCTCCTGCCAAAACATGGCACATGGACTAGTTAAACTAATTAATATGCAATCATTTACTTTTTCCAAGGAAATAAAAAAATATATCATTGAACATATTAAATATACTTACAAATGTATAGATCAAGGGATGTAAACCTTTTTGGCCACTGAGATGCGTGGAACGAAGTTTCTCAAGCCTAGCCTTTGAGGCCTTGTCCTAAAACATATACTAATTCAATTTAACTATGCACAAATAAAATTTAAATATCATTTAATAAATTTGATATAATCTTATGAGAAAATTCAAATACCTACATACTCTCCTCATCAGACTTCCTCTATGCATCGAAATTCTTTGGCAGCACACAAGATTTCTTTCTATTCCCGGTGGTGTTGCGGTGACTCTCACAAGTTTTCTACCAATGGTGTGCAGTAGTGTGGTGACCACCGCTATCCTGTGGCTCCTTCATCAGCTTGGTGTGGTAGAGCGATATTTACTGTGGTTCCGCAAGTTGCTTCTTCCTTCTCGGCGGTAGTGCGGTGAAAGCTTCTGTGGCAATATTTTTATTCATAGAGGATGCCATGGAGAGAGGACATGGATGGCATAGAAATACTAAATCACTGAGAGGAAAGTGAGTGGAAATTGTAGCAGACAATAATGTTAATGACCAAGACTTCTAAATTTTCAAAATTATTTGCAATCCATGTTTGTGTAGTAGATGTGGACTTCTTATTTCGCTTGCAGACTTATCTGAAAGAAATAGGGTATTTACCATACATTTCCCTTGACAAAGTAAACATTTTCTTTCATTTATTTTTACTATATATCTTAGAAGTGAAATTGTTGTTACATAATGATGCACTGATAAAATAATATATACAAAAAATGCAAAGAAAATGTTTGAAATTTAGCATGCAACCTATTTTTTATTTTTTTCAATGATAATATTTGATTTTATTAATAATAATGCAAAATTTACATCAACTTCAAAAATTAAGTCCATCCAGCAGCTTCTGAAATATGTCTGTTTAACCAGAACGGTTCCCAACAAACCAAAATAAACTACATAATCCACCTATAAACAACCCTATCTACTATTACCCATACCCCATACTGTTTACATTTTCAAATAAAAAATAGGGCCTAACCCCATAAAATGTACAACAAAAACTAAGATATAAACTGTATTTTAACCAAAATTGAGCTTGAGTTTATGTAGAAGTGCTCGATGTGCTACCCAGTTGCAATGGGAATATTTCCTTGTTTGTCTTCATCTTCTTCCTTGGGCACAAACCTTTCTTCTCTCGCAGCTCCTCTCTAGTGACATCTTTGAGGCCCTCAATGACCATTTCGACCTCCATTATTTCTACACAAAGTTTCAGGGATTTCCATCCTAGCTCCACTCCTTCTCTCCACATAGCTTTGGTGATTCCTTCTGGCCACCTAATGAAAGGATGGTTTATCTCTACTACTTCAGGGTCCACACCTTCCATGCCTTCACTCATATTAAAGCCTTCTCCTGGTATAGCCCATTCCAGGATACTTTCCATATTCACTAAGAAATCCTTGTGTACCAACACCTTCATTAATTTCCTCACTTCCTCCATCGAACCTCGTAAGTCTATCCCACATATCATGATCAATGAATAAATATCCATATTAGTACGATATATGTGCTTCAAATATTCGAAGCCATTACCCAAGATTTTTTACATAGATTGTGCCACCTTCACATCCTTGGAGAGGAACAATCCTCTCAGCCTCTTCACAGTTGCTTTGCCAACAAAAGGGTCCAATTTTCTCCTTGAATGTAGAGTGAAATTGGCCTCCATTTCTTCTTTGGTATGCTAGCTTCCAAACTACCTCACACTGTAGACCTGTTACATTCATTTCCACTGCAAATCAAGAAGCATCAGATGAAATTCCTTGTGTGTCTTTAAAACACGTCCTATTGTAAGACCTCACCATTAATGCCAACCATGCGTCCAGCACCGGCAACAATACCTTCATCAATGCTTCAAGTCCTTTGGGAATTTAAAACACATTCCTCTACTTTCTAGTGTTAACTCCTTCCTGCATTAATTACAACAGACAAATTTCCTCCATAGAAATTCCACTAAAATAATCTATTCTTATTTCCTCCACCTCTGCAAAAGATAGATCCCATTTCAATAAGGTATTTTATTTCGTGTTCCCAATTCACCTAACATGACTAACCTTAAAGTCCTCAAAAAAAAACTAATTCTTCAATAATTTTCCTTATCACACCCTGCAAATGCCAAGCATCAATTCCTCCTTTTATTATTGCTTGGATTACTTGGATGAATTTTTGGCAAAAAAAAAGGATTACTTGGACGCTTCTTCCATTTATTTTGTATCAACATATGTTCGTGAAGACACAAAATTTAATAGCTCAATCAATTAGAGATTTTGTGATTTTCAAATGAAGAGTAAGGTACATTTTTATAACTGCTATATTACATTCATGTGCATAAACAAAATAAAAAGATTACATTACTAGATTGCACTTATGCAGATGCATATAATATAGGAAAGATTGCACAATCCTTTCAAAAATATAGTCTTTATCGATAATTTAAATGTATGTTGTTCCACACAAGCCGTGGAACTGGCTATTTGAATGCATATAATAAAAAAACTATACATTTATAGATACAAAAGAGAAAAATGCACATAAAGAGAAAGGGGACCTTTTATTGCCTCAATAATGAATCCTAGTTGCTTTGTTCTGCATCATCATTAGTCTTCTTTCTTTTCTAAGCCGCCAAGTTGATGTCTTCCTTGCTACTCCTAGGTTCCCTGTATTTGAGTGAGAAGAGTGTTGTTAGAGAAATTAAGGATCACCATTCAAAATATGTGCGTACATCTATAAACATATAATTTTATCATCATGTGCATTCAAATAACTTGCATACCATAGATGTCCAAGAAAACAAGAAAGTTATCAAACATATCTATCATATGCTCGGTTTTATCTAACATGTTTTATCATTGTGTAGATATAGATAAAATTAGGTTGTTGTTTTGTTTATATAGTTATAGCATGTGGGGTGAAATGTGGCTCCCAAAAGGGTTGAGCCTAGCCTGCTACCCTATTTTTTCATTTGAGAAGGATAATAACAAGTAAACCATCCATGAAGCATTAAAGATCAATCTTTGCAAGGATAGTGGAGTATGTTGGTAAGGGGTAATCTCCTTATTGATAAATATTTATCCTTATTAATAAGAACATTCCACTATCAATATAGCCATGATTCTGACAAAATTGATCATCAAGGATTCCAAGATAGTTTTCATTCACAGTCTGGTTAAAAGTAAGCAGCCCCAAGCATCATAACAATCACAAGAATTTAACATGAGGGGTAGTCATGTAGATTAAAATCTTACACAATAGTCATCACTTGCAAAGACAGAGACAACATGTTTCCACATAAAAAATTAAATCGAATGCATGAAAGGTACAATGATGAAGTCCATAATAGTGAATGTTGCTTAACAAGGATTGACAAACAACATTTTGTATCAAGGAGAACAAGGTAACCTCAAACTCTATTGTATATGAGTATGATAGTACCTGAGCTTCTGGTGTTTCTAGATGGAACATATAGCAGAAAAGTGTAGTCTCCATTTGAAGGAACCATCTTCGAAGCTCTTCCCTGAAATGAGGGTTGAAAACATTAGAAGAAAATAAATACCATAATTCTAAAGTAACAATTTGTATCAAGAAAAATGTCAGAAAGTATAATTAAAAAGAAAAATCCTTACAATTGGACCTCAAATTGGACCAAACAGTAACAACAAATGTGTCCTGATAAATCTTGCACATTTAAACAACTTGGAAAGACCACTTTGGAGATAGCAAAGAAATAAATAAGTATGAAAACCGACACAACAATTGAAAACTGAAAATGGATTGCGAGTTATAATGTATCTACTCCATTATATTGCTCAAAACATAAGCATACATAACATGAGTTCATTTGATATGAATAAGTGGATGAGATGTTCTAGTATCTATTCTAATAGATTGAAATGATGATGATATGATGATCAAAAGAGCAAGATTGAAGAGAACACCCGAAAGTGTTTCACATTGGCTCAAGGTACAATCCAAATTGGTTATGACACTGATAGCAATCCAAATTTTCCTTAACCGTCCATACCCGAACGTTGCATCACAATCTATTCTTCCTACACATAAAAATTCCACATATTAACCCCTTCCAAAAAAAACACAAAATACCATGAAACAATGAGCCCCCTATATTAGTAAGTAAGTAGGTAGTCTATAGGGCATAGTTTGATTTTATACAAGGATTCTCATGAAAGGAATCTTCAAGTGACAGTGAGTGAGTTGTTTGAGATTGCAGCTGATGGTGCAATATCCAGTCTTAAAGGTAGTTAGCAAAGCAATAAATGTGCAAGAAAATTAAATTATACACAACAAACAATTCACAATGTTATCTTGCATAATGCCTTAAGTTTGAAGACAATAATCTCGTTGTATCTTGATGAAAGTAGTGACCTTAATGGTCAATCACTGGCAACCATGATTTTAAAACATGGTATTATGCTTATGGAGGCATCATTTTAAGCAAGGTAGTGAGTATTGGTTTGGAACAATGGCAGGTATGAGGGACTTGCTTTATATTCATACTATGTAGTCTAGCTTAAGACAATGTTCTTAGAAGAGATTGAAGGTGGATTAGGGAACTCAAGGGTTACCATGATAAAGATTAAAGAAAATATTGAGATCTATTTAAAAGCCACTATCATGAAGATATTAAAGATGTCAAATGAAAAACCCTAGCAGCTCAAGTAATGAACACAATGTGAAAGAGGACAGTGTGCTAGGGAAGATTTAGGAGATCTCCACATTATTTAATCACAGGAAAATACATTATTTATTTATTTATTTAAATTAAAATAAATTATTCTAAACCCTATATAGGACACATTGATACTTCAAAAGGATCTGATTTTTTTTTTTAAATTAAAAGAAGTCATTCTAAACCCTATATAGGATACATTGATACTTCAAAAGCATCTAAAGGAATTTGAGATTAAGCAAACATATTTCAATTAAATACTTGGATTAAAAATGGCAGTGTGAACATTATAACCCTTGTTGATCAGAGTTGGAATTGATAAACAACAATGAATTATATGCCTCCTATCACGCACATCTCCTTAACATTCTTTGTCATTCTTTATTGAAACACTTCTCCATTTTGGCTAGATATGCCTAAAAATAAGGTTTCAACAAAGGTTTTATTGTATGTTTATTAAATTGAAAACTCCATTCTGGAGGGCTATGCTTGAAAATAAGATTTTGACAAAAAAATTAGAGTATGTTTATTAGAGTTTTAGAGTATTTTGGTGGGCCATATTCTTGATTCCTTAAATGATTTATTCAAATGGATTGTGACTGATGTGATTTGTTGCATTTATTATTGTAAATTATAATGATGCCAGGATTACCATACTACCACCATCTCTTATTATACCCACTACGGTATGGCGGTGTTTTTCCCTTCCCTTTTTTTGTTTACCACACTACCGCCTTGCTCAAGGATTCTTAGTGTGGGGTTGCAGTGTATACCGCTCTACTGCATATGTTACTCACCTTCCCAGTGATATAGTGGTGTATGATTTTGATCATTACTTGAAGAGTTTCAATGAGAAAATCTTATTTGTCTTATCGATATCTCAATGTCTCATCAACATTAGATCTTATGTTCCTCTGATGTTGGTTGTTGGTGTCGATGAGACAAGTTAATATCTCTTGCCAATATTCCACTATCTCATTGATATTTTCCTTCGGTGATATTTATGTATATATGAATCTAACTCTACATGTCGAGGAGACTCATGATTATCGCTGCAATATGGTGGTTTTTTTCCCTTCCCTTTCAGTTGTTTACCACACTACCACCTTGCTCAAGGATTCTTGATGTAGGGTTGCAGTGTATACTTCTCGACCACATATGTTGCTCACCTTCCTAGTGGTCTAGCGGTGTATGCTTTTGATCATTACTTGAAGAGTGTCGATGAGACAATCTTATTTTTCTTACCGATATCTCAATGTCTCATCGACATTACTTTGTTATATCCAAGAGTTGTGTTTCATCAAGCACTTGTAGATATACCTTGTCGATTTGATGTAAGTGATTCTCTCCTCGATATGCCTGTATCTTGTTGATATTTGACTATTTTACATCGTTGATGAGACATATAAATAAGTCTCTTCGACATAGGGGTTTCTAAACTGATGCTAAACTCGAAGCTAAACTTGAAGCTAAACTCAGAGCTAAAGTTAGAGCTGAAAGTCGCACTAAACTTGAAGCTAAACTCAGAGCCAAAGGTGATGCTAATGGTAGCACCACACTCGAAGCCAATATTGTCGCTAAAGGTGGCACTACTTTTGGTGAAAATTAGTTCCTAAACTAGCCATGGCTTGTCCTAGTCGATGCAAATAAATGCAAAAAATTGTGCCATCCCGATATATAGCACCGATGTTTTCAAAAAATTGGCAAAAAATACATTAAAATAGTGGGTGGAAGCAAAGAATGGAGCAAATCATAGGGATTTGTTGTAGTGAGAGTGAAGAAAATGTTGAAGTGGAAATACATGACGTTGCTCCTCCGATACATACTTTAGAGGAAAATGATAAAGTTGAAGAAGAAAAAGAAGAAGAGAGGAGAGAAGAAAAATAAAAAGAAGAAGAAAAGGTAGAAGAAGAAGACAAGATGGTAGAAAATAAGGTAGAAGGAGAGAAAGTTGAGGAAGAGGAAAGTAATGAGGAATCCAATGAAATTATTGGAAAGAATGAAGAAGAAACAAAGAAGGTAGTTGAATCATAAAGGTCCTCCATTGAATCCTCTTTTGGTGATGATGTTTTGAAAGTCCTACTATCTAAGTAGATCATATTCCAGTCAATTATTCCTCTAGACCTCTTTCAACTTCCCATGAATCAAGGCTATGTGGATCTAGACAATATTTCTCCTATGCATAAAATGGTGTTAGGTGATGTATTTCATGCATCCAATAGAAGATAAATTCTAGAAACACATCAGAAGGGAACTAAGCTTATCAATGGCGCCATTAAGGCTTTGCAAGAAGTCACACCTGATACATCAGTGAGCACATCTCTCACTCTAGTAGGAAACTTGAAACTTCTATTGGACTCCTTCAAGGAGTATGCCACCAAAATTGGTGAGAAAAAAAAATAAGTTGAAGAAAAATTGGCTGCGAAAAGGCTATGGGTTCTTCATGACAAGTGTTCTCTAGCACATACCAATGTAGAAAAGAGCCTTGAATCTATAAAGGCTTGTGAATATGAAGCAAATTCTATGTTTTCCTATTGCATAGGGTGGCCTGATGCCACACAAAGTATAAAATATCTTATGGACTCCATTGAGTCCCGGTTGAAAGTTATTTCCAACACTTACAATGCATCTAAGGATAGGGATAGGTCAACTTCGAATGCCATTTCTCCTCATAGAGAGAAATTTTTCATGTTACAAAATCAGAAGGAAGAAATAATCAAAAAATTTGGTCTACTTGGTGACAGTGTAAGGATGGAGTACACTCTGGTCACCAATGCCTTGGCTAATGTTGAGAAACTAGATAAGATCAATCTGAGACCGGACACTCTGGATGAGGCTGAAGAAAGTTTAATTGCATTGGAGAATCTAAAAAAAAAATTGATATCTGCTAAATAGAGTTGGGAGAATGGTAAAAAAGCCTAGCAAGGAATTCTCCAGGAGCTTCAAAGTGCTCCATCCTTCGGGTAAGGTTTTTTTTTGGTTTACACATCAATTGGGTTAAACTCCTTAGGGAAAGTTCAAAATTTTGATTCTTTTTGTTGTACATTATTTTAAACCATGTGTAGATATGTATATTCATATTTTTGGCCCACCCTTTGTCCTTGATGTCAAAGGGGGAGAGAGAAAATGAGAGAAAAGGGAAAATGTCATGGAGAGAAAGGGGAAATTTTTGTGCATAGGAAGCTTGTAAATTATTTTGGTGCATGTTTCCATCAATGAAAAAGGGGGAGATTGTTGGAAGAATGAAGAAGAGAACATCTCTTGATATAGCTTTTATGTTTTTATTGATGTCACCATGATATATGAGTTGCAACTGCAAGTTCAAAGACAAGTTGAGCTGGTATTCTGAACAAGTAATGTAGGAATGTCCTCTAGTATTTTGGTCTACATTTCCCCTTCGGTGATCTTCATTGCTCGTAATTTTGGGAAATAAATTTTGGTTGTTTGAAGCATGCATGGTCAGAATCTCTTGTGTACAGGTGATCATGTATGATGTTGGCATCATTCTATTTTTTTCACTTTGGTTTTTAGGTTTATCTTTGGCCGACCTAGTAAGTGGTTTAAGTTGTAATGGATTAAATTTTGTATGTGTGATCCATGCCGACATGATGTAGCATGCTACATGCTTGAATTATATTTGAGAAGTTTTTGTATTTTCTTGGAGCCAACCTGATTGGTACTTGTGGAAAATTTAGATATATATACAGGATAATTTGGAGATGGATGTATGTATATTGATTATGTGAATGTTGGTGGATTGAGTGTGGATGCAAAAAGAGGTAATATTGGTTTGTTCACATGCAAATTCTTTGAGCTTCAAAGGAACTCAATCTGCACTTATGAGTTGTATCTTCATTAGTTCATTCTCTAGTTGTAAGCCATTTTGTTATTGTATCTTTTGTAGGTAGTGAGTCTTGGAAATGAGCCACCCTTTATAATATCGTATAACTGGTTATACTATATTGTGAGTTAACCCTCACCATGGTTTTTCCCATTCTAGGTTTTCCACATAAAAATCTTGGTGTTGATTTGCTATGTGTTTTCATGATTTGTTAATGCTTCTGCTTATCTTAACTATCATATGCATTGGATTAACTGGATGGTATTTTTTTAGTAAGTTTCAGAAGATACTGATTCACCCCCCTCTTAGTATCTTGGATATTCAACATTAAGGTCATCAAATGACCAAGAAAAAATATGCGTATACTTTTTGAGAAAAGTAATAATCATTTTTCTATTTTTTAGGCTTAATTCTTTCCCAATGTACACCTTCTTAGGTGCATTTTTTTTTCCCAAGTTTATCTCTTCAAAATCTTTCTCATATGAGGGAGTCGGCTTAGCATTACATTTTTTAGAGTTATCAAAAAATATCTTTAGGGACACTAAGCCTTAGGGAATCTTATTTGTCTTTAGTTGAATCACCTCATTCCCAAAAGTAGTTTCCTTCCCATCCATAATTTTAACAAAGCTTTGGAATTCAATTTCTTGACTATGGAATTCATCAACACAATGAAAAAAATTCAAAAAATCTGAGTCATCATTGAATACCTACAAATTCTTAATATTATTTAGGATGGAAGGCCTTATCTGGACCTCAACTTTGGATATACTAGAAAATTTGATATCATACAGCCATAAATCTATATGGAAATAAGATCTTACATTGCATAATTTTTCCCTTTCCACCTATTCAATAGAGAAAGCATCAAGCATTTCTATGGTATCCAGGACAATAGCTTTATATTATTTCAATATCTTATGTTTAGACATATATTTATCACTAACTTGGGATAAAACTAACTCAGATTCCCCTAAGAGTTTAAGCTTCTTAATCCTATGCTTGGCTGCCATGCTAAGTCCTAAAATTAAAGCCTCATACTTTGCCACATTATTTGTACATTAAAATTTTAGTGAGAATAAGTATTTGTAAAACTTAGCTTTCAGTGATATTAGAATCACCCTTACACCTAATCCTTCTTTTGAATGCACTCTATCCAAATACATGGTCCAAATGTAATCTTCTTGAGCTTGTTCTTTTATTTCCTTAGCAATAGGTGCAATATCATCTTCTATTGATTGTGACTCTAAAACTCTAAATTTTCCATATTTGTATAAAAAAATTACACATGTTTAGCTAGTAGAAAGTGTTTAATGAGATTGGATGATCTCTTCTCTATGTGCAATTTGACATCTTTTACATTGATAGGGATCATGGCATAAGAGATATCCAATTGCATACTTCCCCCAATCATTGTTGACCACTTCCTGTTGAACACCAAAAATACTAAGAGGGGGTGAATCAGTATTCTTTTAGACCACTTAAACATTTAAACATTCAATCCATAACATATTCAATTTGTATTAATGAAGGTAAGCATGCAAACATTCAACAACACCACATAACACATGAACACCAATATTTTTACATGAAAAAAGCAAAATGGGAAAAACCATGGTGAGGATTAGCTCACAATATATTATAACCGATTATGCTATATTTTTGAAGTGCTCATTGTATGTGGACTCACTTTCCAAGTGGACTCAATAACCACTAAAAGATAGAAGAGATAGAAGAGATTATGGCACATAACTAGATTTTGAACTATTATAATTGCATCTATCATATGCATTAGATATAGTTCTAATGAAGCTTAGAATGTAGGATCAATACACTTCATACTGATCTAAATCAACACTTTTCTCTACTTTGAATTCACTCTATATTCACACAATTCACATCCAAAAGAACTTGCTACTCATCACACCACACAAACTATCAAAAAATATTTTTCTTATATATCCGCTTCATCCAAAACATCAATTAGGTTAGCCTAATTAGATGTAATATGAAAAATACAACTTTTTGGCTCAAGATCCTTACATGCACTCTTTGTGCCAAGATTCAAATCTCATAGAAACTTCAAATAGGTCAGAATGGACCTAAAATAAAAACCCACATAATTGATTAAAACATATTCAACCTCTGCAACACATCCAACTCATTAGGTTGGCATTGATAATGACCTAATTACAAGATTTTCTAACAATACAACCATATCTAAACACATAGACCTCCAAAAACTATGCCAACTAGAATACATAATCAATTGAAACTTGTCAACATCTCCATAGAACTGCAAAGATAAAATCCAATGTTTAGAGAAGTAAGGATTCACCAAAACATATGCAATGAACTAGAAAATGCCTATAACAACAAGTATGAACTTTTTTTACTGATAAATTCCATACTAGGAGCTAAAACAAGATGAAACTCTAGAATTAGGATATTTTATCAGCCAAAAAAATTATGTTATAGCGCAGAGAAAAATCTTCATCAATAGACCAATGCATACCCAAATACTAGATCCCTTGTACACATAATCACCTAAATTGATACTTAGTCAATTTCCATAGCTATTTCCTTCGCTGAATGAAACCTTCTTGCAAATTTTTCTAACATAATCATCCTCAAGCATGCTCAAGACACCCAAACTAATCTGCACCATATTCTTTGTACTGAGATACAATGTTGACATCAATGACAACACTGCAATGCATAAATATTCACTTTGTGCTCATCCCACGTGCTCATGTTGCCAGCAAGTTCATCAATGACATCTCCTTATTCTTCCAACAATCTCCCCCTTTATCATTAATGGTAGCATGACAAAACAATCTCCAAAATTGTTCTCCCCTTTGTCATCAAGGAAAAGGGTGCATACAATAGTCTTCTTGACTTACCAGATCTCCCCCTAACAAATATATCCATATGTTCAAATTGAAAACCTAAACTAAATCCCTTTAAAAGAGATATAGGCCATAACTAGTTCGAAAAGATACATTGGAAAACATTTTACACCATCTACATATTTACATTGGAGTTTGAAACAATAAACTAAAAATGCATAAATAATAAATTATTGTCAATTGGAGGAGGTTGACCCTTGAAGCTTCTCTAGATGAGTTTATCAATCCTATTCTCCCTTTTCCTAGATCGTATTGGCTATGCCAAGAATCTTCCATTGGGTCTCTAGCTCCATTAGGTAGTCTTCCCCTTCTTTTAGAGTGCTAGGTATCAAATACATCTTTGTATATTTATCAACACTTACCAAGGCACTATAAATAGATGTGAACTTAGAGTTCACCAGGGCCCTGAGGTTTCCAAAGTGCATACTAATCTTTTATTTGTGTGCTTGCAGTTGGAAGTGTTTCTCATGCAAGTCTTCTACCATTGACCTTGTACTTCCATCTAGGTCTTGTGTCAGATCATATGCACTGGAATATTTTTTATCTATGACTCAACTGAGTCCATTTCATCTTTAATTCTCTTTGTGTGTCCGGGCCACTTCATGCAAAACTAGAATAAAGCTTTGGCCTTAGCCACACAAGATTGTGCACCCTTGAGGCTTTCCTGAAATTTGTTGTGTGCTTGTGCACACTTCTCCATGATTTCCATTTGCTTCTTCTCATCCATCTTTTTATCTATCTATTTTTCCAACTTTTCCTTCAATCTGGAGGCATGATCTTTAAATGAATCAATTCTAATAAATTTCATATTTTCCATACCGGATAGTGAATTATCAATTGTTGCACCAATTATGGCCTCTTGTAAGTTATTCACTATCTCCTTAATTATTTCCTTCCTAGAAGATGCATGGAAGACATCTTCTAGTTGAAGCTTTTGAATTGGAAATAATTTTCTCAAGTCCACATTCCCCTGTTGCATGGTAGTTCTAGCAATTGTGTGGAAACAACCGATTGGAATTGAAATTGCATGTTCAACAAATAATTTAGAAAATATCTGGAGGAGCTGGAGGATTCATTAGTTTCCTTAACATCTTCCTCTACATTCTTCTCTTTCAGCTCCTTCTCCTTCTTATTATCACTAGTATTACCTAGTGTCTCTACTTCTTTCTTTTCCTTATTTTTAGAGGCATCTTCATTCTTCTACTCATCTTCTTTTTCTATTTCTCCATCACTAGTGATATGCTTTGTATTATCTAGAGGGATAATTATCTCCAATTGAAATTTATTATTGTCAACATGTGTTTTAGTTATCGAAGGAGGAGTTTGATGTTCTCATGAAGTATCCTCCTTTCCAACATCTTCTCTAATAGATGATTCTCCTTCAACATTATTCTCAACTTCTATATTTTCTTCTGCTATCTCTTTCACATCTAAAGGAATATTATCCTGAGCATCTCCTACTTTTTTTGCATGCTTATGTTGACCATCATCCATCTGCACATCATCTCCAACATTCTCTTCTAGAGTAGGAATTTCCATAGGAATTTCTTCCTTATTCTTGGGAGTCATTCCTAGCCTTTGTGCTAGGTTTTCTACTCTTTCAACACTCTCCTTCTTAAGCCTCTCAAGACCATTTAGATATTTTCCCATAAGGGTTTTCACCCTTTGTTTTTTTTTGAGTTCCTTATTGAAAAATGTATCCAATGTGGCCTTATTTTTCTCACAAAGAGGAGCACTAATCTTCTCCAATGCATAATCCTTCAATTTGGCCTCTTCTTCTATTGCTTCCTATATTCTCTCAATCAAAACATTCCATAATTTCATAGGTATTTGTTTCTCTATATTCCTCATATCAACTTCAAGAAGAATAATGTATTTTATAATTGCTTCAACTATGGTGGCCTTGTCCACCTCATCATCCTCAACAAATAGTGTTGTTGTTTCTTTTAACATTTCATTTTTCATAATCCCATTGAAAAGTGCATCAAGTTTTATTAGACTATGGGCTCTTACTAAATTATTCTTGTTATGATTATTTTTTTCTTTCAGTGTCCTCTCTGGCTTCAATGCAAATTCCTCACTAGTGAGCTCATTTACCCACACATCGCCAAGCGTTGAATGATCATACTCTTCTAAATTTCCATGAATATGTCCTTTTTTTGAAAGACTCCATAAGGAAAGCACCTTTCAGATCAACTTCTATGGATTTGTTGAGATGTTTCTTGAATTTAGGTCAGTGTCACTCAGACACATCCCCAACCCTTGGTGTAGCCATTTCACAAGTTTCTAAATATCTTTCAAAGTAATTTATGAGAAACTAGGGAAATAGAGACTATAAATACATTTCACTTCACATTTTTACTATGTTTTTTACACACTAAGAATCAATCACTTCAATTGCACTGATTTATTCTTTTTCATCTCTTCTTCGCTTGAAAACTTGACTGTAAATTAATTTAGGTTAAGTTTAATCACTTATAAACCTTTTTTCGTGACCTAATTCATCATAAATGCTTCAGATGATAAAGCTGCCAAACCCTTAACTATTTGTATAGTCATATCCAAATACTCCACAAACCTTCCCATCATGATATTTTCTACCAAAAGTTTCACCAATAGGTCAAGAATTTTGACCCACACCACACACCCTTGTGTTGAAGAAGCAACACCATTTCTTTGGTAGGGGAAGAAATATTTCCATTAAAGCTCCCCCTAAAGAAAATCTATCAAAATACCTAAATCAATCTCTATCTCTTCCTTCTTTTTCCAAATCTTGTCCATTTACTAATTTGTCTCTACCAAATCAATCTTTTGTATTGGATCATTCTTCTTTATTGAATTATCCTTCTTCATATTTCTTCTTCTAGAAAAATTAGAAATGTGTCTGGGTCTATTGCAATTGTAGAATATGACATTATTTTAACCAACCTTACTTCCATTCATCCTAGATATGCATTTATTAGCTTTATACCCAAATCCATTCCATGTATAACAATAGCCATTGAAAGATTAAACCATTCTACCATTGTTATAGTCATTCATCATTTGACTTCTACATTCACTAGCTCTATGACCAAATATCTTGTATGTAAAACATTGACCAAGAAAGGATGGAACATTATGATTCATGGAACCTCTGTTGCAAGTATGGATGTGTTTTGTGGTGTTTTCATTAATGTTGTAATTGATGTCAACACAAATTTGTGTATTTGCCAACTATTTTTGAAAAATTTGAAAAATAATGTAAGAAGAATTAAAAGTGTGTTCTGAGTGTGCTCTGGTATTGTGGTTCGCATTTCTTATGTGTTGATCATTTTCCTATGTGGATCTATAGGTTTTTTCATAAGCTTTAATGAATCATATATACCAAGTTTCAGCTTCTGACTTGATGAAGAGAAGAAGATATGTTCACCGATGTGTGAATTGGTTTGACATAACCATTTGTTTGGGGGCTGGGAGAATTTTTTGGCTCTGCAGTCTTTTGATATTTGGTTTCAGATCTTGTAGTTCTGGGAGATGACTATTTTTCATGGTTTTTGTGTTCTAACAAAATTTCTAATGGTTTGGTGCTCTAAAAGACTTGCTCCAGAGCTCCTGTGTTTTAATGGTTGATCTGGTTGGATTGGTGAAGAGTTCTCGTAAAATGAATCTGGTTGTAATTGTTGCAGATGTATCTGAGATGTTCTTAGAGATGGTGAAATGAATGGTGAAGAGTGTTGAGTGATCCACGTGTGATTATCTTGCTAGAGATGTGTGTACTTAAAAGATCAATTGTGTTTTCATTAGGTTTGGACGACTTGGTGTCTACACATTGCATTTGTCTTTTGCATCGATTTGAGAAAGTGTGTGCAAGCTTCAAGATGTTATTTGGGTCCTAGATTAAATATGTAATTGGTCCTCTCTCATTATTATCCACTGCAAGAATGTTGAGTAGCCAACCTAGTTTGATTTTTTATATAAAATTGTATAGATGACCTTGGAGAATTTTCTTGAGGTTGAAGATGGTATAAAAGCAAGATAAGTTGTAGAAAATTCCATATCCATCCATCCATGAATCAAACAAGTGACTGAGGTGTGTGAACAAGTGCAAAAATTAAAAAGTGGAAGTGGGAATTAAGGAAATAGTACTTTAAGGTGTTAGATTCTTGAAAGCAGTGAGTTGATGGTATCTATAATCTTCTGATTAGGTTGTGAATGTGTGGAACCCTATTGGTGGACCTTCATTTATATATTCTTTTGTATTTGGGTAGTGAGCCCTCTAGCAGTGAGTCTTTGTATCTAGTATTTAATTACTACTATATTGTGATTTAATCCTCACCATTGTTTTTCCCTCATTGGGTTTTCCACATAAATCTATTGTCTCTGGTGTTCCCTTTTTGTTATTTGCATTTCATGTTTACACTTAATAACAGATTGAAGTTAAGGTGAAAAGACTAAGTTCATAAGTAAATAAATTTGATACAATTGATTCACCCCCCCCTTAGTTGTCTTGTGCATTTCAACAATTGGTATCAGAGCTCTGGTTCCTAGGTGAAAAATCTTAACCACTTGAGGTAGATTAGATGGCACACAAGTTGCAGCTTCCTATGTTTTATGGAGATAATTACAATGACTAGAAAGAGAAAATGAAAATTTATTTAATTTCACTTAATTTCAACACCCGAAAAGCTATGGAGACAAAGTATGTGATACCAGCAGCTGGTCCTTCCTCTGCTGATGAGGTTGCATCTTATGAAGAAAATGAAAGAGCAAGGTTTTCCATCTTCAGTGCTTTATCTAAAATTGAAAGAACAAAATTTATTTCTCTGCCTACTAATCATGAAGTATGGATAAAGTTGAAAGAAATTTATGAAGGGAATGATAGAGTAAAGTTGTCAAGGAAACTAACTTCCAAGCGAAAATTTGAGAACTTGAGAATGGAAGATGGACAAGACATTGCAAGCTATTATCAGATATTTGAACTTATAGCAATAGAAATCAAGAATCAAGGTAGTACCATGTCAAATGAACATATAATTGAAAATATCTTGATGACCTTACCAGATAATTACAATGAAAAAGTATATGCACTTGAAGAACAGTATGATCCAAAAACATTTACTAAGGAGCATCTATTTGGTGTTTTAACTACATTTTAGATGAGAAAATTTGTGAGAGATAAGGAGAAGACTAAAATGGCCTTTAAAGCAATGAAGATAGAAGATGACTTGAATGATGAAGATTCAAAAGACTTGGAAGCAAATTTCACAAGGAGATTGAAGAAAGGTATTGGTAAATACAAAGGTAAGTTGCCCTTTAAGTGTTTCAGTTATGGAAATATTGGTCATTATGCATCAAGATGTCCCAATAGAGCTACAAAAAAGAAGAATAAGGATAACAACAATAATTACAAGGATAAAAAGGATAGAAATTTCAAGAATCTGTATTATGCTAAGGAAGGTGCATGAATTTCTGATGATGAATCTGACCTTGAGAAAGATAAAGATGAATGTTTGTTTCTAGCTTTGGAAAAGAAAGTTGTACCTACTAACCATGGAAGATGTGCAAATGAACCTGGTCTGGAGTGTAAGAAGGATGAATCAGAAGGTACTCTGGTAAATTCTTTTCATGCCAGATTGGATGAAGACTTTTGGGTGATTGACAATGGATGTTCAAATCATATGACTGGATACAAGAGTAATTTTACCAAACTTGAGAAGTATGATGGGGGAATAGTTATGTTTGGGGATGATTATAGTGCTAAGATTGTTGTAAAAGGAATAATTAGCTTTGATGGAAAACATAATATTGATGACGTTTATTATGTAAAGGATTTAAGGCATAATCTCTTAAGTATTGGACAAATATGCAACAAAGGTTTTAAGCTTGTGTTTTGGGATAACATGTGTGAGATCAGGAAAGGATCCAAAACTATGGTTGTATTTGGAAGAAGAACTCATGGAAACATCTATCAACTTAAAAGTGGAAATGGTCAGTGTTTTTTCCTCAGATTAATGAGAGCTAGCTTTGGCACTAGAGGATGGGGCATGTGAATTTTGACAATCTGGTTAGGATCTGTTCTAGGGAAGTTGTGAGAGATGTGCCTAGAATCATAAAGCCTTCAAATTCAATCTACAAAAGTTGTCAGATGGGAAAATAGACAATAAAAAGTTTTAAAGGAAAGGATCAATCATCTACCAGGATGCTAGAATTAATCCATATAGACCTCTATGGTCCTATAAGAATAATAAGCCTAAGTGGTGATAGGTACTTTATGCTTTTGATTGATGATTACTCTAGAATGACATGGGTTACATTTCTTAGAGAAAAGGATCAGGCTCTTGATAGACTCAAAGTGTTTAAGGTAAGAGTAGAAAATGAAGAAAACCTAAAAATAAAATCCTTAAGGTTTGATAGAGGTGGAGAATTTACATTTGGTGAGTT
This sequence comes from Sequoiadendron giganteum, assembly GCA_007115665.2. Classification (NCBI taxonomy): domain Eukaryota; kingdom Viridiplantae; phylum Streptophyta; class Pinopsida; order Cupressales; family Cupressaceae; genus Sequoiadendron; species Sequoiadendron giganteum. The sequence continues at coordinate 732,479,425 of CM021100.1, read as the reverse complement.
CAATGCTTTATGTGAAGAACATGGCATAAAAAGACATTATTCTTCTCCTAGAACCCCTAAAGAGAATGGAGTTCTGAAAATAAAGAACCAGATTGTTCAAGAGGCTGCCAGAACTATGATGAAAGAAGCCAATGTTCCTGATGTGTATTGGAGAGAAGCAATCCACACTGTTGTTTACATTCTTAATAGAGTTCAAATCAGAGGTAACATTACTAAGACCCCTTATGAGTTATGGATTGGTAAGACTCCTACTATAAAATACTATAAGGTGTTTGGAAGTAGATTTTGTATTAGAAGAGATGAAGAAAATCATGGAAAGTTTGATGCTAGATGTGATGAAGGAATTTTCCTCAGATATTCAAATAACAGTAAGGCTTAAAGATGTTTTCACAAGAGACTGAGGAAAATAATTGAAAGTACTATTGTAAAGGTCAATGAAGCTATGTATAGACCAGTGGAAATAACTGAAGTTGAACCTAATGATCCAATCTGTGTGCAAATATAGAAAGAAGAAAAGGAAGAGAAAGAACAAAGTGATGAGAAGGAAGAAACTTTGGATCCTGCACCTAAGACTCCTAAATATGTTCAGAAAAATCATCCAAAGGAACAGCTAATTGGAGACAAAATTGAAGGAGTGAAGACAAGAATTAAAGTGGTTGAGGTAAACTTGTGTTTACTTTCTAAGATAGAACCTAAGATTGTGAATGAAGCATGTGATGATGAAAGTTGGGTTAGAGAAATGAAAGAGGAACTACAATAGATAGAGAAGAATGAGACATGGGAACTAGTCTATAGACCTACAAATAGGAATGTAATTGGTTCAAAATGGGTATTCAAAAACAAGTTTAATGAAGATGGTGAAGTGGTAAGGAATAAAGCAAGACTTGTATGTAAAGGATATTCACAGGTTGAAGGAATAGCTTTTGAAGAAACCTTTGCACCTGTAGCTAAGATGGAATCCATCCAGATGTTCTTGGAATTTGCAGCTCATAAAGACTTCAAAGTATATAAGATGGACGTCAAATCTGCATTTTTGAATGGAGAATTGGAAGAAGAAGTGTTTATGGAACAACCAGAGGGTTTTCAACTGTTAGACAAACTAGACATGGTTTGTAAACTAAAGAAGGCACTATATGGACTGAAGCAAGCTCCCAGAGCTTGGTATGCAAGATTGGATAAATATTTGACAAAGCAAGGATTTAGCAAAGGGTCCATAGACAACAATCTTTATTTCAAGGTTGAGAAAGACAAGATCCTATTAGTTGTGGTGTATGTTGATGACATCATCTTTAGAGGAAATGAAGGTATGTGTAAGATGTTTGTTGAAGAGATTCAAAAATAATTTGAAATGTCTATGATTGGTGACCTAAATTTCTTCCTTGCACTTCAAAGTAAATAAAAATGACAAAGGGATATTCATTTCACAATCCAAATTTGTTAAGGAATTGTTAAAGAAGTTTGGAATGGATGAATCCAAACTGGTTTGTACCCCTATGGTAACTAGATGTAAGCTAAGTAAGGATAATGAATCTAATAAAATTGATCAGATCATGTATAGATCCATGATTGGTGGACTGTTGTATCTTACTGCTACTAGACTTGATATCATGCATGTAGTATGTTTAGTTGCAAGATTTCAAGTAGATTCGAAGGAAGCACATGTTACAGCTGTAAAGAGGATATTCAGATATCTTAAAGGAACTCCATATTATGGACTATGGTATCTAAAGGACAGTGATTTCACATTGAATGCCTACACTGATGTAGACTGGGTTGGTTGTGTATATTATTGGAAGAGTACAAGTGGTGGTGCATTATTTCTTGGAGGGAGATTAGTTTCATGGTTGAGAAAGAAACAAGATTCAGTTTCTTTACCCACTGCAGAAGAAAAATATATTGCAGCGGCATCTTGTTGTACATAGGTACTTTGGATGAAGCAAACTTTGATGGACATATGTATGGTAAGTGATGAACCTATATCTATATTTTTTGATAATACAAGGGTTATAAAAATTTCAAATAATCCAGTGATGCATTCTAGAAACAAGCATATATATATCAAGTATCACTTTTTGAGGGAGAAGGTATTGAGGAATGAAGTTAGACTTGAATATGTACCTACCAAAGAACAAGTTGCATACATATTCACTAAGGCCCTTCCGAAGGATACTTTTGATTATCTTAGAGGGAAGTTAGTCTTTTTTATATTTGCATTTCATGTTTACACTTAATAACAAATTGAAGTTAAGGTGAAAATACTAAGTTCATAAGTAAAGAAATTTGATATAACTGATTCACCCCCCCTTCTTAGTTGTCTTGTGCATTTCAACAACCTTTGTGCATTTGGTTGTCTATCTAGTGGTCTTTTGGCTTCATTCCTTTAATTCTAGATATTTCCATCATTCTTCTTGTCTTCAGTCTTCTTTTTAGGACAACTTATAATTTGAATTATGTTTGAGCTTTCTCCTATCTCAAACCCTAACCCACCTTTGTCTTCAAATCCTTTCTAATTTACAATCATTTCATCAATCTTTGTAGAACTAATGTTGAATTTTTTTTCATGACTTCTTGCTTTTTCAATATTTGATTTCAGATTCACAACTTCTTGTTCAAGCTTTATGCATTCTTTAGATTTGATTTTTATCATTGTATTATAACATTCTTAAACTATTTTCCTTTCTTCAACTTACACTTTCAAATTGGTAATTATTTCATTTGATTGCTTCAATTTCTCACTAGCTTCCTTATTCCTTTCTTTATTTTTTTCTCTCAATATTTTGATGCATTCATTTTCTTCTTTGACATTTTATTTAAGATCTCTATTCTCACCTTCAATTATTTCCAAATCTTCAAGAGAAACTTTGAGTTCTCCATTTTTTTCAAATATGTAATCTTCTTCTATAGATCCAACAATAGGAATATCTTCCAAAGGAATAGGTAGTCTTATAATATCCATGTGTTCAGTCTCCAATATCTTCCCCAAGAAATTAATCTCCTTCCAAGGAACCAAGCTTCGATACCAATTGTTGAACACCTAGAATACTAAGAGGGAGGTGAAATAGTATTCTTTTAGACCACTTAAGAATTTAAACATTCAATCCATAACATATTCAATTTCTAGTAATGAAGGAAAGCATGCAGATATCCAAAAACATCACATAACACATGAACACCAATATTTTTACATGGAAAACCAAAAATGGGAAAAACCACTATAATGATTAGCTTAAAATATATTATAACCAGTTATAGTATATTACAAAAGTACTAATTAAAGGTGGACTCACTTCCCATTGAAAGATAGAAGAGATAGAAGAGATTATCACACATAGCAAAATTTTGAACTGTTACAATTATATCTATCATATACATGAAATATAGTTCCAATGAAGCTCAGAACATAGAATCAACACACTCCATATTGATCTAAATCAATACTCTACTCTTCTTCTCATTCACTCTATATTCACACAATTTTCATCCACAATAACTTGTTACTCATCACACCACACAAAACATCAAAAAAGACCTATCTTATATATCTGCTTCATCCAAAACATCAATTAGGTCAGCCTAATTAGATGTAATATACAATATTTAACTAGTCGGCTCAAGATCCATACATGCAATCTTCACACCAATATTCAAAGCTCATAGAAACTTGAAATAGGTTAGCATGGACCCAAAATAGCACCCAGATAATAGATCAAAGCATATTCAACCTCCTCATCATATCCAACTCATTAGGTTGACATCAGTAATGACCTAATTATAAAATTTTCCAACTATATAACCATATCCAGATACACAAAACTCTAAACACTATTCTGACTAGAATGCATAATCAACTAACACTTGTCAACATTTCCATAGAATCGAAAAGCCAAAATGCAATTTGCAAATAAGTGTGGATTCACCAAAACATATGTACTAAACTCAAAATGCCTATAACTTCCAGTCCGAACTTTTGTTATTGATAACTTCCACACCAGGAGCCAAAACAATATAAAACTATATAATTAGGATCTTCTAACAAAAAAAAAATTATGTTATAATCATAGAGAAAAATCTTCATCAGTAGACCACTGCAAACCCAAATACTGGATCCCATATACATAGAATCACCTAAATTGACACAGTCAATTTCCATAGCTATTATCTTCACCAAATCAAACCTTCTTGCAAAATTATCATACATAATCATCCTCAAGCATTCTCAAGACATCCAAATTGATGTGCACCATATTCTTCATACTAGGATACAATGTTGACATTAATAAAAACATTGTAATACATAACTGTTCACTTTTTGGTCATCCCACATGATCATGTTACCAATAGGTTCATCAATGGCATATCCTTATTTTTCCAACACTTTCTTGATAAGATCATTCGATATTATGGGGGAATTTCAAAAAATGTTACATTCATTATGAAATCCTTCCCAAGGAAGGAACCTAGCTTAAAATTCACATCCTTCATAATCCCAATGATTGGAACTTCTCTAGAATCCATTCCAAAAAAAATTACAAATGTTCTACTCACCTGTAGTCCCAATTCCTTTATGATTTATAGGGACATAATGTTGAAGGATCATCTTGAATTGATCATGCAATTTATTTCCAGTTTATTATTCACTTTTAGAGTCACATAAAAGGGTCAACCTAATTTGGGAAAGCAGGTAGAATAGTGCCCACAAAAAATTGGTATTTCATCATTCACAATATGTTCATCTTTGACTTTTCTTTACCCTTTTCAAGTGGGTTAATCACCCTTTTCCACCAGAGGCTATAACTACTCCATTGATAAGGGCATCTTACTTCTCCTTATGCTCATCTATTCTCATCATTTCCAATTGAAGAAAAAATAATTTGACTTGTGACAATATTTGCATCATGTCAACAAAATTGTAGTTTGGAATGTCACAAATTGTTACAACCTGATCATTGGTCTTCTCTTGTTTGTCACCCGACTTTCCCTCTTGAATACACTCAACATCCTTTTTTTCTTGTTATGCCTTGATTTTTTGATATCTAGCTTTGATAAGAGGAGAAACAACTTTATTGATAGGATTTTTAAAACTTTTCCCTTTACATGGTGTATTATTCTTTGTTTTAAACTCCTCTCTTTGCTTATGCAAACATTGATCCTTTTTATCACCAGTATTTTCTTTGATGAGTATGCTCCTAGTTTTACCTTAGTCATTATTGACCACTCTATTTATTAAGTTATAATTGCTCATGACTTGAGCAATTTTAGAAATAGTTAAAGATATAATCTCTTCTTCTAAGGTTCTTCTTTGTCTAACATTAGAATTTGATGTTTCAAAATTGTGTACTTTCATATATTCCTCATCTTCATCCCCAGAGAAATTTTTTTGGTGGTAACCACTTGATTTGCACCTTTTATCATCCACATCAGTATCAAGACTTTCTTCATCAGAGGAAACCTGGATTCTTGGAGCATGTCCTAGCGGGTTCACCAATGTATACTCCTCTAATGAAGAAAGTCTTGATATTGATTTTTTTGGTGGTAACCACCTAAATAGTCACCTTGATGAAAACCTAGCAAACATTCATCTTGGTGACACCAAAAAATATAGAAAAATGATAAAAATAGTAAAGAGAAATATTTTTTTCCAAATAGTGAAAATATGGTAAATAGGCACTTTGAATAAGTACCATGGTGAAAACCTAGCAGACAGGCACCATGTGTAGTCAGACTTTGCATTGCCATCTACTATCATTCCATCTTCCTTCATCCAAAATGCATAACCATGACATAACAACATATTCACGAAACTCGTCATAGGTCCTACCATTTACATCCATGGCTAGTAGTGGTTGACATCATGCCTTGCATATCCTTCCCTTTTATCTCGTGTATGCCCTTTTCCATGTCATTTTTCTTAGGTAATCCTTGACCTATCTAGGAGAAATATCTGTATCATTTGACTATAGTGGGTATCACACATGGTCATGAAATTCACAAAAAGTCCTAAAAAAAGTCATAAAAAATAGAAAATGTCCTGAAGAAAACACAAAAACATTCAAAAAATGTTAATATCTATCATATTAGTTATGACAGTCAGTCTTTGTCACGGTCTGAACTACGTTGTCTTTGTGCATTTGCTACGTAGGCAAGATTCATCTTTGAATCCCTGAGAAATTAGGTCTGTATTTTTAGTTTTTTCAAAATAAAATCATGACTCAATCTTTTGTCCTTCAGACAAAGTCATTGGTCGTGTCGAACTACGATGTCTCTGAGTGCACGATGTAGGCAAGTCCATCAGTTGATGAGCTCCTGAGGCTGCATTAGGTTAGTCCATTAGGGTTCATGATACTACACTTTCACACACGTTGAATCTCTTCAAGTGAATCAAATTGTTCCTTAATCCTAAACAAGAAATCTATCAAAAAACTTTAAACAATATTTTCAATTGACATCTCAATCAAGAATTGCATGCCAATGCTGGCATGCAATCAAATCTCTCATCTAGTCAAAAGAAGTCAACTGATCAAAATCTTGGTCCTTCTTTAGATAGATCTTTCTGAGGAACAACTCTTGTCATCTATTCATGCTTTTGGATGTGTCCTTCCTAAGCTTTGTCATCATCATTTGGATTTTTGATGGATTCTCCTAACTCTAAGAATCAATCCTCTTGACATCAACATCATTCAGGATATGTCTTTCCTGAATTTGGCATCACTCAACATTTCAGAAACCTTGACACTGTCAACCTTGGTATTTAGACATCAAAGCACTTGACATTTTGAACATTTGGAAAACACTATCTTTCTTTTGATAGTCATCATGATACTAGTTCCTTTAATCAAGGGAACCACAATGTATCATGATGATTGTCCTTGTCATTTTCATCATCTATTTCTAGTTTCTCGAGGATGTCCTAACTTTAGGATTTAGAGGAGCAACGATGTAGTATGATGATTTTCTTGTCTTTGATTTGGTTGTCATGTGGCTAGTTTCTCGAGGATCTCCTAACTTTAGGATTTAGAGAAGAAATAATGTTTCATGACTAGTCTTGTCTGTTTGTGGTTGGTTATGGCAAAATGACTAGGGGCAATTGCGTTCCTCGTATGAGTCACAATCATACGTGTGCACAACTTTTTGTGCTATGTGATGTTTCAACCATGCACACTATTGATCTATGTCATATCATAGTCTTTGTTGGCCATTACGACATTCCACCCTATGATGATTAAGAGCAACAACTATTATAGTACTATGGCAATTATTGAAGGATTTTTGTTTCTACACTAACATGCATATCTTTCTCCGCACTAACATCCACCTTTGTCTGGTCATCTTCTTTTCTCTCATCCTCTAATGATATCCTGTGACATACAAAAACATAGTTGCATACATGATCATATGAACATTGCATTATCACATTTCATATTTGCATAAATCCACTTCCATTATCCTTGATTTATGCTTATTAGGACACTTTCCAAATTTTTTGACCCTGGGCCAAAATTTAAAACATTTCTCGAGGGGGCATAGGCACTCTGTACCTTCACTAGGGCATATCCTTGACTTGTTTTCTTTGCCATAACGCGATAAACTGCATTATGACAAAGAGGGGGAAAATGTAGACTCATAAAAATGACCTATGCCTGTGAACTCAATTTTCTCCTTAATTCCTATAAACATAATTAAAACATTTGATTATGTCCTTCTATTCAAATTCAATTATTAATTAAATAATGATTAAATTATTTAATTAATTCATCTCTTTTATTCTTCCTGAATATTTAAATAAATAAATCATATTTGTTTTATATAAATACGCCACTAATCTCTAATGTCCTCTTTAAATTAAATAAATTATTAAATTTATTTAATTAATCCATTATTTCCCTCTTGATTATTTAAATAAATATATTTTATTTAAATGTGTCTCTAATACTAAGGTCTTCTCATAATTAAATAAATCCCCTACAATTTATTTAATTATTAACCCACTCCTTCCACAATTAAATAATTAAAATTAATTATTTAATTGTCTCATTTAATTCTCTTCTAAATTGAAATAAAAAATAATTTATTTAAATTTCCCTCTTCTCAACTAAATAATTTTAAATTATTATTTACTATCACATGACCCCACCATTTTGAATTAAATTAATATTAAATTGAAAATAGTGTTTTCCTCCATAAATTAAGTAATTTCTAATATCATTTGATTTTCTAACTCCCTCTTTTTCTATGCCAAATCTTATCTCCCTGTCACACACATTCTTATTCCTTGATCTAATTTCTTAAATTAAATCTTGTCCACTCATTTTGAATTCACCCTAATGTTGCCCTAACCAGAATTGTGGGTTGTCATTTTGAATCTTGTCCATTGATTCTAGGGCACTTATCAATCTTTAATCTTGTCCCTCCATCCAAAATTGTATTTTTAATAAAATGGCAATTTTGTCCTCATTTTTGGTATCTTGGATCTTGCATCTGGAATATGTCATCTCTTGCATAGCCACTTAAAATCCTTCAACATTTGCTTAGTCTAGGCATAGTCATTGTAGCTCACACACAATCTGAGGGCACAAATCATATTACATCAAATAGAGAAGGTGCAATGAAGGTGATTCATGGAGGCTTGAAGACTTGGTGAGATCTTTTCTTGTTTTTATTTTATGCTTCCTTTGTTCTTCATTGCTTACTTAGGTTTGATTTTGTTTATGCATTAATCCTGCTAACCTAAATTTACCCTTAGTTATAGATTAATCATTAGTAGTGAAAGAAAATCTATTTGAAATCATGTTCACATCATAATCTTCAATATGTGAATTTTCATGGTCATTACATGGGTTATGTTGTTATTACATAGATTGTGACACCATGCACTATTGGGGAGAATGGGGAAATTGGAAAACTATTCACTAAGGACTCTCATCAACAAAGATAGTATTATTCCTTCTCAAGGGGTTTGGAGTTTCTTTATTTTGTACTCCTTTTTAGTTGTTATCTATTGGCTTACCATTATGCCAATTTGTATTGTAAGGATAGTCTAACAATATAATAATTCTTTCTTGTTTCTACATATTGGGTTTATCTTGTGGAAAGCCTTTCTCATTCTTTTTAATTTTATAGCTTAAATCCTTCAATGCATCATGACCTTTTCTAATTTCTCTTCAAGAGATGCAACTTTAGACTGATGTCCTTTAGGATTCTATAAAAAAATTACATAATCCCTCTTTAACTTTTCTTGGAAGCTTTTCTAATGTTTTCAATGTGCATTAAAATTTTAAAAGCATCCCTCAATGACTAAGGGTCTTTGTCTCTCAATTCATACCCCATCTTAGGATCATAGGCATTACAATAAAACACCAAACACATAGGCTTTATTGGGTTAATATTTTTTAATTCCTTTAACAATTACAAAATGTTAATTTCAACCACAATTATGATGAGAAATTAATCTCTCCTCTCATAAAGGGGAGGCTCCCTTATTACTTCTCTCTAAAATAACTAGTAACTAAGCAAGATTATATACACTAAACTATCCATTGGGTGTTACAATCATACTTTTCTCTTTTTTAAGAAAATTTATTTCTTTCTTACAACAATACTTATTATGACAAGTAATCTACTTCAAAGTATTATCCAGAGTAGTAATAACCAATATCCAACTTGATTAGACATAAGAATAATCAACAAAGATACCTGTGATTTTTATAATTTGAAAACCAATAAAAGCTCAAAGACTTTTTCTATTTTTAATGATGATTCCAAAAGATAACCAGTGATGCACGTTGTAGCTTGAAGAATCCAAAAAAAACACCAAAAGATCCACACAAACATAGTGAATAACTATAGCTCAGTCTTCGTGTTATCAACCAAGTTTTCATGCAAACATATAAGCTCCAAATGTAATAAAGTAGCATAAATACTATCAATATTTATCTGAATTCCTTTCAACAATGAAATATCATGCCACTTTATGAACCAATTTCAAGAAAATTTGGCAAGAAATATATAAGAATAATCTTGCACATAACCAATATGCTCCAAAAACAAAGGTTGGATGCAAATTAGCTTCTTTTATTGGTCAATTTTTTATATGCACATTCAACACAAAGATTCTAGTATGCTTCTCAAAATGGGCAATGTTTTTCTTCAAAGGATCAATGGTCCTTTACAAAATAAACTCCCTCATATATATAGAGGAGAGTTGAGAGCTAATATAGGAAAGAAATAACTAATTTGACTTATTCAACAACACGGTCCAATTTGTTTTAGAACTCGTGTTTTTTTTACATGTAACTACATATTGTAAAAAGACATGTAAAATTCCAAAAACTAATTACATAAGAAAAAATTATTGAAAAATAAACTTATAGAAAATACATGCCCATCATTCTTCACCATCTTTCCCCAAAATTTCCTCATATTTCTTCAATATCGCCTGTAATTATTCATTAGCAGGACCTAAAGTATGCTTGGAGATAGCAAGCACTTTTGTTATTGAGTTATTAATGGTGTTGAAATATTTTCTATGCCTTTCCATAAATGCCTTGATTTTATCCAAGGTGAGTTGAATGTCTAGCAATTTGTCCATCGAAGCCATTGAGAAGGCTTGATCTTCAAATTCCTTCTGAATCATAGAAGTGAACTCCTAGGTAACTCCATCAAAGGGAAGGATTTTCTTATTTTCATCCAATAATTTACAAAGCATCTCCTTACTTTTGTTGACAAGATTTAAATCATTGTCTTCACTAACTTCCCGAGTTGCCTACAAGTATTTGATCAAACCTTTGATGACATATATCTTATCCCTCATTGTTAAATTCACCTCAACAAATATTTCTCTATTAGGAATTACCCCAATATCTACTAACAATTTGAGCTTCATTTCATTCATCTTAATCTAAATCTCTTGAATTCCTTCTATTTCTTGTTTCTCTTCGGAAAACATATCAATAGTTTTATCCAACTCTGATTTTACATCTTCCATATTTCTCATTCTCTCTATTGCTAACCTTAGAAACTATGTTCCCTATTCCCTCATTCTATCAATAAAATCACCCACTACCCTACCTATAGAATGATACTTATCTACCTTTTGTATGACAAGATCTTCAATGTTGGTTTCCATGAGTTCAACAGACTCTAAAAGATTGGGAAATCTTTTGAAGTTCTGAGGTCAGTTGTTCCACTCTAGCTTTATACTAATCCTTTACCTTTTCTCTTGATCATACTTCTCAACAAGAGAATATAGTACTAATTATGCATCCTCCTTATTTGACTCATGAGTCCTCTTTCCAAGTTCAATCCTAGTTATTGAGTACTCTGAGATATCAATATCTTTTACTACTATCTCAGGAGGAGGTTGTGCAACCTCTACATACTTATACCTATCTTTATCTACCAACACTTGAAAAACTAGTGTCTTTGTATTCCTTGTTGGTTTTGTCTTTATAGGCACCAGTTGACCGAAATCAAAGTTGTATAGGGAGACATCTTACTTCTTCCTTTTTAGTGTCTGACTCTCCAACCCTTCAACCCCTGAAGTCGTGGTTTGGGAATTTGGAGTTGTAGACACAAAAAATTTGGTAACAAGTAGTGGGGTGTTAGTCAAAATGAATTCTTGGGTCTCCACACTTTTCATATTTTTCACAAATTCAGCAATAAACTTATCTAACTTTGACTAAGAAGTTACATCAAATGAAGGAAAAGATAAACTTAGAATACTAGAAGGTGAACCAAAGATGTTCTCAAATTCATTCCTAGGGCTATCAAAAATAGATCTCGATGTTTGGGATGAATGAATGGAATGAATAGAAATAGTAGATGCAATATACACAACATCACCATAAACAATTGTGCTAGTACGAGCAATGGTAATAGATGGAAAAGGTTGTTCAACAGAAGTGGTAGGAGGAGTAGAGATAAACAAAAAATTAATAATAGGAGAAGTAACGAGATGGTCCTTTGCAATTTTCTCATGAGGAGAAATTTGTGCTTCCTTATGTTTTCCTTCTTCCTCCTACTCTCTCTCCTGAACTATCATTTCCTTTGTTATGGTAGATGGTCCCTTAGTGGTTTAACTTTTACTCCCTTTAACAACAAACTTAATCTTTGGTTTGGAGGTTTTGTTGGAGATAGGCACATCTCCCTTGTTCTTTGTCCTCATCTTATATTTCCTACTTGCATGAACCTCAGGTTCTTCATCTTCAGATCTAGTAGTGAAGTGTTTCAACCTCATTCATTTCTCCTATAGCCAAACATTTGTATTTGCAAGGATAGGTTGAAATATTCCCTTGATTGAAATAATCTCCTTCTAAGACCATTGGATTTATGGTAGAGGACTTCATGCAATGTTTTTTCTCTCATAGGTAGAATCCATAAAATATCCATCATCTTCCATACCCACTGAAATATCTATAAGATCAAGATTCTCAATCTATTCTAAGGTCAATCGAAAGTAATCCAAAAATCTTATTTCCTTTTTTATCCTAAAATTAGCCCACACATCCTCAATTCTATGCACATGGTTGTAGATTTTCTTGATTCTATATTTCATTCCCTTGTAATAAAAGTTGGGCCTCATTTTGTAGGTCTTCATGGTGACCCATTGCATCTCTGACTCTATGTCCTTTTCTTTAGGAGAAGTAATAATTAAATATCTACCAATAAAGAGAGAAAACTTAAAACCTATCTTATGAGATTTCATCTACTTGTTGTGAAAAGTTATTATTTTTCTACATAGCTCCATAAGAACAATATTGTCACTGGGGTACCTTGGTAGCATGTAAGGATATCTCATAAAATAGCCAACTCTCAAGTAAGTGAATATGGGAATTTGAAAATACAAAAACAACCATATCTATTGACTACAACCCAAGCTTCATCTAAAACCCTTTTTTTCTCCAATTCCCTATCAAACAAACATGAAAAGTAGAAAAGAAGGCATCGTTGACCCTTCAAAAATGATGAATTCTTTTATTCAAGGTCAACTAAGGGTAGTATTGATATACTAGAATATGCCTTTTGGTGCTTTCATATGTAAGACCTCGAAAGCTTCTCATGGATATAACAACATATACCAGATATGGAGTCATATAAAACTTCAAAGATGTAGGAAATTTTATTAGTTTCTCATGGATAGAATCACTGATCTATTGTCCCACGAATTTATTTTTGACTTTCCCTTCTTCACCCTCTCTTATTGCACATAATTCCACCAAGTTAAGGAGGGTCCTTTCAATTTTGTTTTCGAAAATTTCAGCTTTTGATCATCTACTACCTCTTCATACTCAAAATAGTTATCAAGTGCATCAATCCAACCTAGCACCTCTTCACTATCCATCTTCCCACTGTACATGGGTAATTCCATCTTCACCTTAGGAGTGTCTCCTTTTACAACCTTCAACATCTTAACCATTCTCAATTCATTAGGATCCAACTCTTCCTCATCTTGGACTCCTCTTTGAGGGTTTTCATTCTCACCCTCTTCCTCTTCCTCTTGGTCACTTTGGTCTTTAGTGACCATACCTCTCATTTGGTTTGATTCAAGTGCTACAAGTCTAGCTAGGATAACTTCCTAAGACTCCTTTATCTATCTCAACTCCTTGGCATTATTTTCTTTCAACTCTCACACTTCTCTGGTCACTACATTACTTTTAGGAGGCCCATCTTTCATTCTTTCAAACTTCAACCTTTTCCACTTATTGACCAAAATATATGCTCTGATACTATTTTGATGTAGATCAAGGTTGAGGTTATAAACAAAATCTCAATTAAAATAGTCTTACAAATCTGAAATCCTAACTTGGTGGTTTTCTCCCAAATTCTCCTATTCCCCTAGTAGTCCTTGAAATAGGGGATTTTCAGCATAACTTTCAAAGAAGACTTCAAATGAAAAATTGGAACACCATTGCAGATACCCTTTATGCCCCTTGAAATCATATCAAAATTGTAGATATTGTTGTTTTGTAACAACACCCTCCAATTTGGACTTCTACACTGCAACTAGGCCTAGTTAGGCTTCTTTGTGTTGGAAACACAAGGGAAGAAAACTGAGAGAGGGGGAAAACTAGTTGCCACATAATTTCAAACATATTAACTTTGTTAACCCTTATTCTCATATCTAACTAACAACCATGAAAGCATAAATCAACAGCACATCAGAAATACACATAACACCAAGATTTTTGTGTGGAAACCTTGTTAGGGGAAAAACCAGGTGGAGGTTAATCCACAAGTTTATACTTTGTTAAAAGTATAAAAAGAATAAATGGGAATGCACATGAATTTAGGCACACTTCCTAGATCTCACTATCTTATAGAAAAATTCAAATTAAATCCATCTAAAGATTTTGAATTGAGAAAGTAGCATTTGTTAATGCCTGATTACAGTTCTGGTTAAGCACATGAACACTTCTTCACACTCTACTCTACCTTTGAATGATCTGATATTTATTCACACATAACACTTGCACACTTTGCATCATGCATACCTCAAATGAGATAAATAATCGCTCATATATATCCGCAACAAGTAATTACATTGCTTCATGTCGGCTTGAACAAAATAATAGAATGAATGCAAACTGTTGGCCCAAAACAATAAAGATTATTAATGTTTATCTACCAAGGTTGGACACAACATAGTACACACCCAAAACAATTTCCTTGAACACAAAACACCTTCAAAGATTTTTCCTCGAAGATCCACAACATGCTTCAATCACCATGTTGGCCATGAACATGAAAAACATGAACATTCAAGAAAAAATCATCAACCGCGAGCACAATGATCAATGTGGACATGCAACATAGATAGAACACAATCTAGAAATGTCCACAAACACCACATGAGCATACACAACAACTTGGATTACTAGAATCACATTATCTTCTTCCAGGAACACCAATTACATTAATAGAATAACTTTCGGAACATAAAAACTCATAACTTGCTCAAATCTTCATGCGCACCTCTAAAAATTTCGATGAATAAACTAGATAGACTCGAAAAAAAAACCCTTTAATCTGCAACTTCTCACAATCAACATATTGAACTTTCCATCATCCTGATCTTCACTATTGCAAAGACAACATACAACTTATTTTATTACAATTTTCTCAATATCCTCGACATATATAGTCTTAAAGACATTAATGCTAATAGTGTTGACATCGATGAAAACCACATATCAGAAACACAACCACAATATCCAACAATCTCCCCCTTTGGCATTGATGGAAACACATGATGTGAAAAACACCATCAATGCAACTAATTTCAGCACTTACTCCCCCTTAGGTTTTGAATCTTCTCTCATGACTTCTTCTTCCAGATTTTCACATTGCTCTTCTCCTCCTTGATTCTTCAAGAGTTTTCCACATGAATCTTCTCCCCCTTTGACATCAATGGAAAAGATACACAAGCTTTGAACCACATATTTGAATCATCTTCCTACTCCCCCTGAGTAGCAGCCACCACCACATCAATCTGAATCAAGATATGACTGTGAAATGATCAAACTAATGCAATGTCTTGCATCTTAGTTCTAATTAGGAGGGGTAATCACCCCTAACTTCCCTCTGATATACTCATAATTATCCTTAGGCAATGGCTTAGTAAATATGTTTGCAATCTATTCCTTAGTAGGCACATACTCCAGTCTGACTTCCTTATCATTCACCTTGTCTCTCAAAAAGTGGTGCTTGATAGATATATTCCTAGTCTTTGAATGCAGCATCAGATTCTTAGAAATTTTAATTCCACTTGAATTACCATAGAATATAGTAATAGGTTCATCATACACAACCCTTATGTCTTTCAACGTCTGCTTCATCCATAATACTTGAGTACAATTGTTAGCACCAACAATGTATTATGCCTCTATAGTAGACCATCATATGGCATTCTACTTTTTACTTAACCATGAAATCAACTTATTTCCCAAGAAAAATGCACCACCAATGGTACTTTCCTATCATTCACATCTCCTACCCAATCAGCATCAATAAAGGCACTTAAAGTAAGATCATCATCTTTAGGATACCACAAGCCAAAATCAATTGTTCCCTTCAAGTATCTGAAAATTATTTTTATAGCAGTCACATGAGATTCCTTAGGATTGACTTGAAGTCTTGCAACAATACATACAACATTCATGATATCAGGTCTAGTTTGAGTCAAATAAAGCAATCCACTAATCATTGATCTGTATCAAGTCCGATTTTCCTTCGAAGAATCATCATCTGTTGTCAACCTACATCCAGTCACCATGGGTGTACCGATTGGATTTGAATATTCCATACCAAACTTAATCCAGTCACCATGGGTGTACCGATTGGCTTTGAATATTCCATACCAAACTTATTTAGCAATTCTTTCACATGTTTGGACCAAGATATAAAGATCCCTTTATCTAACTGAGTAACTTGCAATCCCAAAAATAATTTCATCTCTCCAATCATTGACATCTCAAACTCATTCTACATCTCATTAGAAAACTTCATGCACAAACCATCATCTCGTCCAAAAATGATATCATCAACAAAGACTTCCACAAAAAAATCTTTATCATTATCAATCTTGAAATACACATTACTATCAGCAGTACCTTTGTTAAATCCAAGCTTCAACAAATACTTGTCCAATCTGGCATACCAAGCTCTGGGGGCTTTCTTGAGTCCATAAAATGTTGTCTTTAACCAACACACCATATATCCCTGATCAGTCAATTGAAATCCATTAGGTTGCTCAATGTACACTTCTTCTTCCAATTCACCATTTATAAATGTTGACTTTGTTGAGCTTATTTGTCCTTGATGTCATATGCTTCAAATCATACTTTAGTGCTTCATACTTCATATCAGGTCATTTTGTTTGTTTGAATAGCTTGGCATGTTGATGAATTTGACAAGGCATCGTTTCTTAACAAAACTATTCCTATTCTCTATGGTGGTCAACTTTGTGTTTGTGAAACAGGTATTTTATATTCTTTACATTTTGTTTAAAGCCACATGCTTCTGTTGACTTGACGTGGATAGTTTTTTTCTTCACTCACCTGGTTTGTGAGTTGGCAGCATTGAAATATTCTTTGGCATATTCGTTGGCTTCATTATGGTATCGGGGTTGTTATTTTTCTCCACGGATTTGAAGGAATTATTGTTATTTGATAATGATGTTGTTTTATTGACCTAAAGTGCAGTGGATTTCAAATGTTATTGTATTCTATTCAAGTAAATTGTGGTAACACGGAAAAGACAGTGTTGTTTTTGCTCAGCCGAACCCTATCTTCAGTTCCTGCTCTTGGAAGTTTGCAGGTCTGTTTCTTTTGTTTGCCAACATGGAATGTTCATTGGTTACACACAAAATAGGTATAGTAGACTGTTGTTTCAGCTTGGTTGACTATAAAAGGGTTATTTTGGTTCTACTCTACTACGGGCAGTTATGGCACAAAGACTTTTCTTGGTTAGTTTGTTTCGTTCTTTTCACCGTGAACCAGGTAAAACAATGTTGTTTTATTTCAGTTTCTTCTCCTATTTTATCTGATCAAGTCGTTTATAAAAGAGAAGATTTCCTAGCTACAGTTTTGGTTAGTTTAAAAGAAAGTTAATAATTTTTGTTAAGATCTTTGCTAAAAGATTCGTTTTGGGTTTAACCCGAGTTTAACACTCTAGGGTTCTATGATCTTTGATATCATTTTATGGAATCTCCTGTGGAATTTTTTGAAAAGCAAGTAAAACCCAATATGGGTATTCTGGATAACTGAAATGTTTTTAAATTATGCTACAAACCTTGGTTATTTGGTGATACGGGTTCTTGAGAGGAAATAACTGTTATTTTGTTTCTATAAAAATATGACTGTAAGCCATTTTTATGTGGTTTTTTTGAAAAAGAAACAAAGAGTAAATGTTTACTGAAAAGACTGAAAGGAAAATGAGATATACTGTTTATTGTCTCTGATTTTTACAAACTACAGAGAATTTCATTCGAATGTGGTTGAGAGAGATATTTGTTTGTACTGTTGTAGACAATGCATCATATACTTGATATTATTGAAACATCTTTTTGTTCTATAGAGATTTTACTATTGCAAACATAGTGCAATTGTAAGGTCTTTACTTTGCAAAATTTGTTTAGCAAGGAATATTGAAAAGGAGTTGGTACTCCTATTGAAGTGGGTGTTTCAGATTGTTTCAGCGACTGAGTTGGTGCTCAAAACAATATTGTAATCAGGTTTTGAGATTAAGCCTGCAAGGCATTTTGGAGTGGTTTTTCTACCCCAAGAGGGTTTTCCACTCGACATCTTTTTGTGTCTCTCTTTGATATTATTTCATGTCTTTTTGCACAATCTTTCCTTCTGTCATTTATGCTGAAATAGTTTTGGTTTCTCAAAATGCTCTGATATGTATTGTTGTTTAGCTCTATTTTCCAGAGCTCTTGGTTCAGTTATTCTTTACGTATTATGTATTGTTTTCTAAAAATCTAATTACCTCTGCAAAAGAAATCATTTTGAAAACTTGTTCATTCAGCCTTATATGAACAATAAAGTTATGCTTTATCAAGAATTGTGTTATAATTTGGTTGTGTTATCCATTTAATCTTTCAAAATCTTCTCTACTACTTATGTGATGTCTTATGCTGGTGAAATTCTGAACGTTTCAAGTCTGCATTGTATGTCATAAGGTGGCTTTGTTGTTTTCTTTGTAAAATAATATACTCCTCTGATTCACCCCCTCCCCCTCTCAGAGTAGTTCCACTTCCAACAAGTGGTATCAGAGCATAGGGTCCTTTTTAGGTTTCCCAACCTAGGATTTGTTTCTGGTCTTGGAAGTTTGTTTAAAATGTATCAAGCTCATGAAGGCACTTCTATGACAAGAGCTCCATTGTTTGATGGAATGGATTATGTGTTTTGGAAGATCATAATGGAAACATATCTAGCTTCTATAGATCTTGACGTGTGGAGTATATTATTAACTGGGTACATTGTACCAACTACACTACCCACATCTACTAATGAAAAGAAAAAATATGAAACCAATGCTAGAGAAAAACATGCTCTCCTATGTGCTTTGACTAAAGATGTTTTTATCAAGGTCATGCATTGCAATTCTGCTAGGGAAATTTGGATTAAACTGGAAAATATCTATCAAGGAAATGAAAAAGTTAAACAATCAAAAGTCCTCACTCTAAAACATCGGTTTGAAGAAATAAAAATGAAGGATGATGAAAGGGTAGCTGATTATTTCTTAAGATTTGATGAAGTTGTCAATGCTATGAAAGGATTAGGAGAAGAGGTAAAGGAGTTTGATGTTGTAACTAAGGTTATCTGAACTTTACCAAATAAATTTGAAGCTAAAATTGCTACTCTTGAAGAAAAGAAACACTTTGACCAGCTAACCTTAGATAGTTTACAAGGTACTTTGACTGCCTATGAAATGTGAATCAACAAAAATACTTCCACTAGAAAAGAAACTGCCTTTAAGGAAGAAAATAAAGATTTATCAGATGATAGTGATTTTGATTTGTCAGATTCCAAAGAACCTCTTCTTGTTAAGAAACTAAAAAACAAGTATAAGGGTAAAATTCCTTTTAAATTTTTTACTTGTGGAAAACTGGGACATTTTGTTGCTAAATGTCCTTATGTTGATTAGTCTTATGAAGATAAAAAACCATAAAAACAGCTTAGGAAAAAGACTTACTATCCTAAAAAGAAGTTTAATTTTAAACTGAAAAAAATCTTTTTGCAAAAGAGGACTCAGATTTTGAGTCTGATGGCTCACTGGATGATGAAGACTTGACTTTATTTATGGCTAAAGTAGAACCTCAAAATATCTTAAACAAAGAGTCAGAGGAAACACGAAATAAATAATCTAAAAAATAGTCTGAGGTAGAAAACTGTGAAATTGAATTACTTTGTGCTCTTCAAGAAATAAAAAGATTAAAGAAACATATTGTTTCTCAAGAACATGATCCAGATAGAGAACATAGTCCAGATAGTTTGGTCACCGGTTTACAAATTGAACTTGGTGATTCTAAAAGAATGGTGGATACTCTCCCATTAGTTCTTATTGATAAAGATAAAGAGATTCAAACTCTTGAACAACAGATTGTAAATCTTAAAAAACAAGTTGAAGACTATGAGAGTACTATTCACTTGAATGAGATACTTGGAAAACAAAAACAACATAAAGATATGACTGGTATTGGATTCAATAATGGTGAATGTTCAAAACCTTTAAATCAGAACTTTAAGGCAGCTGAGAAGAAGCAGTTGTTTGAGCATCAACGAACCAATTTCAGGTTTAATACTTTCTTTCATGGTTATTGTTTCTTTTGTAATAAGTTTGGACACAAAGTAAGAAACTGCAGAATAATGATGTCTAGAACAACTAGATTTGGTCACAAACAGTTCTTTGGCTTTCCTAATAATATTAGGTGTTTCACATGCAATTCTATTGGTCACACATCCAAGCAATGCAAACAAGGTAAACATATCTCTAGAAAAGTTTGGAGACCCAAATTTGTTCAAAACATAGAACAATCAATGCTTTTCCAAACTACTCTTCTTTCCAAAAAGAAGGCGTTGTGGGTTTTGGACAGTGGTTGTTCCAATCACATGACAGGGGATAAAAACATGTTTATTAAGCTTGAAGATTATTCAGGAGGATATGTATAATTTGGTGAGAATACAAGAATTGAGATTAAAGGTAAAGGCTCTTTTCTTTTAAATGATGATACTCCTATCTATGATGTGTATTACATTGATGGTCTTAAACACAATCTTTTAAGTGTTAATCAGATTTGTGATAATGGTTATAATGTTATATTCCACTCACAAGGTTGTGTTATAAAGAACAAATCAGGGAAAACTGTTGCAACTGGATTACGAACACAAGGTAATGTTTATAATCTTCTTGATTCTTCCAATCATGAATGTAGTGAAGGCATATGTCTTATGGGTCAAGTTGAAGAAAATTGGTTGTGGCATAGACAGTTAGGACATGTTAACTTTGATAATTTGGTCAAGATCAGCAAAAACCAGAATGTTAGAGGGTTTCCTATTCTACACAAACCTGAAAATGTTGTTTGTAAGGAATGTCTAAGAGGTAAACAAACAAAGGTTAGTTTTAAATCAAAAGAACATGCTTCAACTAAACCTTTGCAGCTTGTACACACTAATTTGTGTGGTCCCACTAGAACAATATCTATAAATGGTGAGCATTATTTCATGTTGTTTGTAGATGACTATACAAGAATGGTTTGGGTAACATTTCTCAAAAATAAGTCAGAAGCTTTTGATAGATTTAAAAAAATTCAAAAGATGGTTGAGAAAGAAGCTGACAAAAAGCTTAAATGCTTACTATCAGACAAGGGAGGTGAGTTTACTTCTCAAGAATTTATAGATTATTGTGAGAAACATGGCATAAAATGGCAATATGGTGTTGCGAGAACACCTCAACAAAATGGAGTTGTTGAGAGGAAAAACAGAACAGTAAAAGAGATGGCAAGGACAATGTTAGATGAAGCAAAACTGCTAGACAAATACTGGAAAGAAGTTGTTCATATAGCTATTTATACTTTAAATAGGGTACAAATCAGAGTGAAATCTAATTTCACTCCTTATGAACTTTGGCATGGTAAATCAGCTTCAGTTAAATACTTCAGAATTTTTGGTTGTAAATTTTTTATCAAACATGATGATGAAAACTTAGGCAGCTTTCAATCTAGATCAGATGAAGGTATATTTCTAGGATACTCTACTCATAGTAAAGCTTACAGGTGCTACGATAAAAGGTTGAATAGAATTGTTGAATTTATTAATGTCAAATTTGATGAAAATTTGCTTCTTGATGATGAGCTTGTGCAAGATGGTGACGAGGAACCTATGTTAGGTTTTGAAATTACTCCTAAATCTAATGAAATAGATAATGTTCCACAAGAGGATGCTTCAAGCTCTAAGGTAGTAACACCTCCAAAGCCACCTTAAAGGATTGTTTTTAAGAATCATCCTCAAGATCTAATCATTGGGGATGGTAATGTTGGGATTTTAACAAGAAGAAGAGAAAAATTTGATGAGCAAGCATAGATTGCTGAACATTTATGTTTGATAACTGATTTTGAGCCTAAAGTTGTATCTGATGTTGTAAATGATAATTGCTAGTTGAAAGCTATGTAGGAAGAGATCAGTCAAATTGAAAAGAATAAGACTTGGGAGCTAGTCCCAAGACCTGATGATAAACATGTTATTGGTGGCAAATGGGTTTTTCGAAACAAGTTGGATGAATGTGAAAAAGTAATAAGGAACAAAGCATGTTTTGTGTGCAAAGGATATGCACAATAGGAAGGTATAGACTTTGGAGAAACTTATGCACCTGTTGCTCGTATTGAATCAATTAGAATTTTCTTAGCATACTCTTGTTTCAAGAATTTTAAGGTTTATCAGATGGATGTGAAAATTGTGTTCTTGAATGGTTATCTTGATGAAGAAGTGTATATGGAACAACTAGAAGGATTTATTGCAAAAGATAAATCTAATCATGTATACAGATTGAAAAAAGCCCTTTATGGTCTTAAACAAGTTCCTAGAGCTTGGTATTCGAGATTGGATACACATTTAATAGCAAATGGATACAAAAGAGGTGGTGTTGATAGTAATCTCTATGTTAGAGTTGAAGGTGATGATATTCTAGTTGTTGAGGTTTATGTAGATGATATAATCTTTGGATGCAATAATGATGCTTTAGCTAAAATGTTTTCAAAGATTATGGAATCTGAATTTGAAATGTCCATGTTAGGTGAACTAACATTCTTTCTTGGTCTCCAAGTTTTATAGCTTGAACAAGGAATATTTTTGTCACAAACAAAATATTCCAAAGAGATGTTGAAATTTTTTAAATGGATGACTGTCATCCTGTGAGCACACCTATGGTGACTGGTTGTAAGTTGTTTAAAACTGATGATTCTCTAGATGTTGTTCAAATGGAGTATCGATCAATGATTGGTAGTTTTTTATACTTGACTACCTCCAAACCTAATTTAATGCAAGTTGTATGTATGGTATCTAGATTTCAATCTGCACCAAAAGATTCTCATCTCATTGTTGTAAGAAGGATATTCAAGTATATCCAGGGTACTCTTGATTTTGGTTTATGGTATCCACAAAAAAATAAGTTTACTTTGATAGCTTTTACTGATGTTGATTGGGCTGGTTGTTTAGATGACAGGAAAAGCACTAGTGGTGCAACATTTTATCTTGGTGATTGTCTTGTTGCTTGGCATAGTAAAAAGCAAGATTTGGTTTCATTATCAAAAACTGAAGCTGAATTTATTGTAGCTAATTCTTGTTGTACTCAGCTTCTATGGATGGCTCAAACACTATCAGACATGGGTATTGATGTTGCTAAACCTATTTCTATTTTTTGTGATAACACAAGTGCCATTAACTTGTCTAAAAATCCTGTTATGCACTCAAGAACTAAACATATTGCCATTAAGTTTCATTTTCTAAGGGCAAAGGTTTTGGCTAATGAGGTAACAATGCAGTATGTTTCCACACAAGCACAAGTGGTAGATATTTTTATAAAGCCTTTGGCTAAAGAAGTCTTTGAAGGGCTTCATTCTCCATTGGGAGTTGTCTCTCAATCGTTGCTCTCTTCAGATCCATCCTTTGTTGAGGGGGAGCTTTTCATCTCTCTAAGCAGCCTCTCACTGCTTCCCATGGCTTTATTGCTTCATGTTATATTTGTAGCTGTTTCATTCTATTTGTTTTACCCTTTGTCCTTGTGACAAAAAGGGGGAGAATTGATTTTTTGTGGTTTCATATTTTGTGGTTTTTCATTCACCGATGGCTCTGGTTTCAAATTGTTCCTTTGTTTTGGATGGCTCCAATGATGGATTGGATTTGACTTGTTTTTTTTTTTTTCCATAAAGGACAAAGGGGGAGTTTGTTGAGTTTATTTCTCCTTGATGTCATATGCTTCAGATCATACTTCAGATCAGGTCATTCTATTTGTTTGAATAGATTGGCATGTTGATGACTTTGACAAGGCATCGTTTCTTTACAAAACTATTCCTATTCTCTACGGTGGTCAACTTTTCATTTTTGAAGCGGGTATTTTATATTCTTTACATTTTGTTTAAAGCCACATGCTTATGTTGACTTGATGTGGATAGTTGTTTTCTTCACTCATGTGGTTTGTGAGTTTGCAGCATTGAAATATTATTTGGCATATTCGCTGGCTTCATTATGGTATTAGGGTTGTTATTTTTGTCCATGGATTTGAAGGAATTATTGTTATTTGATAATGATGTTAATTTTTTTACCTAAACTACAACGGATTTAAAATTTTATTGTATTCTCTTCAAGTAACTTGTGGTAACACAGAAAAGACAATGTTGTTTTTGCTCAGCCAAACCCTATCTTCAGCCACTGCTCTTGGAAGTTTGCAGATCTGTTTCTTTTGTTTTCCAACATGGAATGTTGGTTGGTTACCCACATAACAGGTATATTGGATTGTTGTTTCAGCTTGGTTGACTGTAAGCTGGTGTTTTTTGGTTCTACTCTATTGCGGGCAGTTATGGCACAAAGACTTTTCTTGGTTAGTTTGTTCCTTTCTTTTCACCATGAACCAGGTAAAACAATGTTGTTTTATTTCAGTTTCTACTCCTATTTTATCTGATCAAGTTGTTTATAAAAGAGAAGATTTCCTAGCTACAGTTTTGGTCAGTTTAAAAGAAAGTTAATAATTTTTGTTAAGATCTCTGCTAAAATATTCATTTTGGGTTTAACCCAAGTTTAACACTCTAGGGTTCTATGATCTTTGATATCATTTTATCGAATCTCCAATGGCATTTTTTGAAAAGCAAGTAAAACCCAATATGAGTATTCTGGATAACTGAAGTGTTTTTAAATTATGTTACAAACCTTGGTTATTTGGTTATACAGGTTCTTGAAAGGAAATAACTGTTATTTTGTTTCTATAAAAATATGACTGTAAGCCATTTTTATGTGGTTTTTTTGAAAAAGAAACAAAGAGTAAATGTTTACTGAAAAGACTGAAAGGAAAATGAGATATACTATTTATTGTCTCTAATTTTTACAAACTATAGAGAATTTCATTCAAATGTGGTTGAGAGAGATATTTGTTTGTACTGTTGCAGACAGTGCATCATATAATTGATATTATTGAAACATCTTTCTGTTCTGTAGAGATTTTATTATTGCAAACACAGATTGTAAGGTCTTTACTATGCAAAATTTGTTTAGCAACGAATATTGAAAAGGAGGTTGTACTCCTATTAAAGTGGGTGCTTCAGATTGTTTCAGCGACTGAGTTGGTGCTCAAAACAATATTGTAATCAGGTTTTGAGATTAAGCCTGCAAGGCATTTTGGAGTGGTTTTTCTACCCCAAGAGGGTTTTCCACTCGACATCTTTTTGTGTCTCTCTTTGATATTATTTCATGTCTTTTTGCACAATCTTTCCTTCTGTCATTTATGCTGAAATAGTTTTGGTTTCTCAAAATTCTCTAATATGTATCATTGTTCAGCTCTATTTTCTAGTGCTCTTGGTTCAGTTATTCTTTAGGTATTATGTACTGTTCTCTGAAAATCTAATTACCTCTGCAAAAGAAAGCATTTTGAAAACTTGTTCATTCAACCTTATATGAACACTAAAGTTGTTCTTTATCAATAATTGTCTTATAATTTGGTTGTGTTATCCATTTAATCTTTCAAAATCTTCTCTGTTGCTTATGTGATGTCTTATGTTCGTGAAATTCTGAATGTTTCAAGTTTGCATTGTATGTCATAAGGTGGATTTGTTGTTTATTTTGTAAAAGACTATACTCCTCTGATTCCCCCCCCCCCCCCCTCTTAGATTAGTTCCACTTCCAACAAACTTGACATCCATCTGATAAACCTTTTAGTTTTTGAAAGAAGCATAAGAAAGAAACAGTCTCACAGCTTCAATTCTAGCAACAGGGGAAAAAGTCTCTTCAAAGTCAAGTCCTTCCATCCGAGAATATCCTTTACACACCAGTCTTGCTTTGATTCTGATAACTTCACTTTTATCATTCAGTTTGTTTCTAAAGACCCATTTAGTTCCAATTACATTTTTATCCTTAGGTCTAGGAATAAGAATCCATGTATTATTCTTCTCAATTTTCTGCAATTCTTCTTTCACCGCTTCAATCCAATGTTCATCTTTGCATGCTTCATTTACATTACTTGGCTCAGTCTTTGATATCAAATAGCATTCTTCTGTAATTCTTCTCCTATTTTGGACACCTTTGTTCTTATGACCTATAATCTGATTTTCTGAATGATTTAATCTCACATACCTTGGAGTCTTAGGTTGTTCTTTAACTTCAAGCTCTTGTGATCTCTCTTTTGTACTTTCACTAGTTTCTCCTTCCTCCTAATCTTCTTGATTCATCAGAATGATCTGAACTTGATTTAAGGTTTGACCTTTGTTTTTTACTATCATTCTGATCATTAGAATCGTATCCATAATTTTTGGATGGTCTAGCAATGTCTTCATCAACCTTAACATTTTCACTTTCAACCATTTTCTTCAATCTCTTTTTGTAGCACTGGTATTCCTTGCTCTTAGTAGAATAACCAAGAAATATTCCTTCATCACTTCTAGCATCAAACTTTCCTATATATTCATCTCTTCTGATGTAGCAGTTACTCCCAAAGATTTTGAAATATCTAATAGTAGACTTATAACCAAACCATAGCTCAAAAGGGGTCTTACCAGTATCACCTTTGATTTATACCCGATTGAGGATATAAAAAGTAGTACCCATAGCTTCTCTCCAATAGATATGAGGAACATTTCCTTCCAGCATCATAGTTCTAGTAGCATCTTGAACTATCCTATTTTGACTTTCCACAACTCCATTTTGCTAAGGGGTCCGTGGTGTAGATAATTTTCTCTTTATCCCATGCACTTCACAAAAATAATTAAACTCACCGGAAGTGAATTCACCACCTCTATTTGATCTTAGACATTTAATATTCAAACTTTTCTTTGTCTCAACCATAGCCTTGAAAATATTGAACTTATCTAGAGCTTCATATTTCTCCCTTAAGAAAGTAACCCATGTCATCCTAGAATAATCATCAATAAGCAACATGAAATACCTGTAACCTTGCAAACTTCTGATTCTAGCAGGACCACACAAGTCAGTATGCAGAAGCTCCAACAATTCATTTGAACAATCTCTTTTTCTCTAAAATGAAATTCTAGTTTGCTTTCCTAACTGACATTCCTTTCATATGGCATTAGAGGGTTTTACCAACTTAGGAAGATCTCTCACTACCTAAGTAGAACTTATCTTGATAATACTGTCAAAGTTTGCATGACACATTCTCCTATGCCACAACCAAATTTCATCAACTTGAGCAATCAGACAACTTTTACTAGTAGCATTCAAGTGAAAAATGTTACCTTTTTTTTTTGTACCTAAAGCAATCAAATTTCCAGAACTTCCCAATATTCTACACTTTCCATCCTTGAATTGAAGATTGTATCCCTTATCAACCATATGTCTAACACTTAAAATATTATGCTGCAAACCTTCCACATAAAGAACATCATCAGTATTATGTTTACCATCAAAATAAATACATCCTCTACCATGGATTATACCACCATTGTTATCACCAAATCTTACAACACCACCATCATACTTTTCCACACTCACAAATTTTCTTTTATCACCTGTCATGTGATGTGAACATCTACTATCAATTACCCATTCATCCTTCTCTTCAACTCGAGTAGCTAGGGCTTTCTCCACATTTGTACAACTAGAAGATTCAATATATACAGATTTATTTTCTTTGATAGAAAAAAACAAAAACTCATCTTCACTTACATTCCCTTTATCAGATTCATCATTTGTCACACCTTCATCAATAGCATAATAACACTTCTTTCAAAATCTAGGCTTGTTATATCTTGGCTTAGGGATTCTTTCTTTTAGGACACCTTGATGGAAAATGACCTATCTTATTACAGGAAAAATATTTAATAGGAAAATTTCCTTTATACTTACCTTCTCTGCTAGCATCTATTTTGACAATAAGTGCTTCAAGCTCATTTGGTTCTCTTTCTTCTTCTTCAATCTATCTCATTTATTCCTCATACTTGAATACCTTTCTAGAAGAAATTTCACTCAGATCATATCTTTGCTTGTCTCTTCTAGAGGTAGTATCTCTGAATGCAGATTCTATCTTAGGAAGGGCATCACCGAATTCACTCAACTAAAAAGCAGTAAGTTTACCAACCAACATATCTTTGGTTATAGTTGTCATAGTTTGGAGCTCCTCAATATTTGTAGCTTTGATTTTATATGCATTAGGAAATGATCTAAGCACTTTAGCAATAATCTCTTATTCAATCAGACTGTCCACCAGCACATCTAATACCACACACAAGTTCATTCACTCTTTGCATGAAAGTAGTAATATTCTCATCATTACCCATTTTCAATAGTTCATATTTCCCTTTTAGAATCTGCAACTTAGCAATCTTCACATTAGCATCACCTTCATACAAAGTTTCCAACTTTTTCTAGATCTCATAAGCAGTCTTCATATCCATAACATTCGTCATCTCAGAATTAGTCAAAGCACTCAACAATTCTTCCTTAGCCCTGATATTGTATTCAACATCCCTAATCTCAGTAGTAGTAGGACCATTTTGAGGAATAACATACCTATTACTTGTAATGTTCCAGTAATATTCACCAATGCATCTCAAATGACACTCCATTCAATTCTTCCATAGAGAATAGTTTGTTCCATCAAATCTCAGAATATCCTTCTTATATGTCACCATCCCAGATCACCTCAAGCTATTAAACTTCTTCCAAGGAACCTAGTCTAATACTAATTGTTGGAAACACAAGGGCAAACAACTGAGAGGGGGGGTGAATCAGTTATCACAAAATTTCAAACTTATTAACTTTGTTAACTCTTATTCTTAGATATTATTAATAACCATGAAAGTATAAATCAACAACACATCAGAAATACACATAACACCAACATTTTTGTGTGCAAACTTTGTTAGGGAAAAAACCACGGTGGAGGTTAATCCACAAGTTTATACTTTGTTAAAAATATAAGAAGAATAAATGGGAATGCACATGCATTCAAGCACACTGCCTAGAGCTCACTACTCAGATACAATGGAAGACTCGTTGTATTACAGAAACATTCAGATTAAATCCATCTAAATATTTTGAATTGAGAAAGTAGCATCTGCTAATACCTGATTACAGTTTCGGTTAAGCACATGAACGCTTCTTCAC
This sequence comes from Sequoiadendron giganteum, assembly GCA_007115665.2. NCBI lineage: Eukaryota > Viridiplantae > Streptophyta > Pinopsida > Cupressales > Cupressaceae > Sequoiadendron > Sequoiadendron giganteum. Next base: position 732,450,107 of record CM021100.1, on the reverse strand, counting down.
TTTTCTTCACTCTTCTTCACATTCAGCATTTCCTTTGAATGATATGATCTTTATTCACACATAGCACTTGCACACTTCACATCATGCATACTTCAAATGAGATAAAAAATCGCTCATATATATCTACAATAAGTAATTACATCGCTTCATGTCGGCTTGAACAAAATAATAGAATGAATGCAAATTGCCGGCCCAAAACAATAAATATTATTAATGTGAATCTACCAAGGTCGGCCACAACATAGTAGAGACCCAAAAAAATGTCCTCAAACACAAAATACCTTCAAATATTTTTCCTCGAAGATCCACAACACGCTTAATCACCCTGTCAACCATGAACATGAAAAACATGAACATGCAAGAGAAAATCATTGACCCCGAGCACACCGATCAATGCAGACGTGCAACATAGATAGAACATGATCTAGAAATGTCCACAAACACCACATGATAATATGCAACAACTCATATTACTAGAATCAAATTATCTTCTTCCAAGAGCACCAGTTACAGTAACAGAATAACTATTGAAACTCATAACTTGCTGAAATCTTCATGCGCACCTCTAAACAAATTGGTGGATAAACTAGATAGACTTGAAAACAAACCCTTTAATCTGCAACTTCTCACTGTCAACATGTTGAACTTTCCATCATATTGATCTTCACTGCTACACAGACAACCTATAACTTATTTTATTATAATTTTCTCAATATCCTCGACATATACAGTCTTAAAGACATTAAACCTAACAGTGTTGACATCAATGACAACCATAACATCCAACATTTTTCCAAAGAAACAACATTAATTTTTATTCCCAAACTACAAAGCTTCACTCTAGGACTTTCATCATGTCACATGGGGTCTGCATATGCAAATTTTATCAACTGGAACAATCACCAACTTGTTTTTCAACAAAAACCTATGTCTACCAAAACACTTAAGCCTAATAAATAGAGATATTAGGCTAGGGCTACATCAAACTTAGCCCTAACTCCATCCCCTACTCTTGAAAACACTACAAACATGAAAAACATCCTATCTACTTTCATTCCACCAATTCTCAAATTTTTCTACCGATGGAATGGGCTCCGATTCATATTTTTCCTATCAAACCCTCAAGAGCCAGGGTTTCTTGACAGTTTACAGAAAAATGATTCAAACTCACTCCTAACTCAATGAAAATGAATGAAATCAATTGAAAATGGTAAATGATTCAACTCATCACCAATTCCAATACAATTTAGAACATGTGTAGGTCGTACAGGGTCATACAACCTTCTATAGCAACAAGAATTAAATAAAAAATGCAAAAAATAGTCTATCTTATTACTTGAACATCCAAATCATCACCAAAAAATTTATTCAAACAAAACAAGGCATATTTAACCTGTTTCAATCCTATGCAACTATTCCCAACTAATTTTCAACTCCCCAACATTTCATCTTCCCTCACAACTCAAAAAGGCCAAGTTGTTTATGCAACTTTTGCAACTTTTTACAAAATTGACAACTTTACACCAAACTAACCCCACATGACCAAAACTTACATGAAACATGAAAAATGGTCTTAAAATACCTTATTACCCCAAAAATGACTTTAAAACATAAAACCCCAACACTTGACTTGTTTTCAACACATGGGTGCCCCTGCACCATACTCCAAGACAAAACAAATCTCAAGTTCCACTTGAGAGTAGATCTTCAACTATTGCACCATGATTTTTTATGTCTTCCTCTATCATACAGGTGGAATCCTTCTTGGGAAGGCCTTTTCACTTCACTAAGTATTCATAGTACACCTTGTACTCTATTCTTTTGGCTTCTTTTGTATCCAAGATGCACTCTAACTTCAATGGTTGACTTGGTGGCATATCTTTAACCCAATCTTCATTTGGAACCTCTAATGTACCTTCACCTGTACCTACAATTATGACCCCTTTATAAGGGTATAGGTCAAAAAAATTAAAAATTAGAGAGAGATAGCAACTCTAGGAGGCAGTTCTATCTCATAGGAATTTATTCCAAATTTGTGGTCCACTCTACATGGCCCTATCTTCTTCATCTGTAGCTTTGAATACTTCCCTTTAGGTACCCTTTCCTTCCTCAAATGAGCTAATACCAAGTCCCCCACTTTGAATTGAACCTCTCTCCTTTTCAAATCTGCATGTTGTTTATATTTATCAATACTCTTTTGAAGATTCTCTCTAACCTGTTGATGTATGTCTTTCATGGCCACTACAAACTCTTCCCCTTCATCACTCCTTCTCTCCATTCCACTCAAATCTCTAAGTTCAAACACTCCCCTAGGCTATAATCCATACACAATCTCAAATGGTATTTTACCAACACTTCGGTTCACATAGTCATTATATGCAAACTCAGCTTGGGGTAGGATCAGATCCCATTGCGTTGACTGTTCTTTTGTCAAGCATCTAGGGAGATTTCCAAAAATTCTATTGACAACTTCAGTCTACCCATTTATTTGGGGATGATATGCAAAGCTAAAGGTCAAATTTATTCCTAACTTCTTCCAAAGGGTTTTCCAAAAGTGACCCACAAATTTACTATCCCTATCTGAAACAATTGTCAATGGTAATCCATGGATCCTGACCACCTCCTTCAAAAACAACCCAGTAATGTATGAGGCATCATTTGTGATTTTACATGGTATAAAATGTGTCATTTTATTAAGCCGATCTACAAAAACAAACACACTATTAAATCCTCTTTGAGTTTTTGGAAACCCCAACACAAAATCCATGTTGATGGACTCCCATGGTCTATTTGGGATTGGAAATGGTTGACAGAGAGTTGCATTAGTACTACACCCCTTTGCTTTTTGACAAACAACACACCTTTCTACAAATTTTCTGATATCACTTTTCATCTTGGTCCAATAGTAATACCTTCTTACCTATTCTAAAGTCTTATCCATGCCAAAGTGACCCCCAAAGATGCCACAATGATTTTCCTTAATCAGATTAGTCCTCATAGAGTATTTTGGAATACATAATTGAGCCCCTTTAAACAATAAACCTTATTGAATCAAAAAATTAGAATGTTCTTCATGAAAAGTTCCATTGAACTGATTACAAGAAGCATAAATTTATTTGAAACCATCATACCCTTCGTACATACCTTTCAAAGCATCAATTCCAACACTCTGTAACTGAACCTCTCAAACCAACAATGTCCTACTCAAAGAATTCACCACCTTATTTGATTGCCCCTTTTTATGTTTGATTGTAAAGGTGAAGCTTTGTAGGTACTCCACCCATTTCACATGTTTCTGGTTGAGTTCATCTTGGCTGTTAAGGAACTACAAAGCAGTGTTTTCAGTAAAAACAATGAACTATTTAGGAAGGAGATAGTGTCTCCACTTCTTCAATGATTGTACCATAGCATATAACTCCAAATCATAAGAGGATAATTTTTTCTTTTCCTCATTGAGCTTCTCACTGAAAAAAGCAACATGCCAACCCTCTTGGCTCAATTGTTGGGAAATCTGCCTCAAATTTCTGGCTTGCTTTTTCCTTGAAGACTTAGATGATTTCTTCATTTCTGGTCTTTACCGCCATACCCTTGCTGGTATTTCTTGGTGGCACAGTTTTTTGGTTTACCACTTTACCATGGGCCACTCTACTTGGTGTCTGGGTGTTGTTACTACCCCATTGCGGTGGTCATCTTCTGATGGCACGGTTATATAGTGAGCTGTGGGGTGGCAGAGCGATGTCTACCACTTTACCGTGAAGGTCAATCTTTGGTGGCACGGTAGCACGGTTGGCAATGCAGAGGTGGAAAGATGGCAGAGGAAGGTCTACCCCTATACCACGAGTAGTGTTTGTTGTAGCCACAGTGACTATGGTAGTAGATGGTGGTTGAAGGGCGGTGATCTGGTGATGGTTACTGCCTTACCATGAACGGTGCTCAGGGAAGCCATGGTGGTTGTGGTGGATGGCTGGTGGTCAAGGATGGGGTTACTGCCTTATCATGGGTGGTGAAGAGACTCACCATGGTGGCTGTGGTAAGACCATTGGTGGTCTACTTGGCAGTCACCACCCTACCGTAGGGTGGCCTAGCGGCCCCCGTGGTAGCGCGGTTGACCGTTGGCAGTTTATGTCAACGATTACCACCACACTGCAGAAAGGCTTTGGAGGGTCAATGGTAGCATGGTGGAGATGGCGGTCAGCATAGGCTTACTGCCATACCATGAGGCGAGTCTGTCAGGGCTATTGGGAAATTTGTCTCAGCTTCCTGGCTTGAATTCCTTTCAGACTTGGCATTTTTCTTCATGTTCTACCCTTTACCGCTTTACCGCGGTAGTCTAGCTTGGTCTTGGTTGTACCATGGTGTTTGTCTAGCGGTTACAGCCTTACCACGCATGGTGAGTTCACTCACCATGATGGCATGGTAAGGCCACTTGTAGCCTATGCTTGTGGTTACCACCTTATCATGTGCAGTGAGTTCTCTCACAGCGGTGGCACGGTAAGGCTGCTAGCGGCCTGGCTTGGTGGTTACCGCCATCCCACAGGTGATGGTTCCTCTCATTGCAGACTACCAACGGTCGGCCTGGTGGTTATCGCCCTACTGTGGGGTGGCCTAGCAGCCCCCGCGGTAGCGCGGTGTGACCGCCAGTGGTTTGCCCGATGGATACCAATGTACCACGGTAAGCTTCAGTTGACTCAGCGGTAGTGCGGGATGGTTGAGGGTGAGCTTGGGTGAGCTCACTACCATACCACAAGCTGACTCGGATAGGGGCGCGGTAGTGTGGTGGGTTCAAGGTGTGAGCCTAGATGGCCTTACCACCATACCACGAGGTGACACAGATGGGGCAGCGGTAGCACAGGGAAAATGAGGGTGAGCTCCAGTGAGCAAACTATTGTCTCGCGGCTGGGTCAAAGGAGCTCGACGATTGCTTGGTAAGAGCTCGAATGAGCTCAAAACTCGGTTGACTAAGTTGGACAGGTTTGACTGACTGTTAGAAGCAGCAAATGAAATGTTTGGCGACACGTGGCAAGTTCTTTGAGATCTGATTGGCTGAAGCTTTATTTCCTGATTACGATTGGGTTGCATTATTGAATGGAGGTTGACGGACATGTTTTCACCAACTTGTTTAATGTTGTGTGGCTTGATGCATGCTGCTTGAGTGATGCACATTATCAGTGAAGTATGGGTGCTTGTAGGTAGGATAATTTATTATCCTGATGACCATTGAAGGTTTTGACTGGCAGAATAGGTTGGCACATGGTAAGAAATTATATGTAATCTCATGTGCAGTCAGATAGAGCATGAGTGATTAGAGAGAGGCTGAGAGTGTTTGACAAGTCTTGCTTGTGAACACATAGTTTCTCATTTCTTATCGATGTGAACCTCTATTTCCTTAAGGCTAGGATGGTTGCAAGGTTGACTAAGAGTGCTTTGTCAGGGGCTAAAGGGAATCTACATGATATATCATTGAGGAAATTGTAATCATGTGAAGATTCTTTTTTGTTGTTGCCTATATTCTCCAGTTGAACAAGATGTAATCTCCTAAAGAGCATAGCTCTGGTTTTGTATTGTAACCATTTTAGTTACTGAATAATACATGTGAGTTGAGTGTTTTGGAGGGTGGGATTTTTTACCCAAAAGGATTTTCCCCACATAAATCTGTGTGTTCATAGTTTTATCTTTCATGTTGTTTGATTTTTCAAACTGAATTTGTGCTTGTGTTGAATTTTTTATTTGTCAAGCATTTACTTTTCTTAGAGGATCAATGGGGGATCAATTGTGCCTACTTCCGCTTTATGGCATAGTTGTTTGTGTCTTTATTGTGATTTAAATGAAATCACTAAGGCACTATTGTCTTAGATGTCCATTCTATGGTGATAGACCAACTCTGTATCCCCAACAAGTGGTATCAGAGCTGGTTGAAGGAGTTTGAGGCTTGATGATACCAGCAAGTTGTGTCAAAGCCTTCTCCTGGTTACTAAAGTTCTGGGTATTTCTCTTGTGATGATTTATTAGCCTAGAAAGCTTGAGGAAATCTAGAGAAATCAGTTGGTGATTGATCCTTTGATGAGTGGAAGTTTCTTCTTTGATTCAACACACAGGTTTGAAAGACACTGGAGTTTCCTAGAGTTGAACATATTGTTGCAATATGGTTTGAGGCTCCTGGCTCGCAGCAAATGTTCCTAATGCAAAGGGCATGAGATGTGCTTATGGTTGTGTTGCAGTGAAGCGTGGTTTCATACTAGGTGTCTGTGTGAGAGGCTCCCTGGCGGTATGGAGTTGTTTGTGTTTTTGTTCATCCATGGAGTATTGTGCTTGTGTTGGGTGTTCTGACTTAGCACTGAAGACGATTTCTCTATTGCTCTAATTGCATGGAGGCTATGAAGTCGATCTGAGTGGTCTGCAACTTCTGAATAGCCTGGCTCTCTCGTATGCTTGTGCATGACTATGGTTTTTGGAACTGGTCTAAAATGGACCTGTTGTTCTTGCTAACCAGTTTCTTGCACTCACATAGTTTAGTTTCATGTCTTTGGCTCTAGAGGTTTTTTGTAGATTTTCCTAAAATTTCTATGATGCATATTCATGTTTTTCATTGTTCTGGTTAACCATGTTGGTTATGTGTAGACTATTGGGTCATCCAGATGAGAAGTGAATATGGACATGCATGGGTGTTTTATAAACACTGTGGTTTTGCAAGTTTTGCACCGTCAAGTAAAACTTGTGGTTTGTGGAACTATTGTTCTGCTATTTTCTAGACCTTGGATTTTGGGGTGAGACTGGATGAGATAGTTTTAGTTCAACATGGTTTTGAGGAGCTATGTTGTCTTCTCTACATGAGAGTGTTGGTATATGTTTTTCATTCAGCATTCTTGTGGTGTTTCCTGCTGGTTTTCTAGACTATGGTGCTTGAGTTGTGGACATGATTGGCAAATCAGATCTGTTACTAATCCGGTGCTTGAGTCAAGTTGTCTATGTGGGTTTTTCTCTTTGATTATCTCAGTTTTGCAGTTTCCAGTGTGATGATAGATTTGTAGGGTTTTTCATTTAAGTTAATCTACGAGTTGTGCATTTTTTGTGGGTTGTCTTTATCTACATGTTTTTCATGAGTCAACTCGGAAGTGGAGTGTCATTATCCATGAGGTTGCTTCTATGGTGGTGCAGATCTGTTAGCTAACATTGTCTATGGTCACTTGTGCATTGGCATGGTTGTTTTGAGATGAGAGGAGGAATGGCATTCGAGTACCTGAATAGTCAATGATGGGGACCTAAAGCATGTGAATCATGATGTCAGTGAGAGCTGGATATACTAGCTTGTGTAAGATTTTGACAGTGATGGTGTGGTCTGCGTGATCTAGTGATCTTGGTGGAGTTCGATGTTGTTGTCCGATGGACATGTTGTTATTTTGTACCTAGAGGTTATCAGATCAGTGGATGTTTGGTCATGATGCTTGGAAACCTCGGTGTCATAGTTCAGTGGGAGCTTTAGCAGTGACTGTGGATTCATCACTTGGTGGTGAATGATCTTCTTTGGTATTGCAGATGCTTCTTGAGGACTCTTAGATCTTGTTGCTACAGAAGAGTTCTTTCACATCTGCATGGTCACTTTTTGAAGATGTGCAGCATCTTGGAGCCATGGAGGACAATGTTAGTCTTTGGTTGAGATGCTGGTGATGCTTGACAGGTTATGATGGTTTAGAGTTTGTTTTCTTGATGTCATGTATACTCTTTCTTGTGCATTAGAGGTTTTGCATGTTGCTTCACTCTTGAGACAATGGCTTGTTCACTCGAAGCATGGTATCTCCTAATGGAGATGTGTAGATCATGGTGTCATGATAAGTTCTTTTCCTAGGTTTGAAGCTTTGATAGTGATCTGGTGTTTCTTTATGTTTTGAGTACTTTGGTCATATGTTGATGGACTTCATGATTAGTGCAGCAATGCATATTGGAGTTAGCATGAAATGACAAGTTGCTAGTGCTCACGGATGCATGGAGAATAAGGTGAGGCTGGAATTATTTTGAGAATGTTATTGTTTACAGCTGAAAGTCTGAGTAGCCTACACCTTGGTTGAATGCGAGTTCAACAGAGACCGTGAAGGAGAATGCTCTTGGGTAAGTCACGATGGCTTGTATATCTTGCAGGATCATCTTTTCTCTTCTTCTTGGTCTACTCGGTAGTAAGATTTATTTGAAAGGTATTTTCCAATTATATCTTTCAGATGTGTGTTATGATTGCTTTCATGATATGAATCTTGAGTTTTTTTGAGATTCAAGAGGATTTATAATGGAAGGTGGACAGCATTGTGGATCTCCTTGTGCTTTTGAGGACTGATAGGAGATGGTTATATGGGTGAATCTGATCTTCATTGAGGTGCTTACATCCATTTAACTATTGGGTGTTGTTATGACTTTTCCCTTTCGGATGTGAAGAAGATCATTCTTGGATTAGCTGGCATTTAGAAGTGTATGTAGGAGGATGCTACATGTTTTGATTTGTTGTTTCTCTCTTTTCTGGTCTTTTTCTTCTTGTATGTTCATTTGACTTTAGATTTGAGATGCCTTTGTGGAGCTGAGTTGGTCATAGTTTGTGGTCATGTGTTGTCACTTGGGTGATGATACAAAGGATCCTTTGCCTCTTTCCTCAATCAGATATGAAGGATTTTGGAAGAACTGTGGAAGACATTTGAGAGAAAAGTTTCTTGCAACAGGTGGTTGTAGGTGGTGCAGATCAGTGTGGTTGTTCCTTAGAACTACATGGTTACTAATTTCTATGTGTAGGTATTGGTGGACCTGGTATGTCTAGATCACTTGTGATGGTGCTTTGTTTGCATTCATCTGGACAATACCCTTGCAGTGGGAGTACCTGGACATGTTTGGTCTTTTTTGACTGGTTGACACATGGTGCTTGTTCTTGGCTTCTGATGGGTGGTTATGTGATGCGTGAGTTTACTGATAGTCATATCTTTGAGGTATGGGTGATTGGATGGTTTTAGCTTGAGCTATGGGTGTTGTTTTTCAATCGTGTGGGTTTGATCAGTTGGGTGAGGGCAGTCAATTTTGTGGTTGTTGTTCTAACTGATATTTTCTTATTCTGGAGAATTTTTCTCATTCTGGTGTGTTCACGTTGTGCTTTCCTACTATTGTGGTGCCTTTATCTCCTGAAGGATCTGATGTTTCTATTTCAGAGACTGGTGCATATACACGTTGGCTTGTTCCTTTTCTTGTGTTGGATGTTTGGAGTTGTAGCCTTAGATGGTGGAAATTTTTTGACTGTTGTTGCAGGGGTCTTGGTTGGAGCATGGAAGCATGGTTTGGTCCTTGTTCGGGTTTTGGAGGAAGCTTGAAAGTCTTCATCAAGTGGGAGATTGTTTGGAAATCTGTCTCAACTTTCTGGCTTGAATTCCTTTCGGACTTGGCATTTTTCTTCATGTTCTACCCTTTACCGCTTTACCGCAGCAGTTTGGCTTGGTCTTGGTAGTACCACGGTGTCTATCTGGCGATTACCACCTTACCGCATGCAATGAGTTTACTCACCGCGGTGGCACAATAAATCCACCTACAGCCTGCGCTGGCGGTTACCGCCTTACCACGCACGATGAGTTCTCTCACCATGGTGGCGACGTAAGGCCGCCAACGGCCTGGCTTGGCAGTTACCACCATATAGCAGGTGGTGGTTCCTCTCACTACAGTGTCTATGGTGAGACCACCAGTAGTCGGCTTGGTGGTTACCGACCTACCATAGGGTGGCCTGGCAGCCCCCGTCATAGCACGGTGTGACTGCTAGTGGTTTTCCCGACTGATACCACTGTACCGTGGTAACGTTTGATTGACTTAGTGATAGCATAGGATGGCTAAGGGTGAGCTCGGGTGAGCTCACCACCATACCAAGAGGTGACTTGGACAGGGGCGTAGTAGTGCGATGGGTTCAAGGTGTGCACTTACCACCATACCGCAAGGTGAGTCAGATGGGGCAATGGTAGCACAGGGAAGATGAGGGTGAGCTTCAGCGAACTCACAGTTGTACCCCGATCGAGTCAAAGGAGCTCGTCGGTTGTGCGGTAAGAGCTCAGAACTCAATAGACCGAGTTCGATAGATTTGATCGACTGTCAGAAGTAGCGAATAGATTTTTTGGTGACACGTGGCAAGTTCTTTGAGACCTGATTGGCCAAAGCTTTATTTCCTAATTACAATTGGGTTGCATTATTGAATGGAGGTTGACGGACATGTTTTCACCAACCTGTTTAATGCTGCATGGCTCAATGCATGCTACTTGAGCAATGCACATTATAAGTGAAGTATGGGTGCTTGCAGATAGGATAACTTATTATCCTGATGACCATTGAAGGTTTTGACTGGTAGAACAGGTTGGCACATGGTAAGAGATTATATGTAATCTCGTGTGTAGATAGATAGAGGATGAGTGATTAGAGAGAGGTTGAGAGTGTTCGACCAGTCTTGAATGTGAACACTTAGTTTCTCATTTCTGATCAATGTGAACCTGTGTTGCCTTGACGTTGGGATGGTTGTAAGGCTGGCTAAGAGTGATTTGTGAGGAGCTGAAGGCAATCTACATGATATGTCATTCAGGACAGTGTAATCATGTGAAGATTATGTTTTGTTGTTGCTTGTATTCTCTAGTTGAACAAGATGTAATCTCTTGAAGAGAATAGCTCTAGTTTTGTATTGTAACCATTTTAGTTATTGAATAATACATGTGAGATGAGTGTTTTGGAGGGTGGGGTTTTTTACCCAAAAGGGTTTTCCCCATGTAAATTTGTGTGTTCATAGTTTTGTCTTTCATGTTGTTTGATTCTGCAAACTGAATTTGTGCTTGTGTTGTATTTGTTATTTGTCAAACATTTAATTTTCTCAGAGGATCAATGGGGGATCAACTGTGCCTGCTTCTACATTATGGCATAGTTGTTTGTGTCTTTGTTGTGATGTAAATGAAATCACTAAGGCACTGTTGTCTTAGACGTCCATTCTATGTTAACAGATCAACTTCATATCCCCAACAAGGGAAGCGGTAGCACAGTAGAAGGAAGGGTGAGCTCAGGCGAGCTCACCACATTATCGTGGCCTAGTCATTTGGACTCGGCGGTGACGCAGTAGAAGGCTGAGAGGTCTTCAAGCTCGATTGACCAAGCTAGAATGACAGTCAACAATGATAGATGAATGAGATGGAAACTTGTGGCATATTTTTAAGATCTGATTGGCCAGACGTTTTATTTCCTGATTACGATGGAGCTGCATTATTAAATCAAGGTTTACAGACATGTCTAAAACTAATTTATTGTTGCACGGATTGATGCATGTTGAATAAGTGGTGCACGTTATCAGAAATGGAAATCTTGCAAGTGGATAGTTTATTATCCTGATGACCATTGAAGGCTAGAGAAAGGCTGAATAGGTAAGCACACGGTGTAAGATTATAAGTAATCTTGTGTGAAGTTCGATAAAGAAGATGAGCTAAGGCAGAGAGGCTGAGTGAGTTTGAACGGTATGCTAAGGCATTGTAACCATAAACACTCAGTCTCTTAGACCTATAAAGAGGTGAACCTGTGATTCCCATAGGCTAGGATGGCTGCAAGACTAGCTGGGAGTGTTTTCTGAGGAGTTGAAGGGAATATACATATTATGTCATTGAGGACATTGTATCTATGTGATGTTTTTTGTTCTGTTGTTGCCTGTATTCTCCAGATGAACAAGATGTAAACTCCTAAGGAGAATAGCTTTGTGTTTTTATTGTAACTGATGTTATTGAATAATATAAAGTGAGCTGAGTGTTTTGGAGGGTGGGGTTTTTTACCTGAAAAAGTTTTCCCCATGTAAATATGTGTGTTCATATGCTTGTCTGTCTTGGTTGTCTGATTATGTATCTTGAATCTATGCTTGTGTTGAATCTATTATAAGTTTTGCATTTACTTCTCTCAGAGGATCAATGGGGGATTTACTGTGCCTATTTATGCTTTATCATATAGTTGTTTGTGTCTTTGAAGTGATAAAAATGAAAATCACTAAGGAACTGTTGTCTTAGATGCTGATCTATGATGACAGAACCGACTCCCTATCCCCAATAGTGGTATTAGAATTGGTTGAATGATGTCGAAGCTTGATGATACCAACAAGTTTTGTCAAATCCTTCTCCTAGATACTGAAGTTTTGGGTATTTCTCCTGTGGTGATTTCTTAGCCTGGGAAGCTTGAGGAAATTTGGAGGAATCAGTTGGTGATTGGTCCTTCGATGAGTGGAAGTTCACGCTTCTTTTATTCAACACTTAGGTTTGAAAGATGTTGGAGATGACTGGAGCTGATCATATTGTTGCAATACGGTCTGAGGCTCATGGCTCGAAAAAAATTTTGTTGGTGCAAATGGTCTGAGTATTTAGCTTATCTTGGTGTTCTCACTTAGCATTGAAGGCGTTCTCTCTGTTGCTCTAATTGCTTGGAGGCTATAAAGTTGGTCTACACATTCTGAATAATTTGGCTCTCTCATATGCTTGTGCATGGTTGTGGTTTTTGGAACTGGTCTGAAATGGACCTGCTATTTTGTTCTTACCTGTGTCTTGCACTCACATGGTTCAGATTCATGTGTTTGGCTCTGGAGGTTTTCTATACATTTTCCTAAAAATTCTATGATGCATTTTCATGTTTCTTTTCATTTTTCTAGTTAACCATGTTGGTTATGTGCAGACTCTTGGGTTGTCTAGATGAGCAATGAATATGGAGGTGCATATGTGTTTTGGAAGCACTGTGGTTTTGCAGGTTTTACACGGTCAAGGAAAACTTGTGGTTTGTGGAGCTGTTGCTCTGCTATTGTCTAGATCCTAGCTCTTGGGGTGTGACTGGATGAGATAGCTATAGTTCAACACGTCTTGAGGAGGTGTGATGTCTTCTCTACATGAGAGTGTTGGTATGTTTTTTTCATTCAGCATTCTTGTGGTGTTGCTTTCTGGTTTCCTAGACTATGGTGCTTGATTTGTGGACGTGACTGGAAAATCAGATCTGTTGTTGATCTGGTGTTTGAGTCAAGTTTGTCTGCTTTGGTTGTTCTCTTTGATGATCTCAGTTTTCCAATGCGATGATAGATTTGCAGTTTTCATTTGGTTGCATCCATGAGTTGTGCAATGTCATGGGTTGTCCTTACCTACATGTTTGTTGTGAGACAACTTGGAAGTGCACTGTCAATATCCATGAGGTTGTAGTTGTGTGGTGCAGATTTGTTAGCTGACCTTGTCTATGGTCACTTGTGCATTAGCGTGGCTATTTTGAGATGAGCGGAGGAATGGCATTTGAGTACCTGAATAGTCAGTGATGGGGACCTATAGCATGAGAATCACAATGTCATGGAGAGCTTGATGCACTGGCTAGTGTAATCTTTTGACAGTGATGGTGTGGTTGGTCATGGTGCTTGGAAAGCTCAGTGTCACAGTTCAGTGGGAGCTTTAGTAGTGACTGTGGATTCATCACTTGGTGATGAAAGATCTTCTTTGGTGTTACAAATGCTTCTTGGGGACTCTTAGATCCTATTGTTGTAGAAGAGTTATTTCATATCTACATGGTCACTATTTGAAGATGTGTAGCATCTTGGAGCCATGGAGGACATTGTTAGTTATTTGGCTGAGATGTTGGTGGTGCTTGACAGGTGATGTTAGTTTATATTTTGTTTTCTTATGTCATGATTTACTCTTACTTAGATTATTAGCATGTTGCTTTTCTCTTGAGACCATAGCTTGTTCACTTGAAGCATGGTATCTCCTAAGGAGGATGTGTAGATCATGGTGTCATGATAAGTTCCCGGTTCAGCTGGTTTGGAGATTTGACAGTGGTCTAGTGTTTCTCTTTGCTTTGAGTACCTTGGTCATATGCTAGAGGACTTCATGTTTACTGCAGTAATGCAGGTTGGAGTTAGCATGAGATGACAAGATGTTGGTGCTCATAGATACATGGAGAATAAGGTGAGGTTAAAATCCTTTTGAGATTGTTGTTGTTATAGTTGAAAGACTGAGTAACCTACACCTTGGTTGACTGTGAGTTCAATAGAGACAATGAAGGAGAATGCTCTTGGGTAAGTCGTGGTGGCTTGTATATCTTGGAGGAGCATGTTTTCTTTTCTTCTTGGTCTACTCGGCAGTTGTGTTTATTTGAAAGGTATTTTCCCATTATAACTTTCAAAAATGTGATATGCTTGCTTTCATGATATGAATCTTTAGGTCTTTCTAAAATTCTGAAGGATTCATAATGAAAGGTGGAAAGCATAGTGTATCTCCTTGTGCTTTTGAGGACTGGTAGGAGATTTTTATATGGGTTGGTTTGATCTTATTTTTGAGGTTCTTACATCCATGGATCTGTTGGAGGTTGTTAAGGATTTTCCTTCGGGATGTGAAGAAGATCATTCTTACTATAGCTGGCATTTAGAAGTGTATGTAGGAGGATGCTACATGTTATGATTTTTTGTTTTCTCTCTATTCTGGTCTTTTTCTTCCTGAATGTTCATTTGACTTTAGATGTATGTGGAGCCATGGTGTTTCCTTCTTCAGTTAGATATGGAACCTTGGAAGAATGTGGAAGACTATTGAGAGAAATTTTTTCTTGCAGCAGGTGGTTACAAGTTGTGCATATCAGTGAGGATGTTCCTTGGAACTACATGGTTACATTTCTTTATGCAGGTGTTTGGTGGACTTTGTATGCCTTGATCACTTGTGATGATTCTTTGTTTGTATTCATCTAGACAGTCCCCTTGCACTGGGAGTACCTGGACATGTGTAGTATTTCGACTAGTTGACACATGGTGCTTGTGTTTGCTGATGATGGGTGGTTTTGTGATGGTGTGAGTTTACTGATGGTCATACCTTTGAGGTATGGGTGGTTGAATGGTTTTAGCATGAGTTGTGGGTGTTGGTTTCCAATCATGTGGGTTTGATCAGTTGGATGGGGGAAGTCAGTTATCCAGTTGTTGTTCTAGCTAGTGTTTTTTTTCTTGTTCTAGAGAATGGTTTCCATTGAGCTTTGTTGTTATTGTGGTGCCTTTTTTGCCTAAAGGATCAAATGTTTGAGTTCCTGAGACTGGTTTTTTTCACCTTGGTGAGTTCCTATGTTTGGAGTTGTTTCCTGAGATGGTGTAAAAATTTTGATGTCGTTGCAGGGGTCTTGGTTGGAGTGTGGAAGCATGGTGTTGGTCCATGTTTGAGTGTTTGGAGGAAGCCTGAAAGTCTTTGGCAAGTGGGAGATTGTTGGGATATCTGCCTCAACTTTTTGGCTTGTTTTTTCCTTGAAGACTTAGGTGATTTCTTCATTTTTGGTCTTTACCGCCATACTATTGCTGGACTTTCTTGGTGGTGTGGTTGTGCAGTTTACCACTTTACCATGGGCCACTCTAGTTGGTGTTTAGGCAGTGTTACTGCCCCACTATGGAGGTCATCTTCTGGTGGCACGGTTGTGCGGTGAGCTGCGGGGTGGTGGAGTGATGTCTACCGCTTTACCACAAAGGTCGCTCTCTGGTGGCACAATAGCATGATTGGCAGAATAGAGGTGGCGAGCTAGAAAAGGAAGGTTTACCACTATACCGTGGGCAATGTTTGTTGTAGCCGCGGTGACTGCGGTAGCAACTGGCAGTTGAAGGGCGGCGGTCTGGTGACGGTTACTGCCTTACCACAAATGGTGCTCGAGAAGCCGTGATGGTTGTGGTGGATGGTTGTCAGTCAACAATGGTGGTTACTGCCTTATCATGGACAGTGAGAAGACTCACCATGGTAGCTGCGGTAAGACTATTGGCGATCTACCTGGCGGTCACCGCCCTATCACGGGGTGGCCTAGCGGCCCCCATGGTAGCACAGTTGACCGTTAGTGGTCTATGCTGGTAGTTACCACCACACCACAAGAAGGCTTTGGAGGGTCAATGGTAGCACAATCGAGATGGCGGTCAGCACAGGCTTACCACCATACCATGAGGAAAGTTCGTCAGGGTAGTGGTAGCATGGTAGAAGGCAGGGTGAGCTTGGGCGAGCTCACCGCATTACCGCAACCTGTTCATTTGGACTCGACGGTGACGAGTTAGAAGGCCGAGAGGTCTCGAAGCTCAGTTGATTGAGCTTGACTAAGTTGGACCAACAGTCATCAATAATAGATGAATGAGATGGTGACTCATGGCAGATTTTTAAGATCTGATTGGCCAAAATTTTTATTTCCTAATTATGATAGAGCTGTATTATTAAAGCAAGGTTGACGGACATGTCTAAGACTGATTTATTGTTGCGCGGCTCAATGCATGCTGAATAAGTGGTGCATATTATCATAATGGAAAGCTTGCAGGTGGATAATTTATTATCCTGATGACTGTTGAAGGCTAGAGAAAGGCTGAATAGGTAAGCACACGGTGTAAGATTATAAATAATCTTGTGTGCAGCTTGATAAAGAAGATGAGCTAAGGCAAAGAGTCTAAGTGAGTTTGAACGGTATTCTAAGGCATTGTAACCATGAACACTCAGTCTCTTAGACCTGTAAAGAGGTGAACCTATAATGCCTTGAGGCTGGGATGGCTGCAAGGCTGGCTGAGAGTGTTTTCTAAAGAGCTGGAGGGAATCTACATAGTATGTCATTGAGGACATTGTATCTATGTGATGTTTTTTGTTCTTTTGTTTCTTGTATTCTCTGAATGAACAAGATGTAAACTCTTGGAGAGCATAGCTTTGTGTTTGTATTGTAACTGATGTTACTGAATAATACAAAGTGAGCAGAGTGTTTTGGAGGGTGGGGTTTTTTACCTGAAAAGGTTTTCCCCACGTAAATTTGTGTGTTCATATGCTTTTATTTCTTGGTTGTCTGATTCTGTATCTTGAATCTATGCTTTTGTTGAATCTATTATAAGTTTCATTTACTTCTCTTAGAGGATCAATGGGGGATTTATTGTGCCTGTTTCTACTTTATGGTATAGTTTTTTATGTCTTTGAAGTGACAAAAATGAAAATCACTAAGGCAATGTTGTCTTAGATGCTGATCTATGATGACAGAACCGACTCCCTATCCCTAACAAATACTACCCCAATTTCATACCCACTTGTATCACATTCAATGGTGAAAACTTTGTTAAAGTTAGGCAATGCTAAGATAGGTTGTTGTTCTACCCTTTGATTCTGATATTGGAAATTTTTCTTTGCTTCATCAAACCATACAAACCTTTTCCTTTTATCCCCTTTTATGGTGTCAATGATTGGAGAGCATATATGACTTAAATTCTTCACAATTTTTTTGTAAAAAATAGCTAGGCCATAGAAACTTCTTACCTTACTTACTGATGTAGGAGTAGGCCAATTGAGAATTTCTTCCACCTTGCTAGGATCCAGCTTCAAAGAGCCATTAGATATCACAAATATAAGATAAACCAACTCTTCCTTCATGAATTCAAACTTCTTCAAATTTATCATCATCTTTTCTTCATTCAATCTCTTGAAAACCAAGTCTAGATGTTGCAAGTATTCCTCTTTAGTTTTTCTAAAAATAAGAATATCATCCAAGTAGAAAACCACAAACTTACCTATGAAAGGCTTAAAGACTTCATTCATTAATCTCATAAAGGTTCTTGGTGCATTTGAAAGCCCAAATACCATACAAGCCATTCATATAGCCCCTCATTTGTTTTGAAGGTAGTTTTCCACTCATCACCCTCTCTAATTCTGATTTGGTGGTAGCCACTTTTGAGGTCAATCTTATAAAAATAACATGCCCCTCCTAAACAATCCATCAAGTCTTCCATTATTGGTATGGGAAACCTATACCTTATGGTAATCTTGTTAATTTCCCTTGATTCAGTGCACATTCTCCAATCTCCTCCCTTTTTCTGTCTGAAAAATAGTAGGGACAACACATGGGTTGATACTCTCTCTCATTAGGCCTTTGTCAAATAGCTCTTGAATTTGTTTCCTAATATCTTCATTATGTTTTGGATTGATTTTATATATATATTTGTTAGGTAGGTTTTCCCCTGGTATGAAATCTATATGGTGGCTCACATCTCTTATTGGTGGTAAATAATCAAGAAGTTCATCTACCACAATGTCTTTGTATTTGTTCAACAAGGCTTGGACCTCTTTAGGCACATCATCAACCTTTGTTGTTGTCATGACAGATTTTGGTCTGATTGCAATGCCATAACCTTGTCCACCCTCTTCTTTCCTAGTTTTCAAAAACTCATTTTCTCCTACCAGCATTATACTAGACCCTACTTGTTTATCTAGGCCTTCATCTTGTAATGGTGTGAGTGTAAATTGTTGGAAAAACAAGGATAGACAACTGAGATGGGGGGTGAATCATTTGTTACCAAAATAAAACTTATACAATATTAACCAATCCTTATATCACAGATCTGATAATTAACAATGCAAGCATAAGAACAACATATTAGAGACACCTGAACACAAAGATTTTATACGTGAAAACCCTGTGAGGGGAAAAACCATGGTGGATGTTAGTCCACGAAATTATACCCTATTAGAAGTATAATGAAGAATAAAAATAGAATGCACTTGCATTCAGGCACACTGCCTAAAGCACACTGCTCAAAGGGAAGGCTCATTGACTTACATGGAGTAATCATATTAAATCCATCTGATGAATTTGAACTGAGAAAATAGCTTCTGCAAAATCCTTATTATAGTTCCAGTTAGGCACACTAAAACCTCTTCAAACTCTTCCACACTCTGCTCTGAATGATCTGACCTTTATTCGCACTTGTACATCACTTGTACACTTGAGCACACCCTAAATGTGGAAAAAAATCTTGTATATATATCCGCTACACATATTTTCATCCACTATTCAGTCGGCTAGAAATAAGGAATAAATTACAACTGTCGGCCTTGATACATGAATAAATTTCAATGTGTACCAAAAAAATTCAGTCATAACATAGTGAGGACCCAAACAAACATCTCCAAATATGCCAAACAATAAAATATTAATCCTCATGGATCTGCAACACACTAACACCACAATGTCGGCCAAGAACATGAACACTCAAGCACATATTGGAAAAATCTCTGATCACGAACACTCCAATCACTACGGATGTACACCAAGGATAGAGCATGATATATACTCATCCATGAACATCATAGGCACATGAGCAACAAATGAGATTACCATACTTTCATCCGCTTTGACCAAGAACACCATCTACAGAGACTAAATAACTATAGGCACATACATCATCATAAATTCCATAAAACTTCATGCGCACCACTGAAACTTTCGAACAACATACTAGAAAGGTTCAACACCAAACCCTTTGAAGTGCACCTTCAGATCTTTAACACATAGATCTTTCCAACATTCTGACCTTCTCAACTCCACTGGTTTCCTGTACTATATTTTTACAATTTTCTCAATCTCCTCGACATATGCATCCTTAAGTAGATTAAAATGCTAATAGTGTTGACATCAATGACAACAATATATTAGAAACACAACCACGACATCCAACAATCTCCCCCTTTGGCATTGATGGCAACACATGATGTGAAAAATAATACCATCAACCCAACTAACTCTTCTTCAACAATCTCCCCCTGAGATTGTGCACTTTTTGTTTCCTTCTTCTTTCCCATTTTTTCACATTGCTTCTCTCCCCCTTTGACATCAATAAAAAAGGTACATATGCTTTGATTTCAATAGTCAAAACATCTAACTACTCCCCCTAAGTAGCAGTCACCACAACATCAATCCGGAATATGATATAGCAATGAATTCATGGACTAATGCAAATAACTGCATCTTAGTTTTGATTAGGAGGGGAAATTACCCCTAACTTTCCTCTGAGGTACTCAAAAGTATCCTTAGGCAACAAATTTGTAAATATGTCTACAATTTTCTCTTTGGTAGGTATGTACTCCAATCTGATTTCTTTGTCACTTACTTTGTCTCTCAAGAAGTGATACTTGATAAATATATGCTTTGTCTTTGAATGCAATACTGGATTCTTAGAAATATTAATGGCACTTGAATTGTCACAGAGTATAGCAATGGGTTCTTCATACTCAATTCTGACATCTCTCAACATTTGATTCATCCATAATACTTGAGTACAATTATTTTCAGCAACAATGTACTATGCCTCAACACTAGATAATGAAACTGAGTTTTTCTTTTTTCTTAACCAAGATACTAGCTTCTTACCTAAGAAGAATGCACCACCACTGGTACTCTTCCTATCATCTATATCTATTGCCCAATTAACATTAGTAAAATTAATTTGAGTAAGATCATCATTCTTAGGATACCAAAGACCAAGACCAATTGTCCCTTTCAGATATATGAAGATTCTTTTCACAGCAGTCACATAGGACTCTTTAGGATAAACTTGAAATCTAGCAACCATGCACACAAAATTCATTATATTTGGCCTTGTCTGAGTCAAGTAGAGCAATCCACCAATCATCGATCTATACCTTATTTGATTTACTTTAGGGAATTCATCATTATGTGTGAGTTTGCATCCGGTTACCATAGATGTACCAACAAGCTTTGCTTCTTCCATGCCAAAAAATTTCAGTAACTCTTTGACATATTTGCAATGAGATATAAAGATCCCATCTTCTAACAGAGTGATTTGCAATCCCAAAAATAATTTTATTTCTCCTATCATTGAAATTTAAAATTCACTTTTCATTTCATCAACATACTTCATACACAAATCATCATCTCCTTCAAAGATAATATCATCAACAAAGACTTCAATGATCAATTCTTTGTTCTCATCCAGCTTGAAATACAAATTGTTGTCAGCAATACCTTTTTCTGAATCTGAGCTTCAATAAATATTTGTCCAATCTAGCATACCAAGCTATAGGAGCTTGCTTTAGTCCATACAGAGCTTTCTTCAATCGACATACCATGTCCTTTTCATCAGTCAACAGAAATCCATCTCGTTGTTCAACATAAAATTCTTCTAGTTCACAATTTAGAAATATTGATTTCACATCCATCTGATAAAATTTGTAGTTCTTGAAAGTACCATAAGCAAGAAGTAGTCTAATACCCTCAATTCTAGCAACACAAGAAAAATTTTCTTCAAAATCAATACCTTTTGTCTATGAGTAACCTTTGCAAACCAATTTTTCTTTGTTTCTAACCACATCACCTTGTTCATTTAGCTTATTTTGCAACACCCACTTGGTTCCAATCACATTTTTATTCTGAGGTCTAGGAACAAGATCCCATGTATTATTCTTTTGTATCTGCAATAGTTCTTCTTTCATGGCTTTCATCCAATGTCCATCCTTGCATGCTTCACTTATATTTTTAGGTTCGGATTTAGAAATTAGACAATATTCTTCTAGAATTCTTCTTCTAGTTTGCACACCTTTGGTTTTGTCTCCTATGATCTGACTATCAAAATGATTTCTTCTCACATACTTAGGAGTTTTGAAGTTTTCTCTTATCTCTTGTTCTTGTGATCTTTCATCTGCACTTTTGCTTGTTTCTACTTCTTGATTTTCTTGATTCATTGGAACAATCTAAAGTTGATTATGTGTCTGAGTATCATTTTCAGCTTCATCATGTTGATCATCTGAACCATAATCACTAACTCTGGATGATTTACCAATACCTTCATCAGCCTTAACATTTGCACTTTCAACCTTTTATTAAAGCACGGGTAAGCTTTTATTTTAGTAGAGTATCCTAGGAAGATTCCTTCATCACTTCTAGCATCAAACTTACCTATATCATCATCTCTCTTGATGTAGCATTTGCTTCCAAAAATTTTGAAGTATTTTATGGTAGGCTTATAACCAAACCATAGCTCAAAAGGTGTCTTACTAGAATTATTGTTGACATTCACCCTATTAATAGTATACACAGCAGTACTTACAACTTCTCTCCAGTAGAAATGAGGAACATTTTCTTCCAACATCATGGTTCTAGTAGTGTCTAGGATGGTTATGTTCTTTCTTTCAACAACTCCATTATGTTGAGGCATTTGGGGAGCAGATAGTTGTCTTTGAATACCATGCTCTTCACAAAAAGAATTGATTTGCGGTGAAGTAAATTCACCACCTCTATCTGACCTTAGACATTTGATCTTTTAACCTATCTCATTCTCTGCCATAGCTTTAAAACTTTTGAAATTTTATAGTGCTTCATGTTTTTCTCTTAAGAAAGTGACCCATATCATTCTAGAAAAATCATCAATGAGTAACATTAAGTACCTTTCACCTTGTATGCTTCTAATTCTAGAAGGACCACATAGATCAGTATGTATCAAATCCAGTACTCCATTAGAGCTGTACTATTTTCTCCAGAAAGAATTTCTTGTTTTCTTTCCCATCTGACATTCCTTGTACAAAGTGTTAGTAGGCTTCACTAACTTAGGTAAATCTTTGACTGCTTGAGTAGAACTTATCTTGACAATGTTATCAAGTTTCACATGACATAACCTCCTATTCCATAACCAGCTTACATCAATTTGAGCAATCAAACAACTTTGACTAGGAGTACTTAAATGAAAGATATTACCTTTGTTTTTGTTCCTGAAGCAATTATATTTCCTGAACTTCCTGTTATTCTTCACTTACAATTATTGAGCTATAGATTGTAGCCTTTTTCTACCATTTTTCCAACACTCAACAAGTTATACTTTAGGCCTTCTACATAAAGAACATCATCATTATTGTGCTTACCACCAAAAGAAACAGTGCCTCTACCACGAATCACACCAGAAGTGTTGTCCCCGAACCTCACTACACCACCATCATAGTTTTCCAAGCTTACAAATTTTCTTTTGTCACTAGTCATCTAATGTGAGCATTCGTTGTCAATTACCCACTCATCTTTCTCTTCAAATTTGGCTACAAGATCTTTCTTAGCATTTACATTACTAGCAGATTCAATGGACACCTGACCATTTTCTTTTATAGCAATAAATACCCATTCATCTTCATTTCCAGTTTCTTTATTAGATTCTTCATCAATTACACCTTATTCAACATAATAGCATTTTCTTTGAACTCTAGTATTCTCAGGCTTATATTTTGAAACTCTTTCAGGACATCTAGAAGAAAAATGACCTATCTTACAGCAAGAAAATAATTTAATAAGTAACTTTCCTTTGTACTTACCATGACCTCTTGATTCTCTTTTCACAATCAATGCTTCCAGATCTTCCAATTCCCTTTCTTCATCTTCAATCTGCTTCATCTTATCTTCATAGCTGAATGTTCTCTGGGAACTCTCTCCTGAATCATATCTCTTTTTCCTAGATACAATTGCCTTGAAAGAAGATTCAGTCTTAGGAGAAGACTCACAAAATTCACTTAATTCAAATGCAACAAGTTTTCCAATCAACATGTCTTCTATAATATTCATCATTATTTTGAGTTCATCAATAGCATGAGCTTTTGTCTTGTACCAAGGGGGCACAAATCTAATTATCTTAGCCACAATTTCATCATCATTCATAGTTCCACTAGCACATCTAATGTCCATCACCAATTCATTTATCTTATGCAAGAAGGAAAAGATTTTCTCATCTTCACTCATCTTCAACCTCTCCCATTTTCCTTTTAGAATTTGTAGCTTAGCACTTTTCACTAGTGCATCTCCTTCATAAAATATTTCCAACTTTTTCCAAATCTGATATGCAGTCTTCAAACCCATCACATTTGTCATTTATGAATCTTTCAAAGCACTCACCTTTGTTTATACTAACCTGGTATTAATTTCTTCTTGCTTGATCTCATCTTCAAATGAGGGACCATTCTAAGGAATATTATATGCAATTTGTGTCATCTACCAGAAAGGTTCACCAATCCACCTCAAATGACATTCCATTCTGACTTTCCATAGAGAGTATTTTGTACCATCGAATCTAGGACTATCCTTTTTAAATGATGCCATCTCGGATCACCTCAAGTTGTTAGGCTTATTTCAAAGGAACTAGCTCTAATAGCAATTTTTTGGCAAAAAAAAGGATAGACAACTGAGGAGGGGGGGTGAATCGGTTGTTACCAAAATCAAAATTATACAACATTAACCAATCCTTATATCATAGATCTGATAATTAACAATGCAAGCATAAGAAAAACACATTAGAGACACATTAACACAAAGATTTTATATGTGGAAACCCTATGAGGGGAAAATCCACGGTGGATGTTAGTCCACAAGATTATAACCTGTTAGAAGTATAATGAAGAATAAAAAGAGAATGCACTTGCATTCAGGAACACTGCCTAGAGAAAACTACTCAAAGGGAGGGCTCACTACCTTACATACAGTAATCATATTAAATCCATCTGATGAATTTGAACTAAGAAAATAGCTTCTGCAAAAGCTTGATTACAGTTCCATTTAGGCACACTAAAACCTCTTCAAACTCTTCCACACTCTGGTCTGAATGATCTGAACTTTATTTGCACTTTTACATCACTTGTACACTTGAGCACACCTTAAATGAGGAAAACAATCTTGTATATATCTGCTACATGGATTTGCATCCAATATTCAATCGGCCACAAATAAGGAATAAATTACAACTATCGACCTTGATACATGAATAAATTTCAATGCGTACCAACAAAAGTCAGCCATAAAATAGTGAGGACCCAAAAAAACATCTCCAAACACGCCAAACAATAAAATATTAATCCTCATGGATCCGCAACATGCTAACACCATAATATCGGCCAAGAACATGAACACTCGGGCACATATCAGAAAAATCTCCAATCATGAACACTCCAATCACTGCGGACGTACACAAAGGATAGAGCACGATCTAGACTCATCCATGAATGTCATAGGCACATGAGAAATGCATGAGATTACCATACTTTTGTCCACTTTGACCAAGAACACCATCTACAGAGACTGAATAATTGTAGGCACATAGATCATCATAACTTCCACAAAACTTCATGCGCACCATTGAAAATTTTGGACAACATACTAGAAAGGTTCAACACCAAACCCTTTGAAGCGCACCTTTAGATCTATAACACATAGAGCTTTCCAACGTTCTGACCTTCTCAGCTCCACTGGTTTCCTGTACTATATTTTTACAATTTTCTCAATCTTCTCGACATATACATCCTTAAGCAGATTAAAATGCTAATAGTGTTGACATCAATGACAATAATATATCAGCAACACAACCACAACATCCAAAAAAATTAGATCCCATCCTTTTCTATCACATAAGTGTTCTTTTACCCATCATGTTTAGCCTTCCTATCATATTGCCAGGATCTCCCTAAAAGCAGATGTCAAACATCCATTTGGATGATGTCACATAATATTTTGTCTTTATACCTACCTATGTTAAATTCCACCCATGTTTGCTTATTAACTATGACATGTTGTCCCTTATTCAACTAGGAGACCTTGTAAGGAGCCGGATGTGCGATTATCTTCATTTTTAACTTTTCTACCATTTGTAGAGCAACCAAATTATCTGTGGAACCGAAATCAGCAACTTTACAAACCTTACCTTGAGATTTGCAAGTTGTTCTAAAGAGGGATTTTCTTTGTGGAGGCTCTTTCACCATAGAAACTTTGATCAAAATTCTTCTTACCATTAGAGATTCACCAATTTCTGGAGTAGCATGTTGAGATGGAGAGTTTACACTCTCATTTTCTTCTTCTTTCACCAATTGAGTCCTCCTTTCACCACCATGTGAAGTAGAAGGTTGCTTGTCCAAACACTGCCATGCTTGATGTCAAAAAAATTTACACTGATAACACCTTCCTGATAATGTATTTGATCCTCTTCCCTGACCTTCAAATATTCCTCTACTATTTGATCTTCTACCTTTGAAATTGTCTCTTGATTTTGAGCCTTGTTCTTGATGACCACTTGTCTCTCCTTGTGGCTTTTGAGATTTTCCTCTTCCTCCAAATGTTCCTCTACCCCTAAAGTATTTTCCTCTGCCTCTACTTTCTTTCTCACGCCTTCTCTTCATCCTTTCTTCTGTCTTGACTACCAATTGAAATCATTCTTCCATAGTTCTAGGGGTGGTAAGACTTAACTCATCTTGCATGTTAAACCTTAACCTATTTAGGTACCTTGCTACTTTCTCCACCTCATCTTCCACATGAACTGCCCTTATACTTAGCTTGTGAAACTCCTCTATATAAGCCATTGCATCTATCTCCTTTTTTTTGAGGTTTTCTAGCTTCCTAAATGTTTGAATTGCATAATCACTGGGTAGAAATTGAATCTTGATTTTATCCACCATTATGTCCCAACAATTGATTTTTGGATTGCCCTTCTTCACCCTCTCTTCCTGCACATAATTCCACCAAGTTAAGGCAAGGCCTTTCAATTTTTTTTTCACAAATTTTACCCTTTGATCATTTTCTACCTCTTCATAATCAAAATAGTTATCAAGTGCATCAATCTAACCTAGCACCTCTTCAATATCCATCTTCCCACTATACATGGGTAATTCTATCTTCACCTTAGGAGTGTCTCCTTTGACAGCCTTCAACATCTTAACCATTCTCAATTCATTAGGGTCCAACTCTTCCTCATCTTGGACTCCTCTTTGAGGGTTTTCATTATCACCCTCTTCCTCTTCCTCTTGGTCACTTTGGTCTCCATTTACCATACCTCTCCTTTGGTTTGATTCAAGTGTTGCAATTTTAGATAGGATAGCTTCTTGAGACTCCTTTACCTATCTCAACTCCTTGGCATGCTTTTCTTTCAACTTTCTCACTTCAACCTTTTCAACTTATTGACCAAAACCTATGCTCTAATACCAATTTGATGCAAATCATGGTGGAGGTTATCAACACAATCACAATTTTAAAAAATTACAAATCTAAAATCCTAACTTGGTGGTTTTCTCCCAAATTCTCCTATTCCCCTAGTAGTCCTTGAAATAGGGGTTTTTCAACATAACTTTCAAAGAATACTTCAAACCTAAAATTGGAACACCATTGCAGATACCCTTTATGCCCCTTGAAAACATATCAAAATTGTAGATATGGTTTTGTAACAACACCCTCCAATTTGGACTACTACGCTGCAACTAGGTTTAATTAGGCTTGTTTTACAAAGCAACAACAATAATTTCAATTCCCAAAATACAAAGCTTCACTCCAGGACTTCCATCATGTCACATGGGGTCTACATATGAAAATTTTATCAACTGGAACAATCACCAACTTGTTTTTCAACAAAACCCTATGTCTACCCAATCACCTAAGCCTAATACATATAGATATTAGGCTAGGGCTGCATCAAACTTGGCCCTAACTCCACCCCCTACTCTTGCAAACCCTAAAAACATGAGAAACATCCTATCTACTTCCATTCCACTGATTCTCAGATTTTTCCACCAGTGGAATGGGCTCTAATTCATATTTTTTCTATCAAACCCTCAAGAGCTAGGGTTTCCTGGCAGTTTATAGAAAAATGATTCAAACTCACTCCTAACTAAATGAAAATGAATGAAATCAATTGAAAATGGTAAATGATTCAACTCATCACCAATTCCAATATAACTTAGAACATTTGGATGTCGTACATGGTCGTACAACCTTCTGTAGCAACAAGAATTCAATAGAAAATTCAAAAAATATAGTCTATCTTATTACTTGAACATCCAAATCATCACCAGAAGTTTGCTTCAAACAAAAAAAGGCATATTTAACCTTTTCCAATCCTATCCAACCATTCCCAACTGATTTTCAACTCCCCAACATTTCATCTTCCATCACAACTCAAAAATGCAAAGTTGTTTATGCAACTTTTGCAACTTTTTACAAAATTGACAACTTTACACCAAACTAACCCCACATGACCAAAACTGACACAAAACATGAAAATGGTCTTAAAAGACCTTATTACCCCAAAAATGACTTAACAACATAAAAACCCAACACTTGACTTCTTTTCAACACATGGGTGCCCCTACACCATAATAAAACCATTAATTTCTCTTAAAATCACTCCTAGGAAAACTCTTTGGCCATCTTGAAATACTTGGTCATGGAATCCTTGACCATCTTGCATTGATTGAAATTTTTCAATTATTTGGATCTTGTTCATAATGTGTCAAAGCCTTCAATTGTGAGATTTAAATATTTTTCGATGCTTGGACACTAAAAGATTATATCAAAGAACTCTACATCAAGCTTGATCACCACATTCCCATCAATATCTTTGAAACTTCTATCATCTTTGTTATAGTGTGTACCCACTACAAGTACAAATATAAGATTGTGTGTAGAAACTAGGAAGGAAAAGACCAACTAAATATTACTCTCAAGTATGTATATCATCCCTTTAGTCAAAGGTTTCTTATTTGTTCACTCCAAAAACTTGGACATATCCACATGTCCATCTACGTATCCTTAATTTCATTGATGTTGGAAAACACTAAGGTCACTGGGAAAACCCCCCAATATTTATACATCATGGCTTTAGCTTTTCTTAGAGAAGGCTCAGACATTGATGGAGTTTCTTTTTTTCAAAATGAAACTGTAGCAAGAAGATAAATTTTCCCAATGTTAGAGAAATCCAGGGTTATATGTGCAAGTGGGAAAATTTTGATTGAGTGCATTGGATTGAGGGGTTTAGGTGCAAAGGTGCTGAAAATTTGAGTAGATGCAGGTGAATTGGAAACCTAGATGTGAAGGTGGAAAAAAAATTTGAGCATTAGGATGAAATTTACATTTTGGGTGCATAGGCATTGAATTTTTTAGACATTGCATATGCTTTTTAAATTTTGTATAATCACGCTAAATTTTAGTGATCCTACATGATGAGTCTGGTTTTTGGGCTAATTATGGGCAAAATCCATGGTCTATTTTCTGAAGTTATCATGAAATTTAATATTACATGCTGACACTTTTATATAGTTTCTTTCAAACCTTCAAACATTTGGGTTTAATTCCCTCTCTGTCAGTTTTAATGATATTTGACTTGATATGTGAACTATCTATATTATCTTGCATGTGATTGATGGATGTTATTTAAAATAATTTTAGCTATGCATTTATTATATGTACTTACATTGCCATGTAGACCTGATTGGAAATACTAAGTTAAGGAATGCAACCGTCGGCTACTCATGCAGAGGATGCGTGCGATGGTCAACTAGAGAATGACGGTGAAAGATTCCCTTTTCAACCGCATGTAACCGCCATGTGCTAATCTTTAATGACATTGAGCAATGCAGGAATTACTGTAGTGCTCGAGTCCACATTTGGACCTCCGTGTCTGAATGGATTCCCCTGCATGCATAACCGCTCTTCCACTCTCTTTCCTGATTTCCCTAAATGGCATCCTCCTAGTTAGTGGGAGTTGACTACCTTGTTACTAATAAATAAGGTTTGGATCCTCCTTCTTAAGGGGTTTATCACCAAGTTATTGTATAAGTTGAGAATACCAAGCACAATTCTTTTGTAATTTCATTTTTCCAATGAATAAAATGAGATTCTAAGTTGAGTATCTGAGTTTAGTTTAAATTTCTACTGGTTTTAGAGGATACTCATCCAAGGGGGCCCACTTAGTGAGTAATCCATTAGCTTAGATATATTATCTTTATCTTATGTTTAGTACTTAGTAAGAATATAGCATTAACTGTTCCTACAGCCACTAGAAGTCCATTATGTGACTATTCCTGCAGCCAAGGCAGGTAGAGTATTTCTTGTTTGTTGCTCAGATTTTCATTCTTGTTATGCATGATTCAGTTTAGATTTGATTGAGTGATGTTCAACATTTTCTTTATTTCCTTTCATGCAATTTACTTTCAATATTAAGTCTTTCTTAGTTGTAGAATGAATGACTACTTTGAAATTCCTAGTGCACATACTGTGCTGGCCCATTTCAAGTTCATGTCCCTAGGTTGACAATTTAAATGTACCTTCATGATGTGGAGATTTCCGCATCAAAAAGAAGATGAGAGCCTAGAAGATTTCATTTCAAGGTTTCTATTTTTTCTGCAGAAATCTCCACATCATACACTCAATGAAGACTCACAAAAGTTTATTTTCTTAAGAGGAATTAGTGAAATTTGCATTGATTCCTTGGACCTGATGGTAGGAGGAGATATCACTCAAGTCCCTTGGGAGGATATCAAGAAGATATACCATAACTATTCTAGGGCAGCTTCAAAGAAAGGAAGATCCTACCAATCCTTTATGGGTAAGTCATCTAGTAGTGGAGTCTCAAGGATGGATATTACTAATTTATTGGCAGATTTCAAATAGGATATCATCAAAAATATAGCTACTCAATGAGATACACTTCAAGCTAAGAAGAAACATGAGGAGGTAGATGCAATATTGACATAATATTGCCCCCATTGTAGACAAAAGAAGAAAGATTGTAGATTCAAGGTGATAGCTAACATTGACGGTAAGAAGATTCCACCTCAATTCAAATCAATCTAGACTGAGGAAGACCAAGTCTACTTTGTTGCATAGAAAATTCCATGGGCTTCAAGGCAAGGTATGCCACCAGATACATTATCTTTTGCTAGACCATATTTTAATTCGTATTCATCAGGTAACTAGTGGTAGCCACCCTATCCATCCAATTATGGAGGAAATCCACCACAGCCTTGGGGTAACCCTCCAAATGCTTGGTCCAATTATCAAAATTTCCTCACCTCAGTGGCAGCAACCTCACGGGAATTAGCAATAGTTTCAAGGACCTTGGCAACCACCTCCGAGAAACTAGCAACAAACATCTCAATGGAGAGGTGGTTAGTAATGGCCAAATCATATAGCCAACTACATGCAATCATCTTTTCAACCCCAACAACCTGCTTTAATGCCTCCATCTACTAATTCCAATGCAAATATACCCAAACCTACTTAGTTTCCAACCTATCCCACACCCAATCCAAATAATAAACCACAACAATAGTTGGTATATTCTACTGATCTAAATCAATTCCTTGCATATTTTGTGAGTTTAAGTGACATACATCTACATTCAGGAATGACCCTATCAGCTCCTTCCTCCCCCATTATCACTGAGCTTCCTATGGAAGAGAAAGAATAATCTCTAACTAATCCCATTCAGCCTTGTGCACCTAAAAATCTTGAACCAGCTCCAGCCAAGCAAACAGCACAAGATCCACCATTCCCCTAGAGATTGGAAGTGGCCAAGCAAAAGGAAGATAAGTAGGAAACCACTTTTGATATTCTAGATCAACTGAAGCACATATGTGTCTAGATACCAATGTTCCAAGCCATAAAAGATGTCCCTATCTATGGAAAGGAAATTAAAGAAGCATGCCTTAAGAAACTGGGCAAGAAAAAGAAGGACCCAACTACAGTTCATGTAGTGGGGAAACTTGTTGACATCATGCTTGGAAAAGTAACTATCCCCAAGTATAATCATCTAGGTAGTCTTATAGTTGAAGTTATTATAAATGAGATAAACATAAAGAATTCCTTGATTGACTTGGGTGTGGAAATCAATGTGATGAATAAGGACATCCTACAGCAAATGAATATTACAAACATGAGATCCACTCCTACCATCCTGCAGCTTGTTGACAATTCCATAGTTAAGCTTGATGGCATGGTAGAAGACCTCATGGTGATCTTAGATTCTTGGGAGTATCCAATTGACTTCATGGTTCTTTCTCCGAAGGCTACACTTGGCGGGTATACCATTATCCTTGGTCAGCCATGGTTAGCAACTACAGATGCTTATATTGGATGTCGATCAAGTGATATGACCATTTATGATGGTAGCAACACTAAAATTCTTGTTCTTTATCCCCCTGCTCAGCCATCTCATGATGAAGATAGCTTTGTATGGCCACATATTGGTGAAGAGGCCAAAGACGTTAACTCTATAGCGTAGCTTATGATGCTAGGAAGAAGTCCTTTCCTACAGCTTCAAGATGAAAATGAAGTGTTATCAAGTATCATTCAGAACCATTGTCAGGTAGAGGACGCATCACCCACTCATATGTCTAGTTTTGCGGACCTTGTACAAACACTTTTGTCAGTTCTGCCTGATTCTCTTGTAGCCATTGTTCCCATAGATAGAATTCCTATAGCCACTCTTCTTGCAGCCACTGTCCCTGCAGACGGACTTCCTATAGCCACTCTTCCAACAACCAAACTTCTTGCAGTAACAAGTATGTTCCACATAATGTTGCCACATTAACTTAAGGTACCATGTATTAATGAAGCAGCTATGATCATGTTAGTTACACAATTACAGGTGTTTGAAGAAAAGTGTTTGAATATCAAGAGTTAATCAAGTGAAGAACAGCAGCTGACATTGGCAAATTTATTGAAAACCCATCAAAAAGCATTTTCCTAGGAATACCATGATATGAAGGGACACAATCCAAATCTCTGCACTCATAGTATATATATCAAACATGAATGTATACCTGTAAGGTAGCCACAAAGAAGAATCAACCCTGCATTAAGAGAGATTGTCAAAACAGAGCTGCAAAAGCTATCAGACGCAGGATTTATCTACCCAATTTTAGACAGCCAATGGGTGTCTCCATTGGTGATTGTTCCCAATAAGGGATGAAAATGGTGAGTTTGTGTCGACTATAGGGATCTCAATGCTGCTACTAAGAAGGACCATTTTCCCTTGCATTTTTTAGGTCAAGTCCTAAACTCTCTTGCAGGTAAGCAGTACTTCTCTTTCCTTGATGGATTTAGTGGTTACAATCATATTCAAATTTCAATAGAAGACCAAGAGAAGAATACATTCACATGTCCATGGGGGAAATATTCCTATTCAGTACTCCCCTTTGTGTTATGCAATGCACCAGAAACATTTTAGAGAGCAGTCATCAGCATATTTGCAGGCATCTCCCTTGACTGCATGGAGATCTATATCGATGATTTTACTACCTATGGTGCAAATTTTGATGAAGCATTGGAAGATTTGAAGAAATTTCTATAGAGATGTGAAGACTAGAGTCTATCTCTAAACAGTGAGAAATGATTCATGATAATTCAAGAGGGAGTAGTACTTGGTCACTACATTTCACACCATGGTATTCAAGTTGATCTTGCAAAAATTGAGGCAATTGCTAATCTTCCCACACCTACAAAATAGAAGGATGTTAGGATTTTTCTAGTCCATGAAAGATATTATAAGAGTTTTATCAAAGGTTTTAGCAAGATAGCAGCACTAGTGTATAGCCTCCTAACTAAAGATGTTGAGTTTCAATGACCAAAAGGTTGTGATAAATAATTTTCTAATTTAAAGACAACTCTGACTCATGCTCCTGTACTTAAGGGACCAAATTGGTAAATCCCATTTCACATCCATACTGATGCCTTAGATTATGCCATAGGAGCATTCCTATAAAAAAAAGGAGCTAGTGAGAATGCCATTTATTTTATGAGCAAAAAATTGCAAGGGGTTGAATTCAATTACACGGTAACAGAGAAAGAGATATTGGCAGTGATTTATGACTTGAATAAATGCAGGCATTATATAACAAGTTACTAAATCTTTGTACACACTGATCATGTAGCCATTAGATACCTCATGAACAAACCCCTAATATCAGGAAGGTTGGCTAGATGGTTGTTGTTGATGCAAGAGTTTGACATAACTATTGTGGACAAACTAGGGAAGGCCAACGTTGTTGTGGATTTTCTTTCAAGGATGACCACATCATAAGATAGTCAAACCATAAATGAATCCTTCCCTGATGAGAATATATTCTCCATTAGTGTCTAGACACCCTGGTATGCTGACATAGCTAATTACCTTGTGGCAAGGAGAGTTCCCCCTCACTTCTCTCCAAGAGAGAGAAGAGTGTTGATTGAAAAATCTTTCCCTTTTTCATGGATAGATGGATGTCTATTTTATACTAGACAAGATCATGTAATGAGGTGTGTGAGGGAAGATAAGACTTATGATATTCTACATGCATTCCATGATGAAGCATGTGGAGGACACTTTGTAGCCAAGAGGACAACAATGAAAATATTGAACATAGGATACCATTGGCCTACACTCCAAAAAGATGCAGGAAGATATACAAGGAAATGTGATAGATTCCAAAGGATGGGCAGGCCAACAAAGTCAGATGAGATTCCACTTTGTCCCCAAGTAGTGGTCACTCCCTTTGATAAGTGGGGATTGGATTTTGTGGGACCTATTGATCCTCCATCTAATGGGAAGTCTTATATTCTAGTATGCATTGATTATGTAACTAAGTGGGTAGAAGTCAAAGCCATGAAACATGCAAGAGACAACAAGGTTGCAGAATTTCTTTATGAAGAAATTTTTACATGGTATGGAGTGCCCAGACAAATAGTAGCTGATAAAGGAGCTCAGTTTACCTCAACACTTGTTATAGAATTAGTTAATGAATACAACATAAGGCACAAAAAGTCCACTCCATATCACCCTCAAGCAAATGGAGAAGTTGAGGTGACAAACAGAGAAATTGAGGCCATCCTAACCAAAATAGTGCATATTCACATAAAGGATTGGGAAAATAGATTATCAGAAGCAGTTTGGGCTTACAGAACCACCTGGAAGATAACCACAAGCTTCACCCCATTTGAGCTATTGTATGGGAAAACAACCATGATGCCTATTGAGTTCGAGCATAAGACCCTCAGAACTGAACTTGAATTAGGAATGGAAATTTCTGAGGCATAGAAAAAAGGATCATGCAACTAAATGCATCGGATGAGATGA
The DNA here is from genome assembly GCA_007115665.2 of Sequoiadendron giganteum. Classification (NCBI taxonomy): domain Eukaryota; kingdom Viridiplantae; phylum Streptophyta; class Pinopsida; order Cupressales; family Cupressaceae; genus Sequoiadendron; species Sequoiadendron giganteum. Next base: position 732,415,462 of record CM021100.1, on the reverse strand, counting down.
GGAAATCAGCCCTGCACCATATTGACGTAGTGCAGAATCAAAGAGTCAAATGGCATGATAAATTTATCAAAGAAAATAAATTTCAGCCAAGTGATTAGGCATTTATTTATGACTCACGGTATCAGGATAATGTAGGAAAATTGCAGACAAGGTGGATAGGGCCATATGAAGTTGTTGAGGTATTTCCTAATGGAGTTGTGAAGCTCACCACCATTGACCCTATCAAATTCAAATTACTAGTCAATGGGCACCATCTCATATTATATCATAATACGGCTTCCAAAGAAGAGTTCCTGCAGTAGTTTATCCAACATGCAGCACCTGAGCATAGTTCCTATAGCTGAGAAGTTCCTGCAGTCAAAGGTAGTGGACCTAGTGTCCTTCCTTCCAGTTGATTAAGGTATGTACTTGTCATAATAAAGACTTCTACTTTTGTAGAATTCCATTTCTCCACCCATCCGCCCATCCGTCCATCTGTACCACCTTTCTCTCTCTTCCATCACTTCATTCCACCTCGCTCCATTTCACCTCATCATTAATTGATAAATTATTACTTAAAAAGGCAAGCGGTACTTTCTCCAAGACTGTTGCAATGAATCTTCTATGTCATTATGTTTGTAAACCTTCAAGTATGTGCACATTAATTGCATCTTTAATTTTCTTTTAGAGCATTTTATTTAATTACTATATGTTAGTATAGATGTTCACATACTCCCCCTATCAAATCGCTGGTACCATTTCACATGTGTGGACACATGTCCAAATTTAGGTCGGGGGGAGGGGTACGAAAGATGAAAATCTATTACCATATGTCAGTCCATGACCTGGTCGAGCTGATTTGAAATTTTATATATGATATGATGTGACACTAGACTATCACCGCCATTTCCTTTCATTCCTTTATTACTATTTCTTGCCCTGTCATAATATTCAAATGTAAATGGTAATTGCTAAAAATAGAGTAAAGGAATTTTGTCAACAATTCAGTTAGTAGGTGTGTAGGAAGGAATTTGCTTACAAACAAGAGTCGCAGAAGAAAATATTGCATAGAAATAGATTGGTTATAGACAATGGGAGGTGGAATCATCTGACATGAGCCCTCACCTCATCACACTTTGTCCCAGGATGCATAGTGTCTGGAAGAATTTCAAAATTGTGGCTAGATGGACTATTTCTTGAAACTAGACGGTTTCGATGAGAGGATTGCATTAGAGTTTTCCCATAAATTCTTGGATGGAAAAGCCATAGTGAAAGGGATCGAGGTTGTTGCAATAGAGGAATGAATTGTAGAGGTAATAGGTTTGCCTACTGATGATGAACCTTACCCTATTTTTAGAGATGCTAGGTCAACCAGGGCTATATTCATAGTGCATGGTGATCCCCCGATCACTATTGACAAATAGGGTGCTAAGAGACTCTCTCTACCTAAACCATGGAAGTAGATAGCCATCTACACCATCAGATATATCACTTGTGAGGGTTGACTATCAAACCTGCATTTGGTTCATTTCAAATTGCTGAGTCATATGAGGCATGGAAGGAGGATGAACATACCCAATATCCTATACAACCTTCTCTCCATCATGGCAACAGAAACTCAAAAAGTTAGGGACAACTTTGTTTCACATCATTGTCTAATTAAATTATTGGTTGTAAAATCTCTACATGATGCTACACCTAGAATGTCCTAGGAGGATTTTGTAAAAATTGATCAGTTTAGACCTGGGCAGTTGTAACCTAGGGTTTCATCTCGAGCACGTAGGTCTAGCAGAAAATTAAGCACGTCTGAAACCACCCCTAGTGCTTCGACCTCTGGTGCTGATATGACTCCCCTTGTATCAAAAGGAACTATAGATATTAGCTCCTTGAAAACTGAGCACTCTAGAAGAAAAATTTCTTCCTCAAATTCTGATGATGATGCTCCACTTGGGACCCTACTGAGAACTAGGGCCTAGAAAAGAAGGGCACAGGAAGAAAAAGGAAAAGGAAAAGTCAAAACCCAGCCTGAATATAGAAAGGTTCCAAGTACTAGAAAGAGAAAGGTTGGCACTATTCATCCTGTAGTCGAAGAAAAACATGAGATACCTTTTGAGAAATCAACACTTGTTGTTTATATGTCTTTATGAAAATCCCTAGGCATAAAAGGACATCACATGAGAGTACGGAGGCCCCAATGGGGTAGGAAACTGCTAAGGAAAGGATGTGTTTGAAGAAGTAGCAAAGATGACCTTGGTAGACCTTGATGCCATTGCAAAAGAAGTAAAGGCCTGAGAACATGAAGAAAATCTAGAATTCTTGCAGCAAAATCAAGAGCTCCTACAACAAGATCAAGAGTTCTTGTAGCAATTGCAGGAACAGGAAGAAGAAACCATGCTACAGGAAGTGGAAAAGAAAGTGTACCCCCATGGTCAGAACCTGTTGGACTGCCTAAATCAATGCAATTAGTACTATATGGAGCATCAACAAAGATACTGGTAGGAATCCATAATCCCCCTAGTTTTATAGTTCATGCAATATTTTTAAATTTGTGGAAAGAGATACGAAGATAGTAGGAAGAATGGAAGAAGGAGAAGAAAAGACTGAAAAATGAAATTGAAGAGAAGGATGAGATCATTGAGGACAAGAATTAGGAGATTTCCTCTCTGAAAGAAAGGATGGACAATATTGTGACCTTGGTGCCACAAATTGTAGCATGCAGAACACCACCAAGAGTTTATGCCATGCACCTAAAGGAAAAGTATCTCTCCTTTAAACTGTCAAAACAAATTTTAGAATTGAATCCTTCAATTGAAAATCCTATGGAATTTTTCAATGCTTATAGAATTACCTCCCCAAGAATGAAAAATCTGCTATGTGAATTTTATTTACACAATTTTTCTTTTAGTAAAAACCAAGATTGGAACCCGCTGCTTTATGTGGGGGATTTCCAATTAAGATCATTTATGTCATGGGTACAAAATTAAATTAGTTGGGGTGAACAATATAATGCTTATAAGGGGAAGGAATCGAGTACTCCTTTGGCTATTAGAGTCAAATCCAAGAATCCCAAAGGCATTTACATAGACTAGAATAGAATACTCTTCAGACCGAGCTATGGTAATAGGATTATGCCTTGGATTAAGGCAGCATACAGTGAATATGATGTCAAAATAGTAGCAAAAGAGGATACTATGAGGAGATACTTATCTCAAAGATGGAACACATTAACTGATGAACTAAAATGAGTTGAGCCACATTCCATCCACAACTATGCTACTGCACTGAAGAGAAATGAAAGGTATATTCAGATTGGGAGATCACAAGGGCAAGAATGGCTTCCCCTAACTTTTCAGCCACCTATCCTCATGTGGCCTGTACCGAATTTCAGATTCTTCTGATATGACATTGCAAAGGAAAACCAAATATGGAAGAGACTTAGCCAGTTGGGAGGATTCTACCGGAACCCTGATTCACCCTCAGCAGATACAGACATTGGGCAATTATCAGTTGTAGATTTTAGAGCCATGACCAAGCAGAAGCATAACTCTTCCCCTACTGAAGGACCAGCAAAACATTAGGTTGGGGGGAGTGATGAGTCTAGTTTTTGGGTTAATTATGGGCAGAATCCATGGTTTATTTGTTGAATTTATCATGAACTTTGATATTTCATGCTGACACTTTTATATAGTTTCTTTCAAACCTTCAGACATTTGGGTTTAATTCCCTCTCTACCAGTTTTAATGATATTTGACTTGATATGTGAACTATCTATATTATCTTGCATGTAATTGATGGAGGTTCTTTAAGATAATTTTAGCTATGTAGTTATTATGCGTACTTACATTGCCATGCAGACTTGATTGGAAATGCTAAGTTAAGGAATGTAGCCGCCGACTGCTCATCTAGAGGATGTGCGTGATGGTCAACTAGAGAATGGTAGTGAAAGATTCCCTTGTCAGCCGCATGTAACCACACTGTAAAAATCTTTAACAATATTGAGCAATGTGGGCATTACTGCAGTGGTCGAATCCATATTTGGACCTTTGTGTTTGAACAGATTCCCTTGCATGTGTAACCTCTCTTCCACTCTCTTTCCTACTTTCCCTAAATGGTGTCCTCCTAGTTAGTGGGATTTGATTTCCCTGCTGCTAATAAATAAGGTTTTGATCCTCCTTCTTAAGGGGTTGATTGCCAAGTTATTATATAAGTTGAGAATACTAGGCAAACTATTTTGTAATTGTATTTTTCTAATGAATAAAATGAGATTCTGAGTTGAGTATCTGAGTTTAATCTAAGTTTGTACTGGTTTTAGAGGATACTCATCCAAGGTGGGCCACTTGGTGAGTAATCTATTAGCTTAGATAGATTATCTTTAGCTTTTGTTTAGTACTTAGTAAGAATCTAACATTGATTGTTCCTACAGCCACTAGAAGTCCATTTTGTGATTGTTCCTATAGCCAAGGCGGGCAGAGTACTTCCTATTTGCTACTCATATTTTCATTCCTATTATGCATGATTTAGTTTATATTTGATTGAGTGATGTTCAACATTTTCTTTATTTCCTTTCATGCAATTTACTTTCATTATTAAGTCTTTCTTAGTTGTAGAATGAAGGTGACTACTTTGAATTTCCTAGTGCACATACTATGCTAACCCATTTCAAGTTCACATCTTTGGGTTGACAATTTAAATGTACCCTCATGATGGTTAAGATGGTTATTCAGGTCAAATTTCCAATCTCTGAATCATGGTTGTAAAGGCTTACTTGTTAAGATCATTGTAGGAGGCCGACACTACACATAGTAGATAAAAGAATATGTAAGGAAAGAGAAATTATTCACCTTTACACAGTAAAAAAATTTAAGTGCAAGGTCAAAAAAAAATTTTGACCCTGCATATGGGGAAAATGCACTAACTGCAACCACAGAAAATTCATTACTATAACAGTTGTCTCAAAAGTATTATGTAAAGGTGGTAAATTTTACTACCTCTACATGGGATAGAACTTGCTAAGTGCAAGGTCAAAAAACATTTTTGACCCTACATGTGGGTAAAACATAACCAAGGGGAAAATTTTGAGACCATTTTACAAGATTATCAGATGCATTGTCAGTAAAATTCACTGAATTTACATGTTACCTTACATATTGGGCCAAAAAGGTTCACCCCTATATGAGATAAAATGCCATATACATAATCATACATCATGTGTGATATAAAAATGTAAAAAATCTATAAATGAGGCCTCATATGGGCCAATGAATGTATATACAAAATAACATGTCTACACAGAGTCTCTGATACAATAAGTAAGATCATAAAAGATATCAACCCTGTTGATCCTTTCTCATAGAATGTTGCTCCCCATCATGATGGGACATATGTTGGCTATGTGTAGGAGACAATTGAGGATGCACGATCCATGGAAATGGCTTTGGTTGTTTGATAGACTGACCTCCAAACTCTGCACCTATGGTGGTGCTCGACTCACCATAACGAGGATGTCTCTATCCTCTTGGTGAAAATGCCTCATATATAGTTTGATAATAAGTACTCTCTCTCATGAGTCGATCTTTCCCAACCTAATACTAAGCCAAGGGAATAAAGAATGCTAGGGAAATATCTATAGTCAATATTTGTTTGTCTCTCTGTCACCAGCTCTTGTGTCAATGCATCTCTCTCATCCCTAAGTGTATCCCTCTCTGTAGTCAAAATGACAACTTGCACATTAGTTACCTATCATCAAAAAATCTCAGCGTCCCTCTTAGTTGTTCAAGCATCTCTATCAATAGTAAGTTGTGGTATAGATGTTGGAGGTTTGATTAGTGATGGTTGACCATATTTCCTAGGAGATGGCATTAACTATGATAAGTTAAGTGATTTCTCCATTGAGTACTGTCCCATTCCTTTATCTGTCAACTGAACTTGCTTTTGAAATTTGTCTGATAGAGAAGTTTGTGTATCCGGATTTTTTGTTTTATCATGACTTGTTTCCTTTTCTTTACCTTTCTTTTGCACCCACTTGGTAGAGATGCTTGAACTTTGTTCGTTCTTGGATGATGATGAACTTGAAGCTTCCCTGTTGTGAGGGAAAAAGTGTCTTGAGATATTCTTAATGTGTCACAATGTTGTGGGTGATTATAATCAACAACTATAGTCACCTCTTGTTCGTTTATTGAAAACTTCAAGAATTGATGGTATGTAGAAGGTACGGCCTGCATTTCATGAATCCAGGGTCGTCCTAAGAGTATGTTGTATTCCAATTCTCTTTCTAATACTTGACATGTTATATGCTTCATCACAAGTCCCACTTGAATGGGTAATACAATCAAACCTTTGGATGATCTTTCCTCTTCATCATAGGCTTTGATGGTCATCTTTCATTGAGCATCAATAGCGTCTTCAGAATATCCTAGTGCACGGACTAATTTGAGGGTGCAAATGTTCAAACCAGCTCCCCCATCTATTAGAACTCTCTTAACATGATGATTATGGATACAGACTTCGATATGCAATGCTGTGTTATGTGGATGGTTTAATGAGACATCATCCTGTTGAGAGAATGATAGACAATGAGGGGTAGTCAGATGTCCCACCATAGCTTGGAATTGACAAACATCCAAATTATTTGGTACGGTTGTGGCAACTAATGCTTGCTCGAGAACTTCTTTATGTGATGGTGACAACCTAAGGAGTTCCAGTATTGAGATTTGGGCGGGGATGTTTTGTAATTGATCAACAATATTATAATGAGATTGAGGCGTAACCGTACGTTGAGATCCCACTCCTTTTAATACTACCTTGGCTTGCCCCCTAGTCATGACGTTTGCTGTTTGACATTCTTGATTCTCTCGGGGGGTGTTTTGCATTTGATTGATAAAATCATAATGTGATGGAGGTGGAGCTGCATGTGTGGATCCCATTCCCCTTAATATTACTTTTGATTGCCCCCGAGTCACGACGTTTGCTGGTTGATGTTCTTAATTTTCTCTTATTTTTAAGACATTTATCTGATTATCAGAGTTTTGCACGCTTGGGAGTAAATCCAAAGAGGTAATGTTGGTGGTTTCATTTTCATCAATGCTATCACTAATTGCATGATCATTTTTGACTTCAGATAGGCACAGGATTGTTGTGTTATAGACATGATTGGCGTTATTCCCTTTGCTATTTGATGATGATGCACCTTTGTCATAATTTGGCAAAGGATCTTTGAAGGCCGAATGATCGTTATTATTTTGAGGTCCTTCCACATACACTTTGTTGCTGTCCACCAAATCTTGTACTGCATGTTTCAATTCCATACAGTCATTTTTTTTATGACCCTTGTTATTATGATAGTTGCAATAATCAGCGTCATTCCACCATGACGGTTTGACTTTTGGATCCCAGAACCTAGCTTCCTGTGTAGTGAGAAGGCCTCTGGTAACTAGTTCCTTCATCGCTGATTCCATTGATTGACCTAAAGGTGTGAACTTTCATCGATTTGAAGGTTTTTGATATGGTAATTTTTTTGCGCATTCGTTGTTCTGCATGGTATTTGATTGGACTTTTTGGTCACTGTTTTGATTGTTTGAAGAATATGTAGTCAAGTTGAAAACTGGTTTGACATTTTGGGAATCGCTTGTTGTTTCATTTGTGTTGCGATTATTTTGCCAAATTTTTGGTTTATCATTGCTTGAGTGTTGATTGGAGTAGTTATTTGATTTGTCATTGTAATGTTTGATAACTCCCCGTTTCACTAATGCTTCCTCAATCTTAAGACCATTTTCTATGACTTTTTCAAAAGTGGGTGGACATTGTAATTCTAGCCTATAGCTCATTTCTTCTATCAACTTCTCAATGAATAATTCCATCTTTTCTTCCTCTGGAATAGATCCAGGATACCAAGCGAACAGTCGTCACCATCTTTGGAGAAAAGACAAGAATGTTTCTCCTTTGTTTTGCTTTAAGTTGTAGAGATCCTTGATAGTAACATCATTTTGGATGTTGAATGAATATTGAGAGATAAACTTGTTAACAAGTTCCTCAAACGTTTTGATACCAGGTTGCAGTTTTGAGAACCATTCCATACATGCACCTCCCAAACTTCTTAGGAATAACCTCATCAAATAAGTCTCTTCCTGAGCGAACTCAAGACTCATCGTTTTAAATTTTTGAATATGATCTATTGGATCTGTTTGTCCATTATACTTATCGTACTTTGGGAATTCACAATGTCTTGGAAAAGGTAGCAAACCAACTGTTGCATCAAAAGGATAAGAACAATGTCCTGTATCACATATCTTTTGGTTGTACCTTTCATCATGTCATGTATCTGTTGCTGTAATAATTGCATTTTTGAAGTTAAAGCAACAACTGGATCTATTGTTTGCATTGGTAATGGTATCTTTGTTTCATTTGTTTCAGTTGCATCTTTCAAATGGTTTATACTAATTTTTTTTGGAAGTTTCGCCCCTGATTCGGCCAACATTAAAAGATATTTTTCCATGTCTTGTTCCAAAACTTTTTCCATAAACATGTGAAACTTGGGATCTTGTTGAGCCGCTTGGATTTCCTCTTGAGTTATTTCATTTTTGTCATTGCGGTTTAGAGTGTTCCAAGGATTTTCCTTTGCCATGTTTTTAGATGATTCAAGCTCTTGTTCTAAGAGTCTCTGTTTGTGGGACCTAGTGAAGATTGGCATAGAAATTTTTGCCCTTTCTTTTGAAATGCTGATCTTATGTGCAAGATAGTGTCAATTTGAACCTTTTTAAATAAAGTTGAATAAGATGATTGATCTTATTGCTTAAGATAATATTTAAAAAGTTAATTACTATACTTTGTTTCGTGATGAAGGATGTATTATCTTGATAATGAAACTTCAGTGTAGTAATTGATTTTGATACTTGTAATTTGCAAGATCTTGTTTCAGTTGATAAGTTTGGAAATTTGAATAAACCGTTTTGATTTTGGTTCTTTGACAGTGATTCTGATGAACAGAAACTTGTGTTCTGGTGAAGATTGTGGATAAAAGACAAACAGACTGACTGGTAATATTTTTGAACTCTCTATTTTAGAAGCTCTAAAATAGAGTACAAAAGCGCTATTTCACAGAAGTGCTAGAACAGAGACCAGAAGTGCTTAAACAGAGACCAGAAACACTATTTTACCCAAAGCGCCGAAACAGTGCATAAAAGCGCTACAAAAATTGATGGAAGCGCTACTTGACAAAAGTGCTAAAACAGTGCTCAGAAGCACTGTAAAAAGTGATGGAAGCGCTACTTTACCAGAAGCACTGAAACAAAGACTATAAGCGCTAAAACAGTGACCAGAAGCGCTGAAACAAGTTTTTCTAGAGCTTCTAAAAACAGGACTTTAAAGACTCTCTACTGTAAAAGTTGATTTGGCCTTGTGGCATACTATATCAAGGACTGTGGAAGAAAAGCACGATGAATGTGCTAACTATGATTGTGAAATTGAGTGAGAGCTCTTCTTTGGAAGAAGGCTCGTGAAAAGAGTGGTTCTACTACAAAATCTAATGTATGACCCCTAGCAAAATCATGATAGTGGTGGATGAATGTTCTATGTTGTAACAAGAGTTTTTGATTTTGATATAGAAAACGTTGTCTTCTTAATTTATAACCGTCAGGTTTCTTAGGTTTTGAGAGTTTGATTTTCCTTTTGAGAAACGTGGTGGACTTCCACTTTCTAAGCATAGAGTTTTTCCGATATGACTTGACTTTTTTTTGTTTTCAGGATGATCCTTAATCTGATTTTAATGATTCTTTGTGAAAACACAACAAGCAATTTTGAATATTTGATTTTAAAACTGAAAAGATTGTGTATGTTCAAAAATCATGAATGATATTTATTGATTTTGATAGGTTGTTTTAACATTTGTACACAAATCAAACAGACTCACACTTAAGGACAAGTAGGTCATCATTATACTCACAGCCCACATCTTGCAATTACGTTGACTCACACAGCAGTGTCACCCCCTAGAGGGCGCTCGTGTTTTTGTCATTGCCAGGTGTGTACTCAAAGTGATGGACGTAGATACCAAATCCCTTGAGAAAAAAATCCTTGGTAATTATATGGTGAGTGTCTTAGGGGAAGATTCTTCCCTCCCCTTGCATCGTGAGTATGACAATGTATGGATATTGACTTGGCGGGAAACTACTCTATGGTTCATAGATAGGGTTCCGTTCGGTGTGGCAAATAGATAAAATCCCTCAGGAGACCTCCCAATCTTTAGAAAAAAGATTTTGGGGATGGTTATCTTGCCTACTACCGTCAATTTGGACTTTCATCAACAAATTGCATTTTTATTATAGTGGGTTGGATAACTTGGCTTTGGTTGTTCCCACTTAGGTCATTCCCGTAGGGTGAGTACTTTTTCCCACTATGGCAGGCCTGCTAAAGGATTTAATAAAGCGTAAATGACATAAAAGAAAAGTGAATCTGGCACTTTGGTCACCCAGTTAAGGGGAGAGCATAAGCCTAATCACTACAAGCACAACATATAGATTTGTCTTGTTTTAAGCCCAAAAAGAAAGATTTTTAATCTAAGTGAAGGTGTTGCTTCACTGAAATCATGATGTTCTTTTTAACTTCTATTGTAAGAATGTGATGACTATCCTAGGATTGATAGATTTGCTTTAAGAAAAACAAGAAAGTGACTATCCTAGGATTGATCAATTTTTAAAAACTTTGAAGTGACTACCCTAGATTGATCAATTTTATCTCAACTGTGAAAAATAAATACAATCTAGCCGCGGAAGCGCTGGATCCAGATTGTTTTTACAAAAGTGCTGGAATATGGCACCGAAGCACTATAACAGTGATCGGAGGTGCTAAAACCCAAAAAATGCCGAAACAGTGTACCAAAGCACCGAAGTTTGTCTTGGAAGTGCTAAATCACCGAAGCACCAAAGTTTGTCATAGAAGCGCTAAAACACTCGATGCGCTAGAATAGTAACCGGAAGCGCTGGAACAGGAACCAGAAACGCCAAAACTTTTAACGAAAGTGCTAAAATAAATCACGTTGTAAACCTGCGTAACACTTTCCAAAAAAATTATAATTTTGATAAAAATGGGGTTAATGCCCCACGGTGGGCGCCAAATTGTAAGTGTGGAATGAGGTAAATAACATAAATACACTTCTTAATATGACATTATATCAATGATTAAACACATTGAATCAATTCAACAAAGTAATCAATTGAAAGCATCCTATTGCTCTCTATCCTCAAAGATTTATTAAATCTAAATTGCTCTCAGATTGTGTAAGCATATAAGACTATTAAAATGACTATCTGAAGAACGAGATGATGATAATATAATGCTAAATGATAAATCAATTAAACTAGCATGATATTGATGTGAAATAGATAAATGCAGCTCCAAGAGGCAACCATTGTTGTGAAGCTTGATTATTGAATTGCTTGATGTGTGATTGCTTGAATGTTGATGCCTGGATTCCTGTAGAGTAAGGGTGCAAAAGCTTGATTATTTGGATCCTCCTCTTGGTTCAATGAGGCTTGTATTTATAGATTTCCAGGCTGTAGAAATGCATAGGGAAAGCTTTGAGAGGCTTGGATTCAATTTGGAGGATTGAATGGTGAAAGATGGAGGAGATTGAGAGAAAGATGGAGATTGTCTCTACCCATGAAAACATGAGGCAAGAGAAGAGGAAGGATTGATGGAAGAGGATTGAGAGATCAAATTCCAAATTTGTCTCCAAAACTTCTCGTGAAGTTTCAAAGCATTAATTGTGACAAATTTAGACATAGATTAGACATAGGAAATCTAATTCATTTTTGAGAAAATGTAGATTGGAATATTCCTTTATGCTTAATTCAAATATTTTGATTTATTTAATTAGGAAAGGGAGATAAATAATTTAGTAAAACAAACTATAGGATAGTCATTTATTAAATTAATCAGAGGAATATGGTAATTAATCCATAAAGTGTTTGACCTTATTTAATTAATTCGAGAATGATGTGATAGATTGAAATAGGGATTTGATAATTAAATCGAACAAAGTATTTAATTTTGTTTATTTAATTAAGATGAATTTGAATGTGAACTATATTAAATAAATATTTCTATTTATTAAAACGATAGAGGAAATAGAATAATTAATCAAATAATGTGTATTTAATTAATCGGATGCTCCAGACCAATTTTAGGTGTATACAGTACCCTTATGTCTTGCAAAGTCTTGATGTGTAATAGCTCCCTGCACAAAAACCCATATATTTAATCCCAAAAGTGAGTTTATGCAAACCCGGTTCTCAAACGAACATGCACACCCAACAAGTATCATTATCTTATTCAAACTTTCACAAGTCATCAAAACTTCTCTAGGGCATCTATTATAATTCTTTCAGTGCACTCCTTTCCACCAATAATTGATAGCAAGGTAAACCTACAAAATAATAATTCTTCATATAATTCAAAAGAAACCTGGGAAATGATCTTCTTTGAGTCATCTTTTATGTGCAAGTGCTTGATCAAGTCAAATTCAAAGACGCAAAAACATAATATAACAAGCTAAAATTCATGAAAAATAATCTGAAACTAGGGCCGAGGATTAAGAGTATATTACAGAGATGGGAATATGGTATGAGGCTCAAAATACATATCTTGAGCATTTATGTAATAGTCTCAAATCCTGCCACTCAAGAAAATGCATGACCTTAGCTTTTCTTTTAATGGTGAAAAACAAATGAAATGTAATTATGCAAGTCTTTTTGAATTCCAACAGAGGTTGGTTTCATAAAAAAATAAAAAAGCTATGAAAAGACTACTCTGTGAAGATGATCTGGAAAACCAACAGGAGGAGAAACTGCAAACAAAGCAAAATTCATAACTTGTTAAACATTTCTTTTAAAAGGATATGTTAGAAGATCACGCACATGTGCACCACACATATAAGGATTGTAGTCTCAAGAATCACAATTCACCAGTAACAGAGCTGTCTTTCTCAAAACAATCAAATCATCATATCAGCCCAAGCTCACAAGCAATCAAGCACATATATTAGCATCCCAACAAAACCCAGAGGTAATTTTTATGTAACATTTCACGATATATTAACCAAGCAGCAGATGCAAGATTCCAAAAAATATGAGACACGTCCCAAGATCATGAAATTGGACCTTCAATGAATAGTGAATACCCAAGAATAAATTGTCATATGTTATGTTAGGATGAGAACAAATGTAAGATATCTAGGTCATAGGCTTGTGCACTATTGCCAATTGAGTACACTTTTCATTGCTTCAAAAATTAGACTGGGATAAGATTTTCCAAAAATTATCAAAGCATAGCCAAGCAGAATGCTGGCAAAAGTTGTGGAACTTGGCTTTGCACCTGCCAATTGCATTTGCTAGAACATGTGTGAAGCCTTCTAAAAAGTCCATTTTGTGCATATCCTACAATCATGGCATTTGAGACAAAATTATAAAATGCTAAAAAATTATAAGGGTCTGAAACAAAATTTGAAGTGGATGCCAATATACCAAACTGTTTTGAAGCAAGAACATAATTTTGAGCTAAAGTATCGATAAAAAAGCCTTGGGAAACAACCATTTTGGGGGTAACAAGCACAAAAATGGTTGAGTATAGAATTGTCTTCTGCCATCAATCTAAGAGCACATATAGGGATTAACTGTGCATCAAGGATAAGATAGATAATTGTTCACATTTTTTAATTTTTAATTTGGGATTAGTATTATTGTACCAAATAGAAAGCAAAAAGTATATTAGAAAGCAACCACGTGATAAACAGTAGATACATGAGCTCTTTGGAAATCTTGTATGCAAAAATCTTGAACAAAGTTGTACTTTACAGAAGAAAGAACAATACTGAAACTGAATGAAATATTTTTTTTTATATGTAGAACTGAGATTCCTAACCTCTTCCACAATGTTAGCATTGATTGAAGATTTGACAATAGTACACTTAGAAAATCTAAAATTAAATGTGCAGAGTAAAATCATTGATGGCATTCAAAATCATGAAAAGACGAAAGACAAGAAAGAACTTGGGTATTATGAGAAGGTCAACAACCTAAAAATTAGAGATCATAGAAGGGTAGACGTCATTAACTGCAAAGCTTACAACTGGCACTTTGACCGACCTTACAACACATCAGAAACGTATGCATAAAATTCTTATAAATACACAGATATTTAACAAAGGTGTCAATTGTGAGAGTTTTCTTTGCCATGTTAAAGGCTAGTATGAAACATGGTGACAAAAGTGATTACAATGTGGTAGCAGGGAAAAACATATACCGGATGGTAAAAAAAGATCTTGGAAAAACTTAAAATCATTCTCACACATTGTGTTATGGTGATGATGGAGGTGATGGGTCATTGTCATGGAGAATTCAGGACACTTTTATCAAAACAATTGACTTCATAGCATAGAGGTTTGGTATGATTTAGATCATCATAAGGTGATATGGATTCACCAAACAACAAGAGACAGGGGCTGAATCTCCCACCCGGGATGTGCAGAAACTCCTTGTAATATATAAGGTTAAAGTGGGCCCCTATATGTCCTGTATAATTAGTACATAAATGTTAAGCTAGATAATAACAATTTTGAAGTACTATGCCTCTAAGAAATCAAGTAGAAAATAAATCTACATGTGTGCTCAATAACTCTATATCAAACTTCATATTATGAAGGCGATGCTCAATCCTATGAATCTTACCAAAACTAAACTCTATTTGTATACACTCTTTATTAAGGTGAAAGAAAACTATTTTTAGCTCCTAGATTACTTAATATAGAAATAGGTTAACTATAAAATCTATCTTTGAGAAAATATCCTGACTTCATTAGGATGAGGGGATCTATTGACTTTGTTAGATGTATAACATATAACATATTATGAGATCAAGGGAAGTTGAAATAGGTTAAAAGAAAAAAAGAGATACAAAGGGGGATTCAACGTGTATAAAGTAATAAAGTTGATCTGGGTGGAAGTTCAATTGACAGGCCTGTTCAGCATGTGCTATGCCTAACTGAAATATGGTCAAGAAGTGGTAGATCCCATTGTTTGATTACATACATTAATTCTCTATCAGTGTAGCCACATTCCTTGCTAATTACACCCATCGACGAGGCATCTTCATACATGAAATACCAAAACCCCAATTTAACCCTCTCACAGAACAAACCTGTACAAATTTCCCAAACAATGATATGAAAGTATAAAAAGGTGAAATGAATTTAGTTATGAAAATCACATACATGAAATACCAAAACCCCAATTTAACCACTCACAAAAGAAACGTGTACAAATTTCCCAAATAATTATTTGAAAGTATAAATAACCGCCTACAAATAAAAGCGATAGAAGAAAAAGCTAAGAGAAATGAATTGCAATAGCATCTCATTTTACATGAGGGTTTCCATTCAGAAATTGCAAACTAAACAAATATACAAGGAATAACACTTATTGCTATTCTCGCTATAGCTACTACTTCGATCTATTCCCAGTAAACGAAAAGTAGGTCTAGACATATCGGGGTTTTAGAGCTAGTAGAACCTTGACCTCGAGATAAAATTTCTCCACATTTGCTTTCAGGCATGGGGTGAAGAATGTTTCACCATCTAAAATAGATTTGTAATAAATATTCGCCGTGATCAAGCAGCTCCGTAGTAGGTTCAGCGAGGTGGGTTTACAGATAGCTGCTAGCACGCCTAAAAATTAGGCTTAAAAAACATTGTTTTCTGGCAATCTTTCCCGACGTGAGACAACTTCCCGGCTCCAACCTCGCACAAAATATAGCCTATCGGCTAAACAAGGAAGATATTTAGTGCAGTGGAAGAGTTTTGTAGAGTGAGGAATTAACAGGAATAAGAATTGGTTTAAACTTAATAGGTTAAAAAAAGGGTGGAGTATGTGGGGATGGTTAGCAACTAGCAAGAGAAAGTTATGAATGGCGAAGGGGACTATGATTGGGAAAGAAGCTTGAGTGCAGGGAAGAAAGAAATGTCCCTGTCATACTATATAGGGAGGGAACTATAGTTCAGGCGCATCTCTTTGCTATGTGATTTTCCCATTTTTACTGTCGATGGTGGAGCAATCATAACGAAATAAGAGGAAGGCCTCTAGGTTCCTAGGTGCCTATAGAAGAAGAGCAGTTGCGTGGAGAGGATGGTTGCTCGAATAGAGCTGTCGGTGCGGAGATTTCTAGGAAGCTATGGGGTTCATGAGCATAACCAGGCTTATCTTGGAGGAGTGATAGGTGGAACTAGAGCTGATCTGATGGCTACAAATGAGCTAAACATTTCTTGAGCCTCACAACAAGGAAAAACCTTCCTGCATCGACTGAGGCCAATAGCTATGCAACTATAAAATGCCTCATCATTCTCATGCTATTCAACAAGGAATGAGAGGTTCACGAACAATGAAGAAAATTGTAAGTTTTATGAATGTTAATTCTTCTCATTGAGATGTTTTCTTTATGGTATAGATTTTGTAGTGTATGCTAGCTGAATATAAAATCTTCTTGGCCTAAGGATTCAAATATTATTGGCATAATAAATGGGTGTCCATTAAAATTTTAATTCTATGAGTGGTATACTTCAAACTTCGCATTCTGCAAATGGTATGCTTGACCCATTGTTTCTTTGTTATGTATCTCTGCCTGCAATACTACACTCTCTATAAGTGTTTGCCTGGTTGTGCTGTTGAATTATTTTAATGGACGTGCTTGGGCCTTGGAATGTTATAAGTGGGGTTGCTTTAGTCATTGATTTCTAAAAGTGGATAGCACTCAGCTCTGGATTTGTAACTGGGTAATCTTAAGCTATTCGAATCTTTAAGTGGGCTTGCCTTTACAAGTAACTTCTCCAGTTGGTAGTAGATTTGCACTCTTGCAGCCTTTGAAAGTTGTTTCATCTGTTTCCCTCTTTTGAATTGAGGCAAGGAAAATGTTGGCATGTGGAATTGGCTCAATGCCTACCATTTCATTTGCTTGAATATTTTAAAAGTTTTTGTTGCCAAATCCATTTTTGTTCACACCCTTCAAATCATGTCTTCCAACGGGTTCAAGTATCTTGTCTATGCTTCTCTATTTTACTTGTGTGTCCAGCAAGACACTCATGATTATAACAATAGATAAAAATTTTCCTTTTAGTTATGTTGGGTGAACATCTCTTCATTATTATTAGAAACCTTCCAAATTTATTTTCTTGAAAGTTTCTAAAGTCTACAAATCAATTTTTTTTTGTGCATGACCTGTTACTATTGTAACACTTGAGACCATGTGTCTTTGAGGAAAATTATTACATACCTGGTATGAGTTCCACACATTAATTTTTCTCTTCTCCTAGTTTCTGAGCCTATCTAGCATTTGATGTTTTGAAGGCTATATATGTCGAGGATATTGAGAAAATTATAATAAATATGTTGAAGGCTAGTTGTGAAGCTGTGAAGTTCAGTGTGGTGGAAAATTTAGTATGTTTCTATTCAGAAGTTGCACTTTAAAGGGTTTGTTTATGAGCCTATCTAGTTTATACTACGGAAGTTTTAGAGGTGCGTATCAAGATTTGTGCAAGTTGTGTGTTTTTTTGTTCCTACAGTTATCATGTTAATGTAGCTGATGTTTCTAGAAGAAGAGAATGTGATTCTGGTAATTTCAGTTGTTGCGTATGTTCATGCGATGTTCATTGATGATTCTAGATCATGCTCTATCTTTGTTGCATGTTTGCATTGATTGGTGTGATCATGATCAAAGATTTTTTTGTTGTGTGTTTGAGATTTCATGTTCTTGGCCGACATGGTGGTTGTAGCATGCTGTGGATCCTTGTGGATTAATCTTTTAATGTTTGGCATGTTTGAGGAAGTTTATTAGCATCCACAAAATGCTACAACCACCTCAAACACACCAAACATTAAAATACGAGTTGGAGGTTGTGAACCAAACCTTGATGATTTGTGTTTTGTTGGTCAATCAAATATGAGTTGGAGGTTGTCGAACTACGATGCTTCTATGAAATACATACGTCTAGCCCTTAGGACTTGTTCTCTTATTATAATACTTGAGATTACCATTTATATGTATTTTATTTGTTATCATGTGCCTGGTATTATGTTTGTAATTATTCTTGAGTTAGCTGAACTTTTAAGTGTTGTTATGTTTCCTTGAACTGCATACATAAGAAGCAACCTTTTGTGAGTTATGCAAGTGTTTGGGATCAAAATTTGAGAAATTGTGTTTTTTCTTTAACTTTATTTTGGTGTAAAATTTTGGGCATTACAGTCTCCTTCAAGATTTAGTTTCCATGTCGCAACAATCCATTTGTGGAGTTCATAGAGGCTCGGTCTGAATCCTTTAAACCTCCCAATTAGACCATTCTCAGAAAATAAGGCTTCATTTTCTGAGATCACATGCCTTATTTCTTCTCCAAAGGTAACTGATGGCAAGATCTTGGCACACGACAGAGGGATTATGTCCTCATCCCGAGTGTAGTGTTGAAAACCAAACATTTTTGTAGAAGGGTCGTGCACGTCCGTCACCCTTGCCATTGTTTCCCTTCCCATGGATTTACATGGGGGTTACGTCAGCTTTGGTTTTTTTGCACCAAGAGGCCACCCTCCATCCCCTTTCCTGTCACAACACCCTGAAGCATCACTATTAGGGTTTTCTCTAGTCATGAGGGTAGGAGCCATACCTAGTGCCATACCATCCATGTCGCTCTAGCTTCCATCATTAGACAAAGACTCCACACGACCATAGGCCATCAAGATCATGGGGGAACATAAGATTTGATCCATCATCTATTGACACTGGTGGTAGCCAAGCCACTTGGTCCACATTGTAGTGAATCCATTAGGAGTCTCTCCTCGCCAACAAACACAAAATATTGAGGAGATTCCTTACCACTCACAAGAGTTGCGCCTATAGAAACCCTAACACGTTTGAAAGTTTTTCCATTAAGGTTCATTCAAAATTGTATTCTATTTATACATATTTTATTTACTTTTATACATACATATTTCATTTATATCTGTACATACATAATTTATTTATTTATATATACATCTATTTTATTTATATATATGCATATTATGCTTTTATATATACAAATTTTATTTATATACATACATATTTTCTTTATCATGTATATATATATTTTATTTATTTATATGCATACATATTTGATTTATATATTTCATTTATTTTATTATATATACATATTTTATTTATATATATGAATATTTATATACATACATATATTTTTTTTGATAGATAAGGCAGGGTAACCCTACAAATCTTTTATTAAATCTTGGAAAGGAATTACATTCTTCTTTAACATCCTTAAAGAGGAGCAAACATGTATTGCAAATTCCTTCGATACCCTTCAAAACCTTCAACACACCCCAAACAACCTCCACCCCTAAATCCCTTTCTACCCAAAACAAACCCTTCCAAACTTAACACATTAAAAGATTTTTGAACAGTACATAAATCTGCAACAAAGCTTTTAACTATTTTTTCCCTTTTCCATGGGAACAAAGATGCATGTGGAAGGCCACTTCTCTATATTTATTCTTCTTCCTTTGAACCTTATGCCAATGCTCTTCTTGATCATATGTCCATATAGACTCTCCCAAAATCTCCTCTGGAATGCTCGCTCCTTCAGAAGAATCCATGCTCAAGCACATAGATCGTCCACCCAACTCTTCTTTTCGAACACTATCCTGTACAACATTAGCCATCTCTTGCATTCATGGGGATTCTTTACAGATGACAGTACCAATTGGATACTTAGTCGTATCCTTTCTTCCTCGACATTCTGGCTCCACCAAGTAGTGCCGAGGAGAGACCTCCTTCCACCAGGTTGCAAGATTAACCATCTTACGCTTGGATAATTGATGAACAACATGTCTAGTGTTGAAGCATCGTTGATAATGAAATGGTAAACCTTCATAGTCTAACATTTGTTTCCATTCTCCACCTGAAACTTTCAAGTATGCATCTACAAGTAGGTATTTTGACAAATCCATTTCTACCAATATTCCAACACAAGTAGTATGCAAAAAATTTAGAGAACACTCATCAACCCCCAAAAATTTCCTCAATGAGTTCCCAATGGCTTCAAAGCATGATTCAAACCAGAATTGTAAAGAGAGATTCATGAGCCTTACCCAAAGTGGTGCCAAGTCAAAGGATTCAGTTGTTAGATTGAAATCTGGGTGCCACGACTTCATCATTAGCAAATATTTGTCTTCCCAACTCCATTGGTAATCATAGAGAACACTATTTATGTCCTTCACATTCTCAAACACCACCATGAAGAACCCCCTTGCATTGGAGTAAATTTGCACTTCAACATCTAATATGGGGCGCTAGGTATCAATAATCCATCAGTGTAAATCGGTAAGGCCTGGCCAAAACCCCTAAAATCTCCGAATCAAACCCAACTCCACAAAATACTTAACATTCTCATAAACTTTGTTTGCAATTTCCCCTTCAAGTGTAATCGAAGGGGTTGTTCTAGCACAACACAAGTTGTCTGCATTTTCTCCACCTGAAACCCTTCTATTTTCCCCAACCCACCTCACATGTTCATCCTCCATACATTGACCCTCCTTTGGATTTGATGATCGACTAGGTGACGCCCCATGTAAGTAGTTCTAGATTTGTCCAAACCCCCCATTTTGCTTGACTAAGGAATACTCATTACCCTGATTTGAATTCCGCTTCACAACCTTGGTGTATGGAGATGGCCCACGACCTGCAAACCGAGCAAAACCAAAAAATTCCTGTGCCTCACGCCCACAGGAAGCTCTAGTCACGATGAGCCAAGACACACACAACAACATATTATTTCTTATATGCATACATATTTTATTTATATGTATAGATATATATTTTATTTATTTATATGCATACACATTTTATTTATATACATATATATTTTATCTATATTTATTTATACATATTCTAGTTATTTATATACTTACACATTTTATTTTTATATACGTATAATATATTTTATAAACATACATACATATTTTATTTATTTATATTTATACATATTTTATTTATATACATACATATTTTATTTATATGTATATATTTATTTATTGTTATGCATACATATTTTATTTATATACATTTACATTTCATTTATATCTATACATAGGGTGATCCCACAATAGTGGTTTACACTTTTTAGCCAAACTTGACATTGATATGAATTTTTTAAACTAAATCTTCACTTTTGAGCACCTATAACTGCTCAACCATGAGGAATTTGAAGATGATGGAAACTAGTGATTTGCAACATTTTTTCTATAGATTCTAAATATATATTTTTGAAAAAAATTGGAATAAGATTGGATTTCTTTTTCTATCTTCAAAAACTAGTTTTTAACAGTAAACACCATTTTTAAAGAGTGATGTTCATCGTAAACATCATAATTTTTTTCCTATTAAGGATAAAATTCTCATTTTTTCAAATTTAGATTTGTAACTATGATATCTAGCATATTCATTTGGTTTCATAGTATTTTATTGAATATTTTTTTCTTAATTAAGTTTTGAAGTCTAACCAATTACAATTTAAACATAGACGAACCGTATACAACATAACTTTTTTTGTATTTACTGAAATTCAATTATTAATTTTTTGTTGGATCAAGGACATCAATACCTAGCGTGGACATATTTTTTAGAATTTTTTTTGTTAATCTACTATTTTTCCACATGTGCAAAATAGAGATTTTTGGTGAAAAACTTACATTCACAAGAAATAAAAAATAAATATATTTAAAATTATACTTTTTGGGAAGCTTATAATAATGACTACATACTTATAAAAAATAAATTTTAAATTAATTCATTTGATCCCCCAAAAGGTAAATCAAAAGTAAATTTTTATCAACATTTTGATAGGTGTAAAAGAAACTCTGTTATAGGCATGGTTTAAAACTAGCGGGGTTCTATCCAAGATGGTTTTATCTAAGGTGGTTTGATCAAACCCTCTTCAATTGGAATCCTTTAAATGAAACTTTTTCAAGACTTAAATAATTATATTTTCTAAAAATATGTGATTTCAATAAAAAATAAGATGTCCAAAAAAATGTAAACCACTATTGTGGGATCACCCCATACATATTTTATGTATTTTATTTATATATATACATACACATTTTATTTATATACATATATATTTTATTTTTATATATGCATATTTTAGTTATATGTATATGTATATTTTATTTATTTGTATACATACATATTTTATTTATATATCTACATATTTTATTTTTATGCATACATATTTTATTTATATATATACATATTTCATTTATATCTATACATAAATATTTTATTTATATACATACATATTCATTTATATCTATATCTATATATTTTATTTATTTATATACATACACATTTTATTTATAAATACATACATATTTTATTTATATCTATACATATATATTTTATTTATTTATATATATACACATTTTATTCATATATATACATATATATTTTATTTATATACATACGTATTTTATTTATATACATACATATTTTATGTTTATGCATACATATTTTATTTATATACATACATATTACATTTGTATCTATACATATTTATTTAAATGTATACATATTTTATTAAACATACATATTTTGTTTATACATACCTTTTTTTTAGTATGTAAGATAGAGTTAATATATTAAATTATCAAAAATGAAATTACATCGATAGCCTACCGGGCAACATTTTCTCTGATCAAATGCAAACACAACAACACCAAAATGACTAGAACATTGGTCAACACTCCCACCTCTTGACACAAACTAGCCAACCCATTACAACTATACACCACTACCCTATATTTTTGAAGGGACTGCACCATTACAATGTTGATATTGTTTCATTCTATACACCAGACAAACCAACTACACAATGCCACCATATACACCAAAAAAGGACAAAAAATGAAACCACCAGTCACCAGCTTCCCATGAGAGGAGATAGACTTACTCAAACCCATTTTCTTTGGCATATGCCTCAAACTATGGAACCTAGTTGAAACCTTTCATAGCCTCCAACCTCAGAACTCTTTTTAGGAAATCAACCATCATCGCCGTTAGTTGCTTGTGATACACCAGAGGCATGCCTTTAAATTCCACCAAGAATGGGTAATACTTCACAACTTCACCAGAGACCTTTACCAATGCCAAATCACTCGAACGAGGAACATTTGTTCTAGGAATGGTTGCCTCAAGGATCTCATCCATTCCCCCCAAGCAACTCTTCCTTGAAAAAACCACACATCAGGGCCCTCACCTCTGCTTTGGCCATTCGTGTGTCGAACAATGACACCAATTAGCGAGAAGTGATGTGGGTGTTAACCCGTGACGTTTCATCGTAAGCTAGGTGACCCTTCCCAAACAATATCTTTACTGCCACCATTGTGAGGTGATCAATGTTGTGCAAAATGCACTTTAGCCTTTGGTCGAATATCCTCCAGAGTGCACCTTGCTAGAGCTTGCAATCTAGATGGATTGGTGAATCCACACCCAAGCCGACCAATGATTTAGCCAACATTACTACAATGAACCTAGACCTTTCCGCCACCCTCTCTACCATATTTCTGCAAGTCAAAGCAAATGCATATAATTCTAAACTTATGACAATTGTATATAGCTGCTGACGATGTTAATGTGCAACCCCCAACTGTCCCAATGCCAATGTAATGTCCTTTTGTGTACTAATCACTTAGATTCTAGCTTGGGAATAATGCTTAGCCATCACTTAACCATCGAGGGATATGATGTGATGCCTTTGAAAGGACTTGAGACATGTGCACCAATCCTCCATGCAAATGGAAATCTTCGTCACCTTTCCTCGCCATAATTAGCAATAACTTATATGTATGGAAGGTGATGCCATTGCCTTGTATTGGTGCCACCCCAACTGACCACATGAGCTCAACCCAATCAAACTATCCATACATGCCATCTAGGCTAAGCCCCGCCACCTCCGACATGCCATGTAAACAAACCCCTTAGCCTCCATCACTCCACCGATAGTCGTGGACCCCCCACACTTAGTTGAGGGGGGTCGCCCGCCCATCCACCCACTGTCGTTTTTGGATCAATTATTTATTTCTTTAAGTGTTATCCCATCAGCCCCCATGTTGGATAGCCGGTCCGCGCCAGTATTTCCTTCTCTATAAATGTGATTATACATCACAATTTCTAAGCCATCCACCAAGCTTAGAGTGACCTCCAATTTGGCTCCTAATTTCTAGTTTGGTACCTATCTTGAGCGCAATGCGTTGATCACCAAAGTTGAATCCCCTTCTATTACCACCTTTCTTATGTTTAGTTCTTTACAAAGCCTGAGTCCTAAGATCAGAGCTTGGAATTCAACTACATTGTTCATACCAATTGGGAGAGGAGCCACCAACCTACCTAAAATGCCACCCTTACTGTCTCGCACAACACAACCAACTCTCAAAATTCTAGGGTTGCCCTTGGCAGCCCCATCAAAGTTGAGTTTTTCCCACCCCGATTCTGGTGGCGTCCAATAAACCTTCCTTCTATTCTCTATCGACACTGAGCCACCTTCCCCTAGAAATGTTGGAACATTCAATCCAAACCAAACCCTTCTTACCGCTGCATCCCAAACATAAAAGTATACCTTCTTTGAACTTGATTCCTCCAAGCTTGAGTTGGTGAATTCCACGATACTAGCTTCAATTTTATTTTGCAACCTATGAATTGGCATTTCCTTGTCTTGAAAAATGTGCCTATTTCTCTCCTTCTAGACTTCCCAAATAACAATTGAGTGTATTCACAATTCAAAAATAGATGACCCCTAGTCTCTTCATCTTGTTTACAAAAAGGACACCTTATAGGCCCCCTATATCCAAACTTTACAAAATTGTCTGCTATGAGAACCCTTCCTTGTGATGCGGCCCAAGGGAATAGGCTCACCTTTGAGAGATAAGCTTTATTCTAGCAAAGATTAATAGGTAACCTGGATTCAATCCCCCTGGCTCTGACATTATGTTTTAGCCATAATTTTCTTTGTACTCTCCACTCACTGAGGCATTCCATCTTAATCTATCACAACCTTGCCTTATACAAATCCTCCTTGCTTCCATCACCTCCTCATATGCCTTCACCACCACCTCCTCACCAAACCCCAACTATTGAATACTTTTCCATTGATAGAACATATCACCTTGCTTGGGCAATACCAAAAAATCTCTTACCCTATCTCCCCATGCTTGCTATGTCCTGATTTTGACTTACTCCAAAGTTCCCATTTTTGCTAACTTGGGGAGGCCCTCCCAGGAATCTTCCTTAAACAAAGCAGAACTTCCCTCCCTGATCTCCCAAGTGAGATGATCCATAATTAAGTCTCTAGAGCTCTTCATGAAATTCCAAATTTGAGAACCATCAGGAAGGTTTCTAGCTATAAAGATACTATTATCCTCGCCATCCAGATACTTTTCCCTCTGAATCTTGACCCACTTCAGATCCCTCTTTGTATGGAGAGTCCGTGGCTCTGGAATCCTCCAATGCTTCAGTGATCTCAACTCCCATGAAATCCAAACATCGCTGAAAGAATACTGCTAAAAATTGATCAGGCCCAGGCGCCTTCTCTAGGTGCAGCTAAAACACTGTTGCTTTCACCTCTTGTTCTATGAATTTGGCATTTAATGCTTCCCTTTGTGTTGAGGATACCAATCTGGGAATATTCCTTAGTAGATCATTTTGTGCCTCCAAATTGATCCCCCCCAATCATTTAGCAGATTCTAGAAATATTCAACGGTTGTTGCCTTTACCTCCATTAGATCATTCAACGCCCTGCCATCTGACCTCTTGATACAAATTTTTTAGTTTGTTTCACTTCACACCTTAGTGGAGTTGTGAAAATACTTTGTGTTCTTATCCCCAACCTTTAACCACATCTCTCTGGATTTTTGTCTCTAGAAGATTTCTTCTTTCGACAAGACTTCATTCAACTCCCTTATGAATTCCTTCTCCTCTTGATAACTATTGTCATCCATACCATTCTGGATCACCTTCTCTATGACCACGTTCAATGCTTCTTCGATCATGTCCCTTTCCTCAAAGATGTTCTTGAAATAAATTTTGTTCCATTGCCTTATGTTTTGATTTACTACTTTTAATTTTATTACTACATTGAACATCTTGGAGCCACCTGCTTTGCATTTCGTCCACCATTTTTTTATGAGATCTAGAAGATTTGGATCTTTGAACCACATCATTTCAAATTTGAACGGGCACCTTGTTGGCCCTCTTTCACCATTTATTTCTAGTTGAACCGGGAAATGATTAGAACCAACTCTTGACACTATCTTACAATCCAAGGTGAAAGGAAACAATTCGAGATTTCCTTTGAATAAGAACCTATCAAGATTTTCAGCTATACTGCAATAACCTTTTATCCTATTCATCCAAGTAAAGGTTTCATTCCCCATTTGAACCTCAATTAACATGTTTCTTTCTACAAAATTTATTAGATCTGATTGAGATTGAAGCATCCTTCCCACCCCCCCTTTCTTTTCTTTAGATCTCAAGATTAAATTGGAATCTCCCCCAATGATGAAAAAATCCTACCCCTGATTAGCTAACACTAGACCTAGTTCTTGCCATACATGCCTTTTTTGAATGTAGGTTGAGGGACCATATATATTAATTAATAAAAAATGAAAATCTGAAATGAGACTTCTTACTCGACACACGATCCAATGATCCAATGTTTGCTGCTTGCCACTTCTTCTACCAATATTGATTTCAGTTTCTAGATAGTCATCAAACCTCTAGAGGCTCCATCCACATTGACCCCTATTATTTTCCAATGCTTCAATTTCCTACCAAACTTGATCTTCTCCTGCTCACCTAACTTTGTCTTTTGTATCAATCCTACATCTGCCTGAAATTTTTCTAATTGATGCTTGATCAGGCACCGCTTTTAAGGGGAATTTAAGCCCCTAACATTCAATGTAATTATTGTCATTGTTGTTTAGGAAGAACTTTTCTCTTCCCTACTTTCAACATTTCATTAATCTTCTTTTTCCCTGCGGTTTCCCCATCCCACTTGAGCTTTTCTTGGTTCGGGATGCTCCCTCGTTTCTTGCATTCATCACAATCTAGTGATGTTTTGTGCATGTCCTTCTGACTTATGCCCAATCTTCCAGGCTTGGAGGAGACACCTTGAGTGATTTTCCTCTTCTTCCTTGATTTTAGACAACTCCCCTATTCACAAGGATTTTTCAGTCTTCAAACATGTCCCCATCCTCCTCCTCCGATAGATTACTCTTCACAGCTTTTGCCAACAACACTAGCTCAGTACCTACCTCTATCAAAGAATCTAGTTCCACCTCTCTGCAAATTTCCCCTAAAATGTCTAGAACCTCTAAGATTTTAGCATTTAAATCCGCCCCTTGATCATTTTCCATTTCCTTCTTAGCCTCCGACTCAGCCCTGTGATTGGGAGGAACCAAATTCTCAGTTGACCCTCTTGAAGAATTGGTGCCTGCTTCCACCCCTTTGTGTATTTTTCCTTGTGCTTTCTTGGTGCATTCCAAACATTCCCTATTCACTTCCACATTCAATCCTTCTTTGTAGACATTTGTCAACTCTGTCAAATTGGGTTGGCAATCTTGTTTCTCCTTCTGAATGAAATCCATTCAGACTTTGGAGTGGGCACCTTCCTTAATTATTGATTGTGCATCCCTATGATGCTTCCCCTTGCTTGATGCTTTGTTTGGGACCCTATATCCCAAGGTTTTTGTTGTGCATATTTTGCACACACGCCCCACCGTTGGCAAGGACCCTCTTTTTCCGCTCGCGACGGGCTTCTTTGCTCCCACCTCCATTTTTGTGCCCCTCATTTTGGTGTCCTAGTTGGTCAACGTGCCCTTCCAAGTCTCTTTTTGGATGACCATATTTTTCCCCTAAAATAAAAAGTGGCTAAGCCTTGGGTTTTTTGAGCTTCGGCCCCCCCCCCGCTCGCTCGATTCAATTTTTCCTTCATTCTTTGATTTTGGGGATAGATTTCCTATGGATTTTGGATGTTTTTGTGGTGCCTAAGTGAATTGACAAGGTTTCATTAAGTTTCAAGAAGTTTTGAAAATTCCAAAATTGTGTTTCTGCAGCAACATTCCTGCAATAGCAATCCTACAATGGCATTCCGGCCTCATGTTTCCAGAATGTACAAGCACACCTCTAAATCAGAAACAGACTTCGACCCAGATGCTAAAATGGGGTCTTATCCTCCCTTGACCTTTCAATTTCCAAATTTGCAGCTGGGAAGTACCATCCAGAGTTTCATGCTCTCGCGGTCGTTTCAAAACAACATTCCTACAGCGGCATTCCGGGCTCATGTTTTCGGAATGTACTAGCGCACCTCAAAATAAAAAAAAAACTTTGACCTAGATGCTAAAATGGGGTCTTATCCTCCCTTGGCTTTTCAAATTCCAAATTTGCATCCGGGAAGTACCATCCGGAGTTCCGTGCTCTCGCGACCGTTTCAAAATAACATTCCTACAGCGGCATTCCGGGCTCATGTTTCCAGAACGTACCAGTGCATCTCAAAATAAAAAACAGACTTCGACCTAGATGCTAAAATGGGGTCTTATCCTCCCCTAGCTTTTCAAATTCCAAATTTGCATCCGGGAAGTACCATTCGGAGTTCCGTGCTCTCGCGGCCGTTTCAAAACAACATTCCTACAGCGGCATTCCGGCCTCATATTTTCAGAATGTACTAGTGCACGTCAAAATAAAAAACGGACTTTGAACCAGATGCTAAAATGGGGTCTTATCCTCCCCTAGCTTTTCAAATTCCAAATTTGCATCCGGGAAGTACCATCCGGAGTTCCGTGCTCTCGCGACCATTTCAAAACAACATTCCTACAGCGACATTCCAGGCTCATGTTTCCGGAATGTACCAGCGCATCTCAAAATCAAAAATGGACTTCGACCCAGATGCTAAAATGGGGTCTTATCCTCCCCTGGCTTTTCAAATTCCAAATTTGCATCTGGGAAGTACCATCCGGAGTTCTATGCTCTCGCGGCCGTTTCAAAATAACATTCCTATAGCGGCATTCTGGGCTCATGTTTCTGAAACGTACTAGCGCACCGCAAAATAAAAAATGGACTTCGACCCAGATGCTAAAATGGGGTCTTATCCTCCCTTGACCTTTCAAATTTCAAATTCGCAGTCGGGATATACCATCCGGAGATCCATGCTCTCGCAGTCGTTTGAAAATAGCATTTCTAGAACAACATTTCGGCCTCTCATTTCCGGTTTCAAGAAGCCTACCATGGGTCCGTCGATAGAACCATTGGATCCAATGAATAATACTACAATTCTATCAGGAAGAAGGCATCTTTCAGGTAGTTTTAGCTATAGTAAAAGGGAAATCAGCTAGAAGACAAAACTGCTATAGTGACTGACCACTACAGGACAAAATAGGGAAAAAACAACAGATGTATTTTAAATTGATGAATATTGTGGGGTAGGTGAAGCCCTAATGTAATTGAATCTGGGCCACACAGTTTAACTCAATCATAGCCATTCATTTGGGCTTTGGTAAACTATAAATAGGGGTCTTCCCCTCATTTGTATGTGCTGGAGAGCTGTTGTAAAAACATTCTGGAGTAATAGAAATCAACATTGCATGATCTATGGGTGTTATTTTTGAGTTTACTCATTATGTGTGCATGGTTCTACCTTCCAATTTAGTTTTAGTTGTAGTTTCTTGAATGGAAGTGGTAATGGTGATTTTTGTTATAGTATTTGATGAATTTCTAGCCCATATTTTTGGCACTTGTTGATGGCAAGCTGCTGTGCAAAGTTAGCCTAGGCTTTTTTATTTGATTGCTGCAACTTAGTTCATTTGCATGTTCATGATGTGTGTATGCAAACTGAAAATCTGCAGTCCTTAGAAGATTGCACTAGTTTTGTGTAACTATAGGATCCTCTTGCCCAAGCAAAACCCAGTTTAGGGAGTTTGTCTACTGTAGCAGCCTCCATGATCACTGTTCATTTGTAGTTTAAGATCTAGGAACCTTCTCTCTTCCCTGCCCCTTTTCCTTTTTTTTTAATAAGTAACCTTAGGCAAGGTTCATTGCACATTGTAAAGCTAAATTTGATGTTGAAATGGAGTTCCAGACTGCTGTTTGAACCTGCAGCAAACACTCAACAACTTTCCCATCTCAAGAACTCCATTTGCAAATCCAACTTCCCCGCTTTGTAACTCATCCATAAGTCCGCCTTGTGATTCCACCAAATCACATAAATCAACTGAGATATTCCAAGCACTGTCAAGACCTGACATCCGAGAGACCTTGGGATAGTGTTCTACAATTTGATTGTGGAAGATTGTCTTTCAAGAGAGGTAATGCACCTATGTATTAACTGTGTTGTGAAGTGCATAAAAATACCATCAACAGTTTTAACCAAACATAAATAAGGGAGTGAATCTTCCACTAAAGTCTACTTCCAGCTTCCATGAACCGAAATTAGTTTGATTTCTTTCTAGATGACCCTGTTAGGGTTGTTTTCGATGCATATTCTAACATGTGTGTTGAGTCCCACTGGATCCATCGTTTCTTCTACGCATAAAAAGGTGCCCAAGCAATTACCAATCTCTTCTAGGATGCTTGGTTCCTAAAATTCCATTAGGAGATTAGGGAGCTTATACTAGTCTTGCACTACCTTCATCTTGTGATTTGCAGGATCGAAGCTAGTCATCCACTGATGCATGTAGAAGCCACAACCTTCCAACACCCATATGCCTTTCAAAATCTCCTCCTTGATGTCTCTTGATGGGAAGATAACCAGAAAGTAACTATTTGAGAGCGCTTTGAATTGCAGATCTTCCCTCCATTTTTCATGCCACCACTTTTTTAAACTTTCTCAATTTAACTCTTTTCCATACTACCTTGCCAACAACCCGAGGTTTTCTAACCCCAAAACCTCTGCTTGAAGCTTATTCAAGATAAGGACCAAATATATTCTTCCATCCGACTTCGGGCTATTGTTGTACTCTTTTTTGTTCCCTTGATCATCTTCATTCAATTTGCCATGTTGGGTGTCTTCTTCCAAATTCATATACTACGTTTGTATACCTCCCCTTCCAATGCCTATGCCAGTGCCTCTACCCTGACTAGGTTTTCGACCCCAATTTTGATCACCATCCATTCTGTTGAAGCCAACATTGACATTCCACCCATGGCCTTGTTGCCCAGGCCTTCGAAATTCTTGATTTCCAAACCTTCTTCCCTTCCATCTGAAGTGATCTATGTGTCCTCTTTTCTATCCCTGAATGTTACGATCTCTCCATGATTCATTTGTCACTTGATGCTTGATTTGCTCTTGGGATATCTCTTCTTTTGTGTCCCTTGCTTGTCTTCCTTGTCATCATATTCGTTCAATATCTGCTTGTCGTTGCAGCCTCCTGGCACCAGAACCGCCTTGTCCACCATCACCAAACCTCTTCCCTACACCAGTCTGCGTCACCTCACCTTCCGCTCGTGCCATATTTTAATCTTATTTACATATGCATTTAATTTATATGTATACATATATATTTAATTTATCTATATTCATATTTTATGTACATACATATTTTATTTATATGTATACACATTTTATTTATATATATATATACACATATTTTATTTATATACATATATATTTTATTTATTTTATACTTACATATTTGAGTTATATGATCTATACATATTTATTTTTATACATACACATTCTATTTATAAATATACATACCTAGTTTATTAATATATGCATATTTTATTTATATACATACTTATTTCATTTATATTTATATATATTTTATTTATTTTGATGCATACATATTTTATTTATATACGTACATTTTTAATTTATATCTATACATACATATTTCATTTATTTATATATACAGGTCTAATTTATTTGAATATATGCACACTTTATTTTTATATATATGGACATTATAAATTTATATACACACACATTTTATATATACATGCATATTTATTTATATACATAGATATATATTTTAAATATTTATATACATACATAATTTATTTATATACATATAAAATCATGTTACCTTGGACAGTAGTGTTGCTTGTGAGACCAGTGGAGAAATCCTAGATACTTCTAGAAGAGTTTAAACCACCACCACCCAACCATCTTTGAACTAGGGGCATATTGAACTGGGTATTGACATTAAATATTGGAGAATAAATGAAAGAAAAAATGCTACTATTGTTGAGGAATGGCATGCATTGGTTGCAGGTTGGACAGATGTGTGATGTCCTTCCCTAAGATAGACTAATTTACTATCGGTTGTTGTTGCTGATGTTGTTGAGGTAGGACATACTGTATTTGGGTAGGTTGCAACATTGAACTTGTTCTCCTTGGAAGATTTGGAGAGATTAGTTGATATTGTGCATTTGCAGTTGCTGCCAGATATAAGATTGTTTTGCGGTCTTGCTTGATACATGGCACATTCATGTAGCTTTCCCAAGCTCTGATTGTCCAAAATTTCCACTATCAACTTTATGTTCTCTTATTCATACATATTTTGTTTATATACAAACACACATATATATATATATATACATATATATATATATACATATATATATATATACATATATATATATATACATATATATATATACATATATATATATATATATACACATATATATATACATATATACATATATATATATATACATATATATACATATATACATACATATATATACATATATATACATATATATATAATATATAATTTATTTATATACATACACATTTTATTTATATATACATATTTTATTTATTGATATGAGGAAGTTGATTTGGGCAGTATCAAGGAAACTCCTTGAAGGAACAAATAATGAAGTAGAATGGAGTGCCCTTTACGAAGGTGTTTGTGCCTGTGTAAATGTTGGGGTGGCCAATGTGGATATCGAAGAGGACTCGCAAATAGTGATTAATGTAGTATCATTGAGAAAAGCTCAAAGCTAGAAAATGAATCAATGGTTGGAACAAATCTTGATAAAGCTTGCTCAAATCAAGGATTATGATCTAGCACATATTTTTAGGGAGGCCAATAGGGTGGCCGATTTCCTCTCTAATCAAGGCATTGATCAATTGGAAACTATACGCCAATCCGAAGACCCTATGCTATGGCCTGGTTTGAATGTAAGGTTAGAAAATGATCTGGTTGTCCAAGATGGAAGCTTTGAAGGGAATCTATAGTTGCTTTATGAAGGAAGTGGGTTCGTAATCTGTTCTCAAGGATTCAACACATTTTCTCCATAATTACAATCCTCTGAAGTGAACTGGTGCATCGGTCGACAAAGGATCATGCTCCTCATCGTGGCAATTCAATAGACCTTTCAAGAAGGTCACATCCTCAGGCGGAGTAGCACTGCTCTGCAAATGCCAAGAGGATTGGTGGTAGGGCTGGTCTGAGTGTCAAAATTTGGTGTATATGGGATTTTTTGAAAGGTGATTGCAACTTTGACACTCTCTCAGGCATATGTTAGCTTGTGGGTCTTTTTAATGATGTAATCTGCTTTTAAAAATTAGTGGATGAGCGCTACCCTCTCAGGTAGCAGTTTGCCTAAATATATATATATATATATACATATTTTATTTATATTTATACATATATATTTTATTTATTATATACATACATTTTTTTATATATACATAGATACTTTATTTATATACATACATCTTTTATTTATATACATACACATTTTATTTATATTTATACATATATATTTTATTTATTTATATATACACATTTTATTTATATTTATATAGTTTTTTTTTTTGCTAGATAAATCGCTGCTAAGGGGCAACACCCTGTATTGCTTTCAAAAATGAAGAGTTTACATTAAAATGGACACCAGAGAGTGACTGAGTGATGGACTTATCTGACAAATTGGCCATTACCATTAAACTCCTAATACCTTCCTACTAACCAACCCTCCCCAATGATCAATGCTTTATCAAAATACAAAAATGCCTGGAAATTTACATATGCACTATGTTTTAGCCACATGACTAACTGATAAACCTAAGCCCTTATAACGAAATGGATTTGTTAAAATTATGTAAGACCTAGAAGAGACCTTGGCATGGTAGGCAACATCAATCTTCTTCTTCTTCTTCCTCAGAGTCTTCATCCTCGGAGCCTTTTGATTCCACCTGCTTCATGTATGTTTTGTAATTTGCAATCACTGGGTAGTC
This sequence comes from Sequoiadendron giganteum, assembly GCA_007115665.2. Lineage (NCBI taxonomy): Eukaryota > Viridiplantae > Streptophyta > Pinopsida > Cupressales > Cupressaceae > Sequoiadendron > Sequoiadendron giganteum. Next base: position 732,381,168 of record CM021100.1, on the reverse strand, counting down.
TGCTCTGCAAATCTGATGAGACGGCCCCTTCGCTTTCTCCTCTAGGTCCTTGATGTCGTTTGGTATCCATTCTTCACCGGAGCCAAATTCCCAGTTGATGCCATCTCCTATAGCTAACTCCTCTGTGAGCCCTTCATTTTTCACATATCACAGTACCCAACCACGAGGTTGGTTGGTGGTTAGCTTGGCTACTCTGAGCATAAAGGTGATGCTCTAGTCCCTCTCATCCCACCTTTTTTCAAAATATTCTGGGTTAATTATCCTAACCAGAGGGAATTTCATGACCTCCCTTCCTCGCATGCTCAACATGTTGTAGTTTTGGGGCATTGGGATGAGATTATTTTCATCCACATTATCCAAAGCCACATCAATGTCTCCCAACCATGTGTGGATGAAGACCATTTGATCCAGTTTCTTTGCGATTTCCATCGGCACTCCCATGTGGAGGAGAACCACTAGAAACATAGTTGGTATTTCTGCATTGGTCTTGAACTTGTGATATGCTTTTAGGAACTCAGGGCCTACCACCTTCTTGGTTGCCCAAAGTACAAGGGGGTGGGAAGAGGCCAGTAGTCCATTAAGCCTTTTGTCTGTCACTTCTCCTCGGAATGCTTGTTGTTGCTTGTTGGTGTCCAGGGCCATCAGAGTCTCCATCTCTTTGTCGTCAACTTCTGCCACCAATCAAACTCTTCAAGCTTCTGCAAATGCACACACACACTAATCCTACAAAGACACTAATTAAATGACCTTGGCTGGCCTTTCTTAACGGCGGTGGGCATAAGCCTTCATGATTGATTTTCTATGATCGTGGCGGTTGGAGCATGTAAGCTTGCTGTCGCCCCACTAGAAGTACCCGACGTGTTTAATGCAAAGTAAATTGAGATCCACTCAATCTTACCTTTGCCTTGGATTTTTTTTTATTTATTTGCATCTTTCCTTCTATTGATGGGCCCTATCACATCCGATTTGACCCCAAATTTTGTCCTTTAATCCTCGTGGGATTTAGTTGACTTCTTTTGGACATTACAACATCAGAAATAGGTTTCGGCACTATCAATTGGTGTTGCCTATGTGGAGAGTTCAGATGCAACTTTGCCAACTCATCAGCCTTGTCATTACCTTCTCAATAGATGTGGCTAATTTTGAAGGCTTCAAACCTATCTGCCAATTGCTTGATGCTCTACAATAGATGATTTAGCTTCCAATTTGGGGTAGTGCCATGCCTGATGGCATTGATTGTGATCATCGAATCCCCTTCCAGATGTCTTTTCTGCACTCCCAAGTCGATCCCCAATTGCAAGCCTAATGCCGCTGCTCTGAACTCAGCTTCATTGTTCGTGCAAGTGCCTAGAGGCAAGGATTTTTCTGCTATGTGATTTCCTTGAGAGTCCCTTGCAAAGCAGCCCACGCCTCTTGGTCTTGGGTTGCCACAAGCCACCCCATCAAAATTTACCTTGATCCAGCCTGGTTCTAGAGCCTGCTAGGTTACCTCTGCTCTATTGGTTTTTGTTGACTGGGTTGTCCCATTCCCAGACATCAGTGACGGTTTGAGGCCATTAAATTTTTTGGTTAGGCAATCATCCCAATTTTTGAAGGTTTTCTATTTGGATGAGTTGATCCGAGCATCCTCATTTTCCACTTCTACTATGGCCCTTTCAATTTTATCCCAAAGTCTATCTTTGTTTAGCTCCTTTCCTTGAAAGATTCTTCTATTTCTTTCCTTCCAAATTTCCCATATCACAATGGATGGGGTAATTTGCTATATTCCTCCAAAAATAGATTTATTACTTTTTGAGGCCACATTTTGAACCATGATGTTAGGTCTGCTGGCATGGGGCATTGCAAGTTTAGTTTGTTCCTTACTGTGTTCCAACAATCGTTGGACATGAGGCACTGTAGAAGGAGGTGGTTTGCTGATTCCTCACTTGCTTTGCATAGAATACATCTATTTGGGCCTTGAATACCAAAGGTGGCTAGCCTATCCGCTGTGAGGATTCTTCCTTTTCCAACCAAGCAAAGACCCCAACCTTGGGGAGACATTTCCTACCCCAAAATAGTTTGAATGGCTAGTCTTGTCTTGCCAATGCCAATTCCTTAATCTTGTAACCAAGCCTCACTTTGTAAGTGCCTGTTGGTGATCCGCACCAACGAATCGTGTCCTACTCATTGGTTGGGATGAAAAATCTATCTTTGAGGATCTTTGATAGTGTGTCTTTCTGAGCTTGGGGAGCATTGAGGGTTTGGATTTCTTTCCAGCACCAGCTAAAGGATCCTTGGTTGTTAATATTCCAACCATAATTTTCTACTTTGACCCCCCATAGCCTTGCGGTTTCCTCCTTTATCATCTCTAGGTTGGGGGAGTTGCTTATAGGGGGTTTCCCGCACTAGGAGTCATTCCAGAAGGAGACACTTTGACCATTTTTAATTTCCCAAGTCACATGCTTAGCTATTATATCCCTACTGTCTAGGATGAAGTTCCAAATTGTTGAACCTCTCAGAGGGTTAGAAGTGGTAAGTATTCTAATCGGGTCATCTGAGTCTAGGTATATTCTCCTCAAGATTTTGACCCACTTTTTTTCACCTTTTGTGTGAATGTCCCATACCAACTTGGCTCCCATGGCCTGATTCATTATTAGTAGTTGTCTGAGTCCTACCCCACCAGCATCTTGGGGCTTGCATACCTTGTCCAAGGCTAGCAGGGGGAACTTATTTTGATCTCCTGTCCCGAACCAGAGGAATTTCCTGAAGATCTTGGCGAGGGCCTCTTTCATTGCTTTAGGTAGTTTTAGGCAAGACCTTGAGTAGACTGGGATGGCTGATAGAAATGACTTTACCATCAATAATCTCCCTGCTGAGGACAACCAGTTACCTTTCCAAGTCCCCAGTCTTGTCTTATAGTTGTTCACTAGGTTCTCCCAGTAGCATTTTTTATTGATCCCTGCAAATAGGGGCATCCCCAAGAAATGCCCTGGCAGTGAAGCTATTCTCAAATTCAAGATCCTAGCTAAGACCCTCTGCATTTTTGGTTGAGTGTTCAGAAGGAAAATCTCCAATTTTCCCCAGTTGATACTTTTCCCTGACACCCTGCAGTAATCATCCAAGAAATTTTTGATCACCCTTGCCTCTCTTCTACTTGCCTCTCCCATTAGGATTGTGTCATCTGCAAATTGGAGGTGTGTCGCAGGCTCTAATCCATTAGCTACATGGGTGCCTTTCCATTTATCTTCCCTGCTCAAACTTTGAATTCCTCTACCCATAACTTCTGCCATGATTATAGAAAAGAATGGGGAGAGGGGGTCACCTTGCCTCAACCCTCTTGAAGAGGGGAAAAAACCATGAGCAGACCCATTCATTAATACTAATAATTTAGCTGTGGAGATGCAGCTTTTAACCCATTTGATCAATTAGCCCCAAATCCAAATTTCTTGAGAACTTCTAGAAGAAATTGCCTATCAACCATGTCATATGCTTTGAGAATATCTAGTTTTATTATCATACAAGCCTTTTTGGTTTTTATTGTAGTATGGATGGTTTCATGGTCTGTGATTATTCCTTCCACTATTGACCTACCTGGAGCAAAGCCACTCTATTCTTCAGATATTACTTTGTTTAGAAATTATTTGAGTCTGTTGTCTATTATCTTGGTGACCACCTTGTATACTATGTTGCAGAGGGAAATTGGCCTGAAATAACTCATTGTTTGTGGGTCTTTTCTCTTGGTGATTAGGACCAGAAAGGTGTGGTTCACTGCCCCCAACATTGTCATTTTTCTTCTTGATTCCTCTAATGCTGCTCCAAGATCTTCTCCCATAGTATTCCAATTTTTTTGAAAGAAGCTAGCAGGGAAACCATCTGGGCCAGGGGCCTTGTCTGGGTTCATCTGAAAGATTGCCTTCCTGACTTCTTCCAAGGGAATCTTTTGGTATAAGTGCAGGTTTTGGTCCTCATTAATGATTATGGGGATCACACTCAGCAGTTTGTCTCTTGTTGCCCTATTCTGAAGGCAATCCCTGTTTAGGATTTCCTTAAAGAAATTGGTCGCTTCCTTGTTGACCTCCTCCATAGCTTGTGCCACTTCACCATTGGCCTTCTTGATTTCTGAAATTTTGTTCTTGTTTCTATTGACAATTGCTGATTTATGGAAGAGTTTGGTATTTCTATCTCCTTCTTTCAACCATGTTTCCCTTGATTTTTGATGCCAGTAGCATTCTTTGTTTTTTAATAATTTTGACAATTCCTCCTTCAGAGAATTTTTATTTTCAAAGTCTTCTGCATCCATCCCATTCTCTATTACATGTTCATTTAGAGTTCTAATTTCCTATTCCAATCTTTTCTTCTCCTAGAATATGTCTTTGAAGTGGAGTTTGTTCCATTCTTTGAGCTTGGTTTTGATTTGACCCAGTTTCTTGCTTATTTTGAAAAGGTTAGAGCTATCCCCAAACTTGATTTCATTCCACCATTGCTCAATTAGTTTTGGAAGGCGCTCATCTCTTAGCCACATGTTTTCAAATTTGAAGGGGCTCCCCAAGGGTGGGTTATCTTGACCAAAGGTAAGTGAAATAGGGAAGTGATCTGACCCTGTAAAAGGTAGAATTTGAGCTTCATGGGTGGCTGCCAAATCACCCCAATCTCCTCATAGGAGGAATCTATCTAACCTTTCTGCTATGTTGGTAAAGCCTTTCTGCTTATTGGACCATGTGAATATTCCATTTTTGGTTTGCACTTCTTTTAGGAGATTTCTGTCTACAAACTCCTAAAAATCCTTCTGGATGGTGGTTAGCCTTCCCAACCCACCACACTTCTCTTCATTGTTCAAAGCTGCATTGAATTCTCTAGCTATTATTCCCAACTCCCCACTCCTGGTTTCCAACTCACTTGTTATTTTGTCCCAAACTTGTCTTTTTGCTACTATGGCTATTGGTCCATATACATTAACACTAAAGAATGAAGTATTCTTTCTCAGGTCCTTGAACTTGAGTAATTGCCAATTTTCCTCTTCTTTCTCCACAACTCCTGCTACTGATAGGGGATTCCACAGGATTCCCAGACCACCTAAGGCTCTTATCGCATCCTTGAATTGGCCTTTCCATTGTCTCCAGTTTCCCAATCTCTTCTGACTTTCTTCCTTATTCCATTTTGATTCCTGAATGAGCACGATGTCTGCTTTTGATTGGTCAATTTGGTGCTTGACCATGCGCCATTTGTTAGGGGCATTAATGCCCTTGACATTCCATGATATGATCCCCATTCTACTTTGGGAAGGAGGTTCTCCTTCCCAAATATCAGTTTCTATTGACTTGAGGCATTGCCTGCAATCATCAGCTTGGCCTTCTTTGTCTTCCTACCTCTGTTGGATTTTTTCTTTATGTTTGGTGCATTTATCTTTGACTCTGATTGTTCCAGCTACCTTATTTCCAACAATTCCCCTGCCTCGACTTCTTCCTAGGGTTCATCTTTTCCCTTTGAGGAATGGTAACTCTCCTCACCTTTTGATTGAGCAATTTCATCTTCAGCCTCTTGTAGAACAACAACATCTTGCAATGTGGTAGTTTGCTCCATCCTTTTCACTTCCCCCCAGATGATTCAGACTTCGAACCTATCTTTCCTACTTCTTTGGTTAGTTTCCATAGTTGGGTTTTTATATCCTTTTGAAGTTCTTGAGCCCCTTCCATGAGGGCATTGAGTGCTTCCTCTTCCCTAAAGGTTCCCCTATCCTGGGCTTCCTTGGCTGGTGGGGTGAAGCCAAGGGGTTCCAGGGGTTTTTCTCTTGGAGTTTGTTGATCTGTTCTATTGTTACCATCCCCAGATAACTCTTCCATCGATTTGGAGCTTGAATCCTGGGGGTTTAAAGTCTCACTTCCCTTTTCATTACTTGTGATACCCTTACTTCCTCCATTTGAGGTTCCTTCCAGGCAAGAATCTCTAAAGAGGCATTTTAGAAGTTCGGCTCCTTCCTAGATTTCTATCTCCTGCTGCTAGCTTCCATACTTTGTAAGAATTTCTAGGTTCTTGTATACCCCTACCCCTTCATCTATTTCCACCAGAATGCATGCTTCAACTCCTTCTAATCCATTTATGAAATCCTCATTCACCTCTAAGCACACCCCTAGGGCATCACCTAGACACAACATGGCATCTATATTCCAAAATTTTGTGGGAAAATCTACCAACTTGATCCAGACAAGAATTTGGTTTATTTTGTAATTCCAAGGATCAAAGTTAATTCTCCAATTCTGGTAGTGAAAGCAATGACCATTCATAAATAGGGGTTTTCTTTCTACTATTTCTAGCTTTAGATCTTGATCACTACATTCTATGAAAAAAAAAGGAGTTTGGTAGTTGATTTATGCTTACTCGATCTTTGAATTTGTTTTTCCACCAGGCTTTGATTTCCTCGCTTGGGCATCCCTGTCTAGTCCACTCGGCGAACATGGATTTCTCCATCAATCGATTCACTCTTCGTTCAATCATCTCCGATGGAATTTGGAAGAGTTTTCTCCCCCGTGGTCAAAGCCTGTACCCTCCATTTGGTTTGTTTTGATAGTTCCTCCTATTTGATTTTTGATTAAAAAGGTCACGATCTCTATGGTTCATTGTTCTTCTGAATTCTACTTCTTCCCCCAATTGCTAGTTCGGTTTGCCATTATTCACTAGATTAGGGTTTCCCGATCTCTTGACCTTCCAAGTTTTATTGGACCACATCAGGTTGCCATTATCTTTGCTACGCTAGTTGTGGTCTGATGGCTTTCCTTGATGAACATTTTCCCAAAACCACCCACACCTTTGCTCGTTCGTGTGCCACCCTTGCCTCTTCCTTTGGTGCACTATCGGTTTCTGGATTTCAATCTGGTTTCTGCTTTGATTGTAGGTTTTAGTTTTTAGATTCCCTATCTGGTTGTGGAGAGGGTTGCATTTGTCCACCCATTCACCGTTTTTAAATACCCATTGTGGGATGTGATCCGGTTTCTATTGGAGGGCTTCATCGAAATTCTTCTTTCTTGTTTCTTCCTCCATCACCAAGTCTTTCCATCATTTTTTATCCCCTATTGCATTTTTTCACTCCGGCTCTTGCATGCCCTCTTGCGCCATTTTTCACATAAAAATATGCATGGAGGAAAATTATTTACAAGGATAGGGATCAATTACTACTATGAATTCTATATGTATACACATTTTATTTATATATACATATTCTATTTATATACATACATGTTTATGCATACATATTTTATTTATATACATACATATTTTATTTATATATATACATATATATTTCATTTATTTATATGTATACATATTTATTTATATTCATACATATTTTATTTATACATACTTTTTTTTTTAAGATTGCAGGAATTGATCGGGTATTCGTCCCCATAAAAACTGTAGTGCACCTGGTAAATTTTTTTCATGTGACCAACCGATGGCGCTGGCATGACACGGCCTCTGGTACCATGGGGATGGTGGGGAGACTAGACCTCATGTCCTCTTTCCTACAACAAGACACTTTAGCCAATCGAGCTAGGCCCACCACCCCATTTATACATATTTAATTTATATGTTTATATACATATTTTATTTATATATGCATATTTTATTTACATACATACATATTTTATCTATATATATACATTTTTTATTTATATATGCACATTTTATTTATTGTATACATACATATTTGATTTATATCTATACATACATATTTTATTGATATATATATACATTTATTTATATATGCATATTTATTTATTTTTATTTTTATTTATTTATATGCACATATTTTATTCATATACATATATATTTTATTTATTTTATTAATACATATTTTATATATATACAAACATATTTCATTTATTTATATATATATATATTTATTCATATACATACACATCTTATTTATATATACATACACTTTTTTTTAATCCATAAAAGTACTTGATTAAAATTAAAATTAAAAAATTACATAAATGGTTAGTCATGACCTACATGCAACAATCCATCAGAGAGGTACAATACACATATACACATTCTAAGTTGCATTATGTCCACCAAATTTGGTGTGAGATTGCAGTTGCATTTTAATCATATTCAACTCTGTCTTGAGATTTTTTTTTCTTGTTTTGTACTTCTTGCCAATCCTCCCATCCTCCTTTTGTATTTTTTTGGGGACCATTATTTGTGATGCAATTCATGGAGTACTCCCACCACTCAAGGAAAATGTTCTCTTTCCACTTTTTGGAGAAGCAATGGTGATTGGGTTCGAGACTATAATTCGAGGATTGCCTTTTGAAGATCTGCCTGATTGTTGAGGCAATCTTTGAGTTGAGCTTGCCTCTATGCAGGGTTTCAAAGCTTGATGTGCCTTATCTTTTACTGCCTCGAAATTCAGGGAGGAGTTGGTCATTTGTGAAGGTTTAGCCTTTCCCTCCATCACCTCTGACTGTGTAATGATGAGGTAGAGCATCAACCCACCAGGAAAAATGATCAGAATTTTAATGATTCTAGGGCATGCCTTGGCCATATGGCTTGTTTCAAAATAATTACTGCATCAAAAGGGTAAACCCTCATAGTCTATAAGTTGTGTCCATTTGTGACCAACAAACTTGAATGTGATGTTTGCAGGAAGATCTCTTGTGACATCCATGTCTACAAGGATGTGGGAAAAGGTTGTGTGGGTGAAATTAGTTGTGTTTGAATCCACTGCAAGGAAGCTACCCAATGAGTCCCAAATCACTTGGAAGCAATCAACAAACCAGAATCATAAAAAAATATTCGAGAGGTGAATCCATACAAGGTTTACAGAGAATGATGCAATAGTAGGGTTGAAATCTAGAAACCACGGCTTGAGAAGGAGTATGCTTTACTCCCAAAACCATTTCTCTTGCAAAATGGTATCCTTGTCTTGAATGTAGTAAAATACCACAATAAAGAACCCTTTGAGCATAGGGGTAGACTTCCAGATAACCTTTGAGTGTGGGTCACCATGCTGATGAGATCTAGTCATGCAAGTTTGATAATTTTGGCCAAAGGCGATTGAACTGACCAATCAATTTGTTGGAGGCAAAAAAAATTTCACCAATATCGACCTCCTTTTTTCTCTGAAAAGACCAAAATAGAAGAGGAGGGAATCTTTTTGATGAAGGATTTTGGGTAGTTCATGGAGATCCCATGCTCTTTAGAGATCAAATTATCCTTTAGTCGTCGAGCATCCTAGGCCGTTCAATTAAACTTTCTTTGTTTCAGGCCAAAAAGTACATCCCAAAAAGACAGGCTATGCCCAGGCTTTGAGTTCATTGAACCTTGAGATGCAAAAAGGTGGAGAGATATTGAATCGCTCATGGAGTTTTTTGTACTTTGAAAATATGAAACCCTAGCCGAACTAGGGCACACCATTGAAGGTATTGAGCACATGACATCCATCATTGACATTAGAACTCCATCATAGGCTTGACGAAAGGTCGTGATATGAGAATTTTCACTTGCAGTCAGAGAGAAAACCAATGTTGAGGGCATGACAGAGGCTACTGTAGTAGGAGCACTGAGGGAGTGAATAAAATTTAGCTTATTGAGATATGTATGTTTCTTTCTCGTAAATTGTGAACAAGGGATTCCTTTTCCATCACAGGGAAAATTAGAGAGGGCACAAGCCCTAGCCTCTCCATGCACTGTCATATGTCCGCTAAGAGAAGCACTAGTTTCAAGCAAAGGTTTGAGATAGGTGGCCATATCATTGGTCAAACCACCATTGACACCTCACATGCACTTGGTATTGACTAATGGTGTAGCAAATTTCCCCTCCGAAGTGGCTCTAGTGAATGTAGCATCGAATGTTGCAGTTGTTTGTGAAGAAACCATAGATGTAGTAGCTTCGACGATTTGAACATTATCAACATCTCAAAACCATTCATCTTATATACATACACATTTTATTTATATATACATACATACATATTTTATTTATATATGTATATTTTATTTATATACATATATATTTTATTTATTTACATACATATTTTATGTTTATGCATACATATTTTATTTATATACATACATATTTCATTTATATCTATACATATACATTTTATTTATTTATATATACAATTAATATATATATATATACATACATATTTTATTTATATCTATGCATATATATTTTATTTATTTATATATAATAAAAGGGGTGAAAATTTATTCACCCAAAGAAAAAAAAAGAGTACAAGGAACAAGACTACAAGCATCCAAGGCCTAAAGGACACAAGCTTCATAAACATGAAAACTAGACCCTGTTCATGGACCATGAGTATCTTCATGAATCAACATAATCAATTTATGAGCACATTCACTGGGAAGATGTTTCCAGTCACCAATCTTCCAATCACCCCTAAAATTTGAAGCCCATTTAGAAAGACAATCTGCCACATTGTTCCACTCCCTCGGGATATGAACAAAGGACACCATCTCAAGCCAACAATTGCAAGTTGAATTTGAATCATTTTTTTTATAGAAGGGGTCAATTTTTTATTGATACCAAGAAATTAACAGTACATAGAGATCAAGGAACCAGTAGGCTCCCAAGAAAAGAAAGCACTTGAACACCCAACCAAGACCAAAACCACCAACCACACAACCACAATCACCTCAGCCAACGAAATCCTCAAAAATGACCCTTTCCAATTCATGACAACATCATGCTCCAAATCCCACTTGGCCAAATCAGCTGCCCTATTCCATTCACACAGGATGTGGGTAAAAGACACCACCTCCAACATAGAACACATCTACATAATCCTATGAACAACCAATGCAAGCTACCAATTAACATCAGTCAAATTTTTCTCATTCAAAAAATTAACAATAATTTATGAATCAAATTCATAGATAATATTACGCCAACCCAAAGCACAAGCACCCTCAATAGCCCAAAGAATCGCCAACCCCTCCATAAAGTTGTTAGAGTGCCACCCTTTATGAATGGAGAAAAAGAAAATAACCGAGCTAGAATAGTCTCTTCCAATTCCACCTATTAGGAATCCCTAGATTACCCCTAGAGGAAACATCAATATTGATCTTCAAAATATCCACTAGAGGAGGAAACCATCTTCTAAGCCTTTGAACCTTCTTTTTTACCACCTACCTCTTTTGACCCAAGCAGAGTTAGAAGTCAATCCTTGAAGGCCCAGTCTATTCACAATATCATCACCACCCTTTTTATAGAGGATATGCCACTTCAAACTTAGCTTCCACCATCTCCTGGATCATACCAACAATTTTGTGCCAAACCTATTGAACCATCATCCTATCCCCACGAAAAATCCTACGATTCCTTTCTAGCCAAATTTTCCAAAGGATGAAGGTAGGACCAATGCACCACACAATTTGGAGGAATGAGGCCTGAGTAGGAGGTCCTCCCATACTTCTCCAGAACTCAACAAGGGAAGAAGTATGCATGCAAGGATGTTTCCAAACACCCCACCAAAGATGCCAAAGCCACAGAGAAAATGAACAATGAAAAATAAGTGGGAAGAGTCCTCCTCACTACAACCACACAAAATACAAACAGAAGGGCCCTGGAATCCCCACTTCCAAAGATTATCCATCAACCATCTATTCCACACTAGGGTCCACACAAAGCAATTACACTTTGGCTGGGAGAACTTGTTCCACACATTTTTCCACCAAGGAACCTCCACGCCACCAAACTTACGAGCCAACAACTCTTAATACCCATCGGCGATAATGAAATCACCCATAGGATTCAGACTCCAAGCAAGGATGTCCCTATCCCTAAGAGAGATGCATTCTCTACCAGCCAAAATATTTTAAATCTCAACACAATCTTCCTCCAAAGCAACAATAGGCATTGAATCGTAAGGATCCTTCCAACTAGCCACTTCCATCTGCCCATAGGGGTAAGAAGTCTTAAAATCAATCACCCTTGTCCAGCTAGCCTTCAAGAAGCACTGGAAAAGATTCTGTAAATTAAAATATTGGCACAAAATGGGAGGAAAACCATCCTAAGAATCAGACCAAAAGAGGGCCTCAATCTCCCTCTTACATATCTAGAACAAGACCTCCTTGACCAACTCATCCCCTTTCTTAAGTGTTGCCCAAATCACAGAACCTTTCCCCACCAGAGGATAACAAGGAATCTCCTCCTTCAGAATCCCTTGAAGGTAATTATGTGAGAGAATCTTGACCCAGATATGATCCTATTCCAAGCACCACCTCCAATAAAGTGTTGCAGCCAATGCCAACCTAGTCAAAGTCGACTGTCACAATCCAAGACCCCCAAACTACTTTAGAATACACACAATATCCCACTTCACAAGGCTCCACTTAGAAGAAGACAAGCTACCCACCCATAAGAATTGTTTAGCCAAAGAATCCAAATCCTTAACAAACCCAACCAGAGCCACCTGAAGCATACATCTATAGATGGGAAGGGCTTGCACCACAAATTTAAGAAGTTGAACTTGCTCGACAAAGGATAACCATCTATGAGTCCAATTATTAACCTTCACACTAAACTTGTCAAGATTCCCTAGAAAGAATACCAAAAGAGATAGCAATGCCAAGATAATTCAAAGGGAGAGAACCAATCTGAAACCTCAAAATATGAGCAATCCTTTGTTGAATAAGCTGCAAAGTATTGAAGAAGAAAATGAAAGATTTATCTTCATTAATCATTTGACCAGAAGCAACAAGATAAGTATCCAAAGCCTTGCGCAAATTACTGGATTTTCTGACCTTAGTCATACCCTTCAAAGCCGTATCATCCACAAATTGTAGGTGATATTGTGGAGGAAAACCATTTCCCCACACCCATCCTTTAATAAGACTCAACTCCACATTACGCGTCAACACTCTCCCCAAGCCTTCAACAAGGAGAATAAATAAATAAGGAGAGAGAGGATCCCCTTGAAAACGGCCTATAGAAGCACCAAATAGAGAAGAAGGCTCACCATTTATCAACACTGAAAAGGAATTGGAAGTAACACAACGCATAACCCACTGAACCCACTCCCCAGCAAAGCCAAAGGCAATAAGAACTTTGTGCAGGAAGGACCACTTGACTCTATCATATGATTTTTCCATATCCAGCTTGATGAACATAGCCTTTTCTTTAGAGGATGCCATAGAGTGAATAGTTTTGGTAGCAATGACCACCCCATCCAGAGTTTGTCGATTTGTCATGAAACCACTCTGTTTGTCAGAGATAAGCCATCTAAGCCATCGCTTCAACCTTTCATCAATCAACTTGGAAATGATTTTATAAACCACATTACAAAGAGAGATAAGATGAAATTGACTTAGCTAGACCACCCCTTCACATTTGAGAATGAGAGCAAGGAAGGTAGAGTTCAAAGCCCTCAACATATGCTTATTCCTCTAAGACTCACGAACCAACTTCAACAGGTCCAACTTAATGATATCCCAAAATTCCTTAAATAATTCAATCGGAAAGCCATCAGGGCTTGGGGCTTTCCCTTTCTTCATTTGAAAAACTATAGCCTCTAATTCTTCCAGTGAAATGTCACCCAAAAGATGCTCATTCATGTCCCTAGTAACCAAGGAGGGGATACAAGAAAAAACATGGTTTTCTTCTGCCAAAGCATCTTGAGAATCCTCTTCGAATAAGGAAGCAAAGAACTATGAAGCTTCTATGGACATTTGATGCCAAGAAGATAGATGCTCACCCCTGTCATTCACTAAATAGGAATAGAATTACCATGTCTCCTGGCTTTCACTGAATTGAAGAAGAAAGCAGTGTTTTATCCCCCTCTTGTAACCACTCAACACGAGCCTTTTGTTTCCAATAAATTTCCTCACACAACTCAAACTCTTCTAGAAATTTCAAATCCCTTGCTTCCTCCCTGAGTAAATCCTCAGAAATAAAAAACTCCCTTATCTCCCAGGTAATGACATCCAGGTCAGCTTGAGAAACAATCTTAGCATGAAAAATGTTTCCAAAACATTGGTTGTTCTAACATTTGAGCTGATACCTCACATATTGCAGCAGTTTGGAAAAAAGAATACATAGCAGTGCCATGAGTAGGTCTTCCCATCCACCACCATTCACCCACATACTCTTGCAAAAAAGGATCTCTTAACCACATAAGCTAGAACTTGAAAGAGGGGGACCAAGCAACAAGGACTGAAGTAGAAGATAACTTAATAGGCCAGTGATCCGAGCCCGTCCAGTCCAAAATATCAAAACAAGTAGACCATAATCCTCCAATCCAGAAATAGGAAACCAAGAAATGATCAAGTCTCTTTGCAATACAATTCTCCCCCATCCTCCTATTGTTCCAAGTAAACTGACCATTATGGGGGCTTGATGTCAAAAAGATTCAAGGCATAAATGTTATCATGGAGAAGGAAAGAAGAGGGATCCAATCTCACAATGCCACCCTTCTTCTCATCCAACTCAATAATGGCATTGAAATCACTAGCAATAATCCAAGGGAAAAAAGGAACAAGGATTTGAATAAAATTAATATGAGACCACAAGCACTGCTTACTAGGGAAATCAGTAGGCGCATAGATGTTTGATAGAAGAATAGTTTCCCCGGTCTCTAGACTAGAATCAATCGTAGAGATGGAAGAATTAGAGGACTTCTCCAAAGAGGATGAATCTTCAATGGGTTCCACAAGCAAGCCACACCCCTAGTAGTCCCATGAGCCCCAATACATTGACATTCACCCCGCCCCCACAACTTTGGCAACAAACCAACCATACTCTGAACAAACAACTTAGTCTCTTGTAAAAAGAGAACATTAGGAGTGAATTCTCACCAAATCATAAACAACTTTTGTTGAGGGCCATTGTTCAAGCCCCTTACATTCCAAGAGAGGATGATCATTTCAGAGGATTAGAAAAGTGAGAGTTCAGAGTCTTAACAGATCCTCACTCCACCAAAGTCTCCCCCATCATCTTGATCTTTTCTAACTCCTTTCTCCCAACCTTGGAGGACTTCTCAACAACCCTTTTTTCAATCTTTTTAAAGAATACCCAATGAAGAAGAATCCTTGCTTCCTTTTATTGAATCAGACCCCACTTTCTCCAAAGGATAAGAGATCTCTCCTACCCCCGCCTTCGCATCCACAAGAGGTTCTGTCCTCCCAGAAGCCACCAAACTAAGATTCGTGTCCATTTGCAAAGCAGAAGCCTCTTGTGAAGGTTGGGTGTCATTTGGAATAATGCCCTCCCAAGCCCCTTCCAAAACATCCTGATCCATAATAATTATACTCGTATTCACCTCCTGCTAACTGAGATCATCCAAAACCTCAAATATATTGAAGATAGCACCTTCCTCTCGCTCCTTAAATGTCCTCTTTTGACCACAGTTCCTATTATGAGCCTTTACATGAATAAAATTCCCAGTATCTACAACCCCACTAGGGATGGGAGCCTTTCCTTTGTCCAACTTAGGAGGGTTGCGAGGAGTTTGAGTAGTCTGAGACTCGAAAGATTTAGAACTCAGGGATCTTCTTTGCAGATGGCCATATTCATGACATAAGCAACAATGAAAGGGCAATGCCTCATAATCTAGCTGTTGCACCCAAGAATATGTACCCACATAAATTTTTGAAGAATTTGGAAGAGGGTTACTTAAATCAATCTGAACACAAATGTGAGCAAATGTCATTACCTTTCTATCCTAAGTTTACTGAGAAGGACCCACTGGTTTCTCCAACATCAAAGCAACCTTATGCAAGATGTCATTGCACCAACATTCAACTAGAAATCTAGGAAGACACACCCACACTAGAACCTAATTTAGGAGCTCCTCTGAAGGATTAAAACCCACATGCCAGGTTTTAATAAATAAACCAATTTGGTTGTGGAAATAAGGTCCACCTTCAAAAACTCTATTGTGATCTTCCATGCAATTAAAAGTCACCATGAAATAATTATTCACTAACAACATAATTTCCATCTCGCCCTCGAGAGACCAAGTTTGTTGAGCCCACAAATCCAAAAATGACAGTGAAACCCTCATTCACATGAATTTAAAGAGAAAAGAATGTTTTGAGAAATACTTGATATCTTCTGCAATCGATTCTGGTTGGATTGCCAACACTTTCCTTTCTTTGCATCTTTCCAAGCATCCATTGATTTTTGGAAGTCGAGGGCCTCTAGACTGAAAAAACCCTCCATCACCCAGATCGTTATGAAAAAAACTATTTTCAACCACCCTCACCGAGGGAGAAGTTGACTTTGCACCAAAAGCATCTTGAAAATCTAGATTGGGTAAATACCCAAAAGTTTCACCTGTACCCATTGACAAAGAAACAATACATCATTGTCAAGAAGAACATAGATTTACTTAAAGCCATACTAGAATGGGAAAATAGGTAATCCACCTTCGACCCCACAACCACCAACAAAGCAAGAAGCCAAGAGAAAATGACAAAAATAAAGGAGAATCCCCAACGCAACACCCCAGGCACAAGAAATCCCCACCAAACAAAGAATATGAGCCCCACATACACCAAAATGGCCCCCCCAATCGAAGACACCACATGCAACAAAAAATGAACCTATATCGAACATTATCAGAGGCATGCATAGGAAAAGTCATGCATGCAGGCCACAACTTACTATCCGCAGACCTACACCCAACCCTCGCCTACGCTCCTAGCTGAATTTGAATAATTAAAATGTCACCAAAAACATTTTTAAAAAATAGGTCTTGGAACTTAAAGGGGACCCATTCACCCATGGGAAAATGGGTCTTGGGTCTTGGCCTATAAGTCTAGGAT
Source organism: Sequoiadendron giganteum (assembly GCA_007115665.2). Lineage (NCBI taxonomy): Eukaryota > Viridiplantae > Streptophyta > Pinopsida > Cupressales > Cupressaceae > Sequoiadendron > Sequoiadendron giganteum. The sequence goes on along the minus strand of CM021100.1, from coordinate 732,364,401 downwards.
TCTCATATTCCATGGTGATTAAAATATTAAATGCATTAATTAAATGTTGGTTTCTCTTTCGAAAATAAGGCTTTGGAATTCATAATTTGGAAAATTAGAAGCTTAATTAAGTCCAATAAATTAAGACCCAAACATAGTGTGAAATTGTAAAGGTATACAATTTCCTACACTAGATTTAGCCCCCACTTTAGTGAGAGTATGGAATTACACTCAAACTCACACTAAAGTAGAAAAATATGTATCAAGAGGGGTCCAAGTGCACAAATGTTGATGGGATAGGATGAAAAATATCAAGGAAAATGATCAATCTCCAAGGATCCAAGATCCCATAGCAAACCAACATAAGCACAAAGGACACACATGCATGCAAGATATGTGCAACAAGACAAGATACACAAGAATACAATGTCAAAGACAACACAAAAAGGAAAAAAAAGCATGGAACAAGCCTCAATTATTTGTCCAAAAGGAGTGGATCAAGCCTAAGTTGTTTCTCCATAAAATTCTCTCACAAGGGCTAGTGCATTGTAGTATACATTAGGTGACCCCCAAGGAAAAATGAGAAACACACACTAGGTCTACAAGGTGTGTACCCATAAAAAGGTGGCAAATGAGAAAACAAACACTTAAACCATCAAAAGGTGTGTACCCATACGTCAACCATACCCAAAAGTTATACTCCCCAATAAATTTGATAAGGTTCCATAAAAGGATCAATGTGTTATGCCAATGCTACACTAAGTTGAGCTCCTGTGAACAAAAGTGAAGCAAAATGTCAAACTGAAAATGAAACTCACCTTAGGAGGTGGAAATGGAAAAATGAAATAATGCTAATGTATGCCCCCCACTTAAAATGTCAACATACTTGCTATGTTGGTATTTTAAGCAGAAAAAGGGGAAGGGGAGATCCTTGACAAGGATGCACACCTCCCAAAACTAGTTATCCTTGCCCCCCAAGCATAGAGACAAGGATAACCAAACCAAGGACTATCATGTTGCTGCTAAGATAAATATGGTTGCACTTGATATTTTACCACCATAAATGACAATAAGCAAAAAACATAAAGCTACTAATGCCACATAGTGATGAGCAACATGATAGGATGAAAATCATTATCTATTAGAGGAAGTAGGTGCATACACACAAGGAAGAGCACCTCAATCCTTAAGATATTGAATTTGTTAACTCAAGGCTTGACATTAATTGGTAGAATGACCACATACTTGATGATATGCACAAAATGAACTTTTGTTGTAGAATTTATTTCATGTTTTTGGAGGGAGAGATATCAAGCAGGATTGGAGAAGCCTTGACAAGGTATTCTCTTGATCAATAGTAGAATATATTTCTTGCTTTTGTGAAAGAGATCTTTCTTGTTTCTTACAAGATGTCATACATACACAAGACTCTTTAGGTTTAGATTATGAGATTTTTTACTCTCCCAAAAAGGAGGGTGTAAAATCTAATGAGCCCCAATCATCATTAAAACATGTGTTTGAAGATGAAGCAATATCATGACAACATTGTATATTTGTCCTAGGAGTGTTTTGTGTGATGAAATTGATATTTAGTGAAGGTTTCTTTGATGCTTTCATTTCTTTCGAAGGAAAATAACCAATAGCTCTTATTTTTCCTTGCGTGTTAGGCTCAATAGGGACACAGATACCTTGTTATCTAACACCACATCATTTACCACTATAGCCAAATTATTTCAAAAGCTTATAACCTCTTCCATAATTTTTTTTCATTTATTTTGAAGAAGGTGGATGTATGATTTGTTAATTCTCTTCTTTGCTTAAAGTTGTGGGATCACATGCTTTCGATGACTCAAATTGTGTTGATATTGTAGACATCAAAATTTGATCACTTCCATATGATCAAAATCATCTACTCTATTCATCTAGTTCATTAATAGTGATTAAATAATTTATTTAATCATTGTTTCATTTTATGCATAAGGTTCCTAAAGTATGTAATTAAATAAATTAAATACTTTACCTTATCCCTTTCTTCTCTAAATTAAATAAATATGACAAATTATTTAATTTAGTCTTTTAACCCATTTGGATTAAAACCAATTTTTAATTCCCCTTTTTCTCTCTCCTTGTCACATTCTCCATAACCCTCTTTTAATCCAGATTAAATCAATTAATCTGTAATTAGGATGTGCACCACTTAATCTTGATTAAGTGATTAAGTGGTGCACATCCTCCATAATATCCCACTTGCCTCTAATATCTCATTAATTATCCTAATCCTGTGTTTGCACAACCTTAATCAAAGTCATTAACCACATTTGGCTTACCTTTTCTGGTCAACCTTTCCACTTGCCTTTCTTGGCCTTGACTCTCTTTCCCATGTGAATTTTTAATTCAAATTTATTTGTCCAAGGCTCCTCTCTTCCCCATGTGAATTTTTAATTCTTTTGTCTTTCCAAGGTCTTCCCCATCCCCATGCAAAGTTCTAGAAGGCTTGACTTGTCACTTTACATGTGCTAAGGACTTCTAGTTACTTGGACTTGTCACATCACCCACATGTGACAAATCTCCATCTTTTTGGAGACTCTCTTTTATCCAATAAACTCTCCAATGAATGTGAATTTTTAAATCACATTTATTTCTCCAACCACTTCCCCTTTTCCCATGGAGATTTTTGAGGAATTCTAAAATTCTTCAAATGTCTCTTTCCTTCTCATTTGGGGACAATAATTTCCTTTTTGAGGAAATCTTCTCATTCCCCAAAGTACCTACAAGGTACTTGTCCTTCATCCACCTCATGTAATTCTCTTCCACCTCATTTTCACATCATTCCACCCTAAGACATCTCACATTCCACATGTCAAGATGTGAGGGCTTGTGAGTCCTCAACTCACCATAGCCCTTCATCTTGATCTTGTTGGATCAATCTCAACCATCTCTAGAGAATTCCAATTATCCTATAAATACCCCCTCATTTCTCTTATTTTGGGGATGAAGTCTTTTGCTACCAAACTCTTGCCAAATTGTTATTTGCAGCATTTTAGTTTTTCCATAGTATTTATCATCAATCTATCTTGCATATTGCATCTACTTCACTCCATTGCCATCCAAGGAGCACACAAGACATCCAAAGATCAAGGGCCAACCAAGGAAGGAGCAGCATGAAGGTATAATCAACAATCAATTTATCTTATTTTACTTTCATGTTTACTATTTCTTAGGCTAATCATTGAGGTGCCCTTTTCTTATGTTAGTTCTTCTTATTGCATCATTTTAGCATCTCACATTAGGACTTGACATTTTGAAAGGATCAAATTTTTGGCACGTCTAGTGGGACCCACAAATGGGTCTTTTTTCTTCACGTTTGTTGTTGTTGAAGATTTTTTCAGGTTTAGGTAGCAGAGGGGCGGACTTGCCCTCTCGGGCACTGCAGAGGGGCGGATACGCCCTCCTGTTCTGACATTTCTGATTGTTTTCTGCAGAAGTGTGGATACGCCCCCGTGTTTCGACGTTTTTGCTAATTGTTTTCTGCAGAAGTGCGGATACGCCCCCATGTTTCGATGTTTTTTGCTAACTGTTTTCTACAGAAGTGCGAATACGCCCCTGTGTTCCGACATTTTTTGCTAACTGTTTTCTGCAGAAGTGCGAATATGCCCCGGTGTTGTGACGTTTTTGCTAACTATTTTTTGCAGAAGTGTGGATACGCCCCCGTGTTCCAACATTTTTTGTTAACTATTTTTTGTAGAAGTGTGGATACACCCCTGTGTTCCGACGTTTTTTGCTAACTATTTTTTGCAGAAGTGTGGATACGCCCCCGTGTTCCAATGTTTTTGCTAACTATTTTCTGTAGAAGTGCGGATACGCCCCCGTGTTTCGACGTTTTTGCTAATTATTTTCTGCAGAAGTGCAGATACGTCCCCGTGTTCTGACGTTTTTGCTAACTGTTTTCTACAGAAGTGCGGATATGCCCCCATATTCAAACATTTTTGACAGTTTTCTATAGAGGGGTGGATACGCCCTCCTATTCCAACATTTTTCATAGCTAACACTTGCTTGCAGGGCATTTATTTTATTCAAATTTTAAATTTTTTCTTCCTGTTTTATCTATTCACTTAGCATAATTAGGGGGAAGTAATACTTGCTGCTTGATGTGTCTATTTTTCTTTATGTTACCCTAAGGGGGCATTAGTTTGTTTTCACCTTCCCCTTTGCACTTTGTACGGATCCGAGGGGGTAGTTGGAAATGATTAGTGTCTTCTTCTTAGTAGGACCTGCTTGGAGATTTCATCACCCCAAGGGATGATCCCAACCATGCATACTGACGGGGTATAAAAAGGGGGGAGAGCCAAATCTGTACCCCAATCCAATTGCGTTGTAATTGGCGGAACGTCAAAGCTAGGGTGATACCTAGATAGATGTGAAGAGTTGGTCTGAGCCTTTCAATATATTGTTGGGGTTCTCAACTCACGCTTGTGATGAACTGGTGTTCATGGTTGTGCCTCACATACCAAGCGTATATCGAGGACTCCTTAGAAACCTTGTTCATCCTAGAGTAAGACCTTTGCTGGCCATACCCCTTAATACTAATCATAGGATTGTGCTTGTTCAAAGTGTCTTTCTGTGAAAAACCAGTAAATTTTGATAAGTCAAACCTTCATTGAGTCATTTCAAGTCCTTGCCATAATCCCTCATTCCAAACCAAGTCACTGTTTTCCTGCAGAGGGGTGGATACGCCCCCCTGTTTTAGCACTTTTCACTTCAGAAGTGCAGATATGCCCCTCTATTTCACTATTTCTCACTGCAGAAGTGCGGATACACCCCCCTGTTTCAAGATTTCTCACTGTACAAGTGTGGATACGCCCCGTTATTCTGACGTTTCTGACAATTTTTACTACAAAAGTGTGGATACACCACCTGAACAGACAATTTCATCCATTTGACCATTCTAAACCCCCGTTTGAACTTCCAAAGTCTCCATTTGACCATTTGATCATCCTAAATACTCATCTAACCAATCCAAACATCAATTTGACCATTCCAAACCTCCATTTAACCTTTCTAAAATGTCCATTTATCACATTCTCATTGATCATTCCACCATTTGGGATACCCATCTTACCGTGTGACCTAAACATTTGCACTTTCCAAAAAGATTACTTCAACCACACTTCTTCCATTTGCATTCATCATCATCTCTCAATACAAAATCCCTTAAACCTTGTTTTAGGAGTTATCTCCCGAATTGATCAAGGTGTTAAGTTTGATCATTATCCTACATATCAATCCTTGTCTTCAACCTAATCAATCCGCTTCTATCTTGAGGTAGATCTGTGTTGTAAGTCAATGTCATTGGCCCAAATCAATCCCCTTCCATCTTAAGGCAGATTTAGTGTCGTGATCATTGATTTAGCTAGCTCAAATCGATCAACCAACGTCATAAGTCACTTAGGGTGATTTCCAAATCAGGTTTTAGGACCCCCCCCATCAACCAATCCTAATCCAAATCATCAAATTGATACATAATCAATTGATCCAAACAATCCAATCCAAATCCAAATCATCAAATTGATACATCATCAATTGATCCAAACAATCCAATCCCAATCCAAATCATCAAATTGATACATCACCATTTGATCCAATCAAATCAATCCTCATCAAAATCAGCAAATTGATTCATTATCAATTGATCCAACAATCCTTATCCAAATCATCAAATTGATACATCATCAAATTTGATCCAATCAAATCAATCCAAATCATCCAATTGATACATCGTCAATTGATCAAACCAATCCTCATCCAAATCATCCAATTGATACATCATCAATTGATCCAATCAAATCAATCCTTATCCAAATAATCCAATTGATACATCATCAATTGATCCAAACAATCCAATCCCAATCCAAATCATCCAATTTATACATCATCAATTGATCCATCATCCAATCTAAATCAATCAATCCAAATAATCACCTAGATCATCCTTTAGAGATTGCATGTTGAAATCACTTAGTTGTTTTGCACGTTCATGCTCGTTCAAACCCGTTCACAAACAAAAAAGAAAATGGCAGACCAGCAAACTCAAGGTTCCCAACCAAATGTCCCTCAAGATCCTAATAACCTTCCACACAATCCCCATAATGACGTCTCATCTCAATCGAACACTGACATCCAGAATATCGCACCACCTAGTGATGAAAATATGGTCAATCAACCTGAAGTCACCGTTGATGAATATCTCAGTAATCCTGCCAATGTCCAAATGATGGATCATCTCCTAAATGAACATGGGGATAAGATCCTTGCCACCTTACTCATGAAGGGAGTCAAACCACCATCTGGTTTCAATACATCACAATATGCCCTTCCCCCATTTGTTGACCCACAAACCTCACAAAATGTTCCAAAAAGTTCCTACGTTCCTGAGGGTGCACCCACTGAAAATTGGTACCACCCCAAACTTGGAAATGCTGTCATCCATCAAGTCCAAGAATATCCTCATCTTCCAACCACAACATCTACTATTCCACCACCCGATCCTAATGATCCCCATACCTATGGCATGCTCCCATACATCCCATCTGCTCCACCGCTTCCTCCCCCATATTCTAATATTGGGGGCACACCTACACTTACCAATGTGCTACCTCCTGCATTTCAACAACCTCCAAATAGTCCACACCAATCCACCACACTACCAGCACTGCCACAACATGTTGCTACTATTATAGCTTCATCTCAACACTTGCATCCACAACATCCGCAACACACTACCGTTCTCACACAACCATCACATCAAGTAGTGCAGCCTACATCTCACCCACAATAACACATGTCATCTCACCCATCTCAACAACAACAACACATCTCATCTCACCCATCTCATCAACAAAAACATATCTTATCTCACCCACCTCATCAACAACAACAATGAACTCCACAACAATAGGTGCATATCCCTACAGAAACACATCATAATCCACTTATGAAGTACCTCTATCATCCCTCTAGCACCTACACTATTCCATCCCATAAGAATCCTCATCAGAATGTGCAAAACCAAATACATACCCAACCGCCACTTTACACCAACCCTTCACGACCTCAACATCATCCCCACCAACAAACATTGAATCCATACCCACATGCCATGCAACAACCCACCATTGCACAACAATACCAATCCTATCCACCTTACTTTCAACAACAACAAACTCACCAACAAGGGGCACCTTACACTTCCTATTACCAACAACCATCATCACATCAACAAAGAGGCCCTACCTCCACGCATTACGAAAATGCTATGTAGCAACAAGACCCCTCTCTTGTTTCCTACTATCAACAACAAGTGGCTCCCACTCAACATAATCAATCATCCAACTATCAATCCACTTACAATCAACCAACGCATTCATATCCAACTCAACCCGTTTATGATCCAACAACGGTAGGGCCATCCTCATCATATCCATAATACTATCCATACAATCAATCCACTTTGACTCCCATGACTCCCATCAATAAGGACTTGGAAGAAGTAAAAGCAACATTAAAGGACCTACAAGCTGAAGTGGGTAAACAATCATTCAAGTTTGAGGACATATTTCCTTATCCTTTTGATCCCTCCATCTCCTTGATTCCTTTTCCCAAACATTTTGAGATACCAAAATTCGATAAATACAAAGGAACCGGGGATCCTAGAGCTCACCTTCAATAATTTTACGCCCATTGCCAAGAGGTCATGCATAATGACAATTATCTTATTTGACTCTTCCCAAAAAGTCTACAAGGGGTTGCCCTTAACTGGTTTATGGGCCTTGGAAAGGGATCTATCAAAATATTTGCACAATTATCCGAACAGTTTGTTTCCCACTTCTCTTTTAATCTAGAGAAGGATATTGACACACTTGATCTCCTTAAAGAAAAACAACGTGATGGAGAGACCTTTTCAAGCTACTTGCAAAGATGGTGTGCCTTGGCTAGCAGGATGAAATCCCCACCAACAGAAAAAGACACGGTCACGTCGTTTATCAAAAATTCCCACCCAGATATGGCTCATAACTTCCAACTCCATTGTATCACCACATTTGTGGGACTTGTGGAGAAAGGCCCCATCTTGGAATGAGCCCTTGTTGCAAAAGGGCAAGTCAAACATTTTAATTTTGATAGAGAGAAATCCTTTAGGGATAAACCTCGTTATTGGAATAGAAATAAAAATGTTGTCAATGACCGTGTCACTGACACCAAACATGTTCAAGTGGCCACCACCATGCAAAGATACCCTCCTCAACAACAACCGTCAGTCCAGAACACCATATCCATCCCCCAAGGGGCACCATGACAACAATCCAACCAAAATAACCAAGGGGGAAACAAATGACAGTTCACTCAGTTGGGAGAACCCCTTAGCATGGTGTAACAAGCTTCTTCAAGCTAATTATCCCATCACATATCCTATCACCAAACCTCTTGATACATCTAAACCCAAGCCTGCTTGGTTTAAAGACAACGAATATTGTGAATTTCACAAGATTAAGGGACATACTGAAAGTGGGGACCCTCTTTTTTTCGTTTTTTGGTGTTTTGGCCCTTCTTTTATGGGGGTTTTCACTTGCTTGGGTTCGTGCTTTAAATGTTCATCTTACCAATTGAAGTGGCACACTTATGAGTCTTATTGAAAATCTTGAGTTCTGACTTTGTTATGGAGTTTTCACTATTTTTGGGAAAATCTGCCTGGGCCGGATTCTCCCGGTTTCCTTTCGATGTCTGAGGTTGCTGCCTTTTACCTTGTTTTCGGGAAAATCCGTATGGTCTGAATTTCCCCGAAATCCGTCACCATGTTGAATCCTCGGGTTTTTTGTGGTCGTGGCTATCTTGTCGATCACATTAATGGTGTTTGTGCGGATGTTTGGGGCTTTGATATATTGGATTTTGGGAGGTAAATGATCATTTGAGTTTGTGCATTTGCTATCATTCGAGCTTGAGTCTTGGAGCTTTTGGTGTTTTTCCAGATTGATATTTTTGAGGCCGTTTGGATTGTGCATCTGCATTTCATGTGCGTGGATTGTGTCTTGCTCGCATTTGATGGTTTTCTATTGGTATCACTAGTTTCGGCCCTTACGCTTTCATGGTATGTTGAATTGATCTTTTACTCTATTGATTTCGATTGATTTGCTTCATTTATTTCCTGGTCTTTCATGATTTTTGGGTGTCCTTGGGTATGTGCGTCTTGTTTGAGAATTTCAGGGGTTTGTGTTGCTTTACTAGTCTTCTTGCTTGGTTGTTGATGTCTGTTCTTGGTCTAGTATTGCTTCTCATTTGGGCGTTTGCTTACATTGGTTTTAAGGCTCTCAATTTTGGTGTGTGAGAAAGTCGTGCTTTGTTCCTTGTACTTTCATGGTGAACATTTTAGGGTTCATGACCTAGGTCATGGCCAATCCTCCTCAAATTGTTGTGAGGAGCATTCTAAATTCGCGTTTCATTCATTGGAGGTCTTGGTGAATTTATTGTCAGAATGCAAGCTTTGGATCCAAAGTTGTCAAATAGTTTTGGTGAAAGTAGTGAGAATGTGGACAGGTTCGGGTTTTCGAGGTCCTCATGGAATTCCACTTTCCCCAGATTTCCCCGACTTTTCTCTCTTTCTTTTTCACTACTTTTTCCTGGATTTCATTTATCTTGCCAAAATCTGCTTCCTCCAGATTTTCTTGGATGTTTTGCGGTCCCTCCTTTTTCCCGGGTTAGTTGTAATTGGTGCTGTTTTCACCAAAATCCACCTGTAGCAGATTCTTTTGGGTTTTTCGGGAAAACATTGAATTTGATGTGTAGGGAATGATCTATTTATTGATGATGTATTTGATTGATTGAAGGAGCTTATGCTAAGTGTTTCTAATGTTTTTCCTTTTTTAATTGATGGATTTAAATGATATGATGGGATTTAGCATGCTTGGTTTACTGGAATCCGTTTGGTCCAGATTTTCTCGAAAATTCTCCCTAGTGTAGAATCTATGAGGGGGGCTAAATCCTGAAATTTGAGGTAATGATTTCCTGTACTTGTTGTTTCTCGTGGATCTGATTGTGGTCATCTTTATGTGTTTGCAGGTAGGATCAGGATAGGATGTTGCTGGTCGAGGAAAGGGAAAGGAAACAGATCCAGGTGCAGAGACTTCTGCCATCTCAGATGTGGAGAAGGTGAAATTAGATATAAGGAGTTGGATTCTTGAGAGCAAGCTAACCTCAATTTGGTTAGGAATCACAGATACACACGTAGGCATGTGGGAGTATGAGGAATTCAAGGCTGAGATGTCAGCACCGAGCCCTCCTCTATTGGAAAAAAGAATGGTAGACTCCGGGCTGGCTCATGTGGCAGGTTTTCCTTCTATAGTGCAGTGCTATGAGTTGGTGCTTGAGTGTGCTAGAAATTATGATAGAGGGACACAGAGAATTATTGGCCCCCAAGGCAAGATTTTGGCTGGATTTTGTCTGGTATCCATTGCTGCAACCTTTGACATGCTTGATAGGGATGGTTCTAGAAAGTATTATTAGGAGAATCTAGTCAAGTCTCAGCAAGTGATCAACTCTTGGCTAGAGAAGCCCAAATCCCATTTCTCCAAGTTGCCTAAGAAACTATTCAGGATTAAGTTTAAAAGAGAGTACTACAATGTCATCACTCTTCTCAGCAGGTTGGTGGGATTGAAGAGTGCAAGTGTGTTCAAGACCTGGATATTTAATGTGATTGCTAGAATGGAATAGGGAATTGACTATCACTAGGCAGGGGCCATCAATGCTGTGATTCATGAACAATTATGTAATGTATTGCAAACCAAGACTTTTACCATGACCTCTTACCTAGTGTATTCATTGGTGAGACTTCACCCATACAAGGGGTTAAGCACTAGTGGTATTTTTGGGTAGGATGCCATCTATGAAGTATATCCATAGTTGCACCTAATTGGAGGAAGTTACAAGAGATCCAATAATGCTTTCACAATGTACATCACTATATTGCTCCAAGGTGCAAAACATATGAGAATTTGTGATAAGGCAAAGGAATTGATAAAGAGATATGGGGCATGGTTTATCCAGTTCCCAACCTTCTCATACATCAGGATTGATGATTTTCAAAGGGCTCCCTACAGACTCCCTAGATATCCAACTGATCATGTCATATTGTTGGAAGTCACTAGGTAGATTTGTGACTTTGACAATGTTGTAAAGGGAGAGATGCACAAGACAGGTTTTGGGAATGATACCCCCCTAAAGATAGAAATGGGTGAGGTTTGTGCTTCCATTCAGTCTGCTCATGCTTTTGAGGAGGAGATGAGTACTCTTGGTCCTTCCTTTCATTCTAAGAGGGCAAGGTTTGACATCACTTGCAAAGCTCAAAAGAAGGCCAGTAGGGAATATAGCCATAAGGCTCACATTGAAGATTACTGGATTAACCTTGCCGATGAATTCGAGGTAAGAAAGAAGAGATTTTCTAGGTTTCTAGTGGATTTGGTGAGACTATACAATGTAAAGTCCATCCCTGACCAGGTAGAGGGAGATGGAAATGTAATCCAGGGCCATGTTTATGAGGTAGTAAAGGATAGGCCAGTTGGAGAAGTTGACTAGTTAGAGGAGGAAAAAACTGAGTTGGACCAAATCATGGCCCCAGTGATCAAATATACCAAGATGTGGTTAAAACACAAGATGTTAGAGCTAGAGAGCAAAGGTGTTCCATGCACCTATGATTTGATGGGAGACTTAGAGTCTCATTCTGCTTCTGAGGGTTCACTTGAACCTGATCCAAAAGGCAAAGAGAAGGTGGATTCTACTTTTAGAATCCAGGTAAAGGAGGTTCAAGCTGAGAAGGCTGCAGAGGTAAGCAAATAGAGGAGGCCTGTTACTAAGAAGAGGAGACATGCCTCTAAGAAGGAAGTTGAAAAGAATAAGGAAGAAAAGGAGGAGGTTGAAAGTGCTCCACCGTTGATAAAGAGAAGAAGAATCAAAAAGCTATCACAAAAGGTGGAGGAGGCTCCTAAAGTTGACAAGGAAATTGAGCCACCAGTGGTAGAGGTGGAAAGCTCAGGGGAAAAGACACAGGTTTACATGAGGAGATCAAGGAATCCTTCCCCAAGGGATACAACGGTAAAGGAGAATGTTTCAGTGAGTATTCCTGTTGTTGAGCAAGTGAATGTCTCTATTCCTTAGGATACTGGTAACACATAGGAGGAACCAAAGAAGGATGAAAGTCCTCAGGATTTGGGAAAGGAAGAGTTTTAGAAGGGATACCTCTATAATGTAGAGGTGAAGATTGATAAGGTAATACAATCTCCCTTGGTATCACATGCAGACTCACCTATGAGGGAACAAATGAACAAGTCTCAAAAGGAGGAAGAAATACCAGCTAGGGCCCCTTCACTAGTATAGGTGGTTGTGGAGGAACAAGTACAAGAGAAGGAGAACCCAACTGTGGGCATTCCTAAAAGTCCAAGTACTGAAAAGGATGCAACTGCCGATCAACAAGAGCAAGGGCAAGATAAGCAAGATACAGTGCCTGCTGGGTCCACTATTCTAGATTGGTTAGAAAAATAATTGAAGAGAAAAATGGTGATAGTGGAGGATGCTCCTCCTAATTGGGATGCCCTTATGGCCAATGTAGAGAAGGAGAAAACTAAGAAGAAAGCAAGGGTTGTGTCCCGAATCGAAAGAGATGGGTCAGGTAACAGGGTGGCTCACATTGCTACCCCAACTCCAAACAAAGATAGAGACAATGTGACTACCCAGGACTATCATGTGCAAATAGTTGACTTGGGGCATGTACTGTGGAGCAAGACATTCAAGAATATGAAGGCTCTAGTGTTGTGATTGTGGGAAGATTGAAGGAAGTTGTGCAGACGAGGCATGAACTAGAAAGGGAGAATGAGAAACTAAAGAAATACTTGTAAGAGTTGATGAAACCTTTGCAAGCTATTGGATCCTCCTCCTGTGCTATGGATTTCTTGCCTCAGGAGACAATATATGAACTTGAGAAGATGAAGGGCACCACACATGCTACAGTTGCTTGGTTGCAAAGTGTCCAAACTAAAGGAGATGATGCTATTAAGAGCATATTGTCTACTGGAGGAGATGCAATGAGATTGGTGGATTGGTTAAAGGTTGTCTTAGCCCAAGATAATGTGGATACCAACCTCCTACTGCATAAGACTACAACAATCATGGGGTTTACTGAGGAAAAATTGGTACAGGTCAAGATTCTACCTTTTCCAAGAGTTTCCGAACCTTGGGAATGGTTTGAAGTCCTGCAAATGAGGCAGAAGGCCTTGAAAAAGATTCATAAGTAGGCACGAAAGATTGAGGATACCTTGACTAGTATCTATGATAAGTGCATTTCATTCTTTGAGGTCATGACTGGAAGGAAGAAGTTTGCTCCGAAGCATCTCAGTTTGGAGCAGCTTAGGGAATGGTGGAGAGATATTTATTCTCCAGTCAATGAAGGACCAGTTATTGGACATCAGTTGGATGATGCTGCAACTTATATTGCAGTCATAGACAAATATTTGGCTAGTAAGACCGATTGGGATGGTGCAGTTAGGCAAGCGAGGGATGATATCAAGTCCCTTGAAAGAAGGATTAGGGTTTTTCCTGTGCCACCTATTACTAAGCTGGATAGGGTTCTGTTGGCCGTACATGGTGAAGAAGATAGAGCTAAGGACAAAGATGGGGAGTAACTATATAGGGTTACAATGAGATTTGTGCTTCCCATTATTCACATGTATTGGGCTGACCTTTTTCGTATCTTGGCGGTTTTGGATGAAATTGGTGCCTATGGCACATTTCATGTGTTCAAATTATCTTTTGGGCCGACCTCTTGTAGGTTATGTTTTATTGTAAATTGTCTTTTGGGCCGACCTATCTTATGGATTCTCTATAAAAACATGCATGTTGCCTCATTTGGATATAGATAGAGATAGATAGATAGGCATATAGGAGGATAGAGAGAAAATAGATAAGTGATATTAGGCAACTTAGGGTTTATTTTCAAGCAAGTGTTGAAATAGAAAGCTGAAGTTGTTGCTACTTTGGATGATTTAATATAAGAGAGATATTGTGTTTGGTATCTATCTTTTGGAATTTCATCTGACATGATTCTTATTGTTCTATCTTTCAAATTGCTTATAATTTTATGGTAAATGGTTTGGTAATGCTTAGGGTTTCATGTTTGGAATGTTTGCAGTGATCTCTAGTCCATACTTTTTGTAGTTAGTTGATTGTTAACTGCTTTACAAAGTTAGCCTGGACTTAAAATTGTGCTTAGTTTAGTTATAAGGGGTTTTTTCATCTTAATTGTAATAGAATTGGTTGAATGATTGTTTATAATTTGAAAATCTTTAAATACCTTAGAAGATTGCACTATTTTTGTGGCATTGCAGATTCATCTGGGTCAAGCAAAAAGTAGTTTATGAGAGATCAGTCCATTTTGAACATGTATCTTTTGGCATTTTCAATCTTAGGGTTAGAAGTAGTTTTAGAATTATCTCTGAAGCCTTTATCTTTTGTTGTTTCTTTATTATCAAGGTTCCCATCAAGTTTCAAAGTATCAATTTATTGTTTAGATCTGATAAATTCAAAGTCCAATGTTTGCTCGTAGTAAGGTCCCATTGTGATTACCAGCATTTTCACATTTATCACTGAGTTGTTTTGTTGCATTGTCAAGACCTAACATTAGAGACCTTGGGGTTATCTCTTTTCCCATAGAGATTTACCTTTTAAGAGAGATACAATATCCTATTCTGTCTGAGTTGTTGCTGTGCAGAAAAAACCATCAACAATACCTTAGATAAATGTCAAGGCCTAAAAACCTACATTCAAGGCCTCATCGATCGAGGTGAAATCCATGTAGATGCTAATGCACCATCTTTGTCCAATGCTCAACTCCAGATATATCAAAATGCTTTTCCTAACCACAATCAGGGTCCTAGTACTTCCAACTCTAATCTTGGACCTAGCAACAATAACAAGCAAGGTAACAACACCAATAACATCAGCTATAAAAATGTGCCATACAATTATCAAGGTGTGGTCTCATATGTAGAACAAGTGGAGCCACGTGTATCCATGATACATGTCAAAGGAAAAGATCCACAATGTGCTGTTACCACTCGGTGAACCCACATCACAGTTCCAACAACTCCTCCATCTACCCAATGACCATCCATCAATTCACAATATAACATCCTAGAGCATCTAGGCAAGACTGTAGCCCAAATATCCCTCTTAGATCTACTTAAGTCTTCTCCTGTGCATCAAGAAATATTGACTAAGGCTTTGAAAAGAACACAAGTGCCTGATAATATTGACCCTACCCAATTCCAAGTATTGGTAGGCAATCTCTCATCAACCTATCAGTTAGCCTTTAGGCAAAAAGACATGCCGCATCTTGATTCAAGCCACAGCCTCCCCCTCCATCTTGAGGTTGGTGTAAGTTGTCAAAAAATAAAAAGGGTATTGGTAGATAATGGTTCGACCCTAAATCTTTGCACATTAAAATTCATACAACAGGTTGCATACACCCAAGCTAATCTAAGAAGTCAAGTTATCACTATCAAGGCATATGATAATGTAGAGTGGGATTCTGAGGGTATTATTTGCCTCCCTATTCAAGTGGGCCCAATTGTATAGTGCACTATGTGTCATGTTCTAGACCTTGAACTTTCATACAACATCCTTCTTGGCCATCCATGGATTCATTCTATGCAAGCCGTCCCATCCACCTATCATCAATGCTTAAAGTTCCCATTTCAAGGAATGGAAGTCACCATACAAGCTGACCCCCAACCTTTTGAATATTGTTGTGCCTTGGAAGCTTCTTTTCCACATTCACATTATTTCCCAGGAGTTGAAATGGGGGCATCCCCAACATCTGATCCTGACCCATCCACTAATACACTAAACACTTCATCCCCACCATCATCCACACCTGCTTCCACCGTCACCAAGGTCTAGATCATAGACAAGGGATTTGGCAAATACAAAATGCATACCACACTAAATGTGGCAACCATGCCACCTTCGCCCCACACATATGGACAACCAATTCTACCGCTACCAAAAGTGGAAGAAAAGACACTCACACTCACCTCCAAGAACATGGGGTCAACACCATTCAATGATTTGGGATCCCTCTAGGATCAAATGGATGAAGATATCAGTCAATGGGTTTATCAGGAGGAACCTGAGCCACCATGTCCCCTTATAGAATACTTTCAAGAAGTTTATCCATGTGCCTCCAAGCTCATTGAAAAGTGTCATTACCAAGGCGGAGGCCTTGGTGTGGAAGAACAAGGAAAATGCGAGCCCATTGAAGCAAATACCATCCAACCAAGAAATTTGGGCTTGGGTTATGATACTAAATAGAAGGGTCCTGCGACATCCTCTAGCACTTCTAACAATGTTAGTGTTGACAATAGTTCCTTCGAAGACATACCAGAGGAAGAGTCCATCATACACATGTACGATGATTTGAATCACATTGACCTCCCCGCCATGTTTGAATGCTTGTCTGTTTGCACCATAACCTTATCCCTCAAACATCTCAAACTTATCGATCATGACCTACAAGGTAGCACACCTATCAACATATTTCCCTCAGAGGATACCTACGTACATCTAATGGGATTGGGGGAAGATGAATGCCCTAGTCGCAAAAGCAAAAAGAAACAGAAACAAAATGGGCCATCAAGTGAAAACCTCATCGAGGCACTTTTTGACTACGAAAAAGTAAAAACAAAGGATGTATCTGATAGTGATAACCTTGATACGACACTGGAAGATGGGGATGTTCATCTTCCTCTTGTAGGAACACAACTATTTGAGCAATCTTCGATTCTCATTGAAGAAACACAAGAGGTAAATTTGGGGATAGAAGAAACTCCAAAGATCACGTATGTGGCCAAATATTTATCTGAAGAAGAATATCTCACCATTGTCCAAATTCTTCGAGAAGGAGTTATGAATTTTGTATGGGCTTATTCTGATATGCCTGGCCTGGATCCCAATCTTGTTGTACATCATTTGGATGTCCGTTCAGATGCCAAACCTGTCAAGAAAAAGCTCCAAAAGATGCACCCACACGTGGCACTATTAGTTAAGAAAGAATTAGAAAAATTACTAGATGTTGGCTTTATCATACCCATTGATTATTCTGATTGGATTTCCAATATAGTACCTATTGCTAAACCTAATAGAGACATCAGAAATTGCACAGATTTTTGGGATCTTAACAAGTCCTGTCCAAAAGATGACTTTCCATTGCCTAACATCGACATGTTGGTTGACATTACTGTAGGACACGAGATGTTATCCCTCATGGATGGCTTCTCTGGCTACAATCAGATCCAAATTGTTCCTAAAGATCAATACAAAACCACTTTTACAACACCTTGGGGTACTTTCTATTACAATGCCATGCCCTTTGGTCTCAAAAATGTGGGGGTGACATATCAACGCTAAATGACCGTTATATTCCATGACCTCATCCACATTATCTTAGAAGATTATGTCGATGACTTGCTGGGAAAATATGGGACCAGAGAAGAACACCCTACCATTCTGAAAAGGATCTTTGAGCGCTTGGAGTAGTATAAGCTTTGACTGAATCCAAAAAAGTGTGTGTTTGGTGTCACATTAGGGAAATTGTTGGGCTTCATAGTTTCCCGAAGAGGCATCGAGGTTGACCTGGCTAAGGTGAAAGCTATCATGGATATGCCTCCACCGAGAAACCTGAAACAATTAAGGAGCCTCCAAGGGAAGCTACAATCTATCCATCGGTTTATACCCCAACTTGCGGATAAATATCAGTCATTCACCCACCTTCTCAAGAAAGACACCACCTTCAAGTGGAATCAACAGTGTCAATTGGGTTTTGATACGATCAAAGGATACTTGGCACACCCACCAATCTTGATGCCACCAATCCCTGGAAAACCCCTCTTGCTATATATCTTTTCCACTTCAGTTGCATTGGGGGCATTGTTGGCACAACATGACAAATCCTCCTGAGAACGAGCAATCTATTACATTAGCCGAACGTTGGTCGGTTATGAACTTAGTTACTCACCAATGGAGAAGGAATGTCTCATTGTGGCCTTTAGTACATATAAATTATGCCACTATATGCTTAGCCATCCTATAAAATTGATATCCAAAGTCGACCCCCTCAAGTACTTATTATCCAAGACAACCCTAACTAGTCGAATGGCTAAATGGATCATGCTCCTCAGTGAGTTTGATATAGAATATATGGATAGAGAATCCATTAAAGGATAGGTAATAGCGGATCAGTTGGCAGATGCCCCATTAGTGGACGCCTATCCCATAGAAATTGAATTTCTAGATGAAGGAGTATTTGCAGTCTCAGAAGCCACCACTTGGACACTATACTTTGATGGATCACACACTCATAATGGATCATGAGTAGGAGTCTTGCTTATCACCCCCCAAGGCAATTACATACCAAAATCATTCAGACTGGCTTTTCCCTGCACCAACAACATCTCTGAATATGAAGCCCTTCTCACAGGCCTCCGAATTATAGTCCAATGGCACATCACTCATCTGCAAGTTTTTGGTGACTCCCAGTTGGTCATAAAACAAGTCAATGATGAGTTTCTAACAAAAGATGAAAAGTTGTTGCCTTACAAATGAATGGTGGATGACTTCAAAAAATATTTCACCTCCATCCAATTTGAGCAAATCTTGAGACTCCAGAATAGGGCAGCAGATGCTATGGCTACCATTGGTTCTCTCCTTGACATGCCAAAAGATTGCACAAATTGTCAGTTCCTAGTCGAGCAACTCCTAATCCCAGCATATGATATCCCTGAGAGTGACATGGTGTGTGCTATTGTAGGTCCTGAATCCCCTTGGTACCACGACATTTACACCTATATTCATGACAACACCCTCCCACCTGATCTCACGAGAAACCAACATAAATCATTTATCCAACGCACAACACGCTACACCATTTTCAGTGATACACTTTATTGACATGGGTATGATGGAACTCTCCTCCATTGTTTAGATGAAACTGAAGCCCGCACGACATTAACGAAAGTTATAGCAGTATTTGTGGGGCCCATTCTAATGGTATGGCCTTAGCCAAACAAATTCTTAGAGCAGGATATTACTGGCCTACAATGGAACAAGATGCTTGTGAATATGTCAAAAAGTGTCTTCCGTGTCAACAACATGCAGATCTGATTCATGCTCTAGCACAAGAACTACAACCTATCACGACACCTTGGCCATTTTCACAATGGAATTTTGACTTGATTGGTAAGATCTACCCTCCATCCTCTGATGGACACACCTTTATCATCACAACCACTGAACACTTCACCAAGTGGGTGGAAGCCATACCACTCACTCAAATCACTGGTGTTCAGATCTCTAAGTTCATCCTTTACCATATCCTCTGTAGGTATGGTATCCCCTCTGCCATCATCACCGACAACGGAAAGCCATTCAAAAATAAGTGTATGAAGCTCCTTTGTGACACATATCATATCTAATATCATTGGTCCACTCCCTATTACCCCCAAGGAAATGGACAGGAAGAAGCAACAAACAAAACATTGATCAAAATCATTAAGAAGATGGTCAATAGCACTGGCAATGATTGGCACCTCCATATCCATCCCGCTCTTTGGGCCTACTGTACATCCACCCATACCCCTACCGATGCTACTCCATACTCTCTTGTCTATGGCATTGAATCCATCTTGCCAATCGAAGTTGAAATCCCTTCACTCCGAATCTCCCTCAAAAATCTCATCACTGATGAAGACACCCGAGTGGCACGCTTGGCACAATTGGAATTATTGGATGAAAAACAGGTCAAGGCTTATAACGATCTACAAGCCTATCAGCATCGAATCAAAAGGAACTACAATAAGAAAGTCCACCCTCGCCAATTCAATGCTGGTGATTTGGTCCTTAAAGAGAATCAGTGGAATTAGCAAGATCGAGAGAAAAAGGGTAAGTTTGAAGCAAACTGGTTGGGCCCTTATGTCATCACCACGAAGTATGGTTCTGGTGCCTACAGGCTCTCCAACCCTAAAGGAGAGCCCTTGGAGGAACCCATCAACATCATGCACTTGAAGAAGTTCTACACTTAGGTCAGTTGGGGTATCCTTCTTGGTAAAAAGTCAAAAATACAAAAAAATTAAAAAAAAATAAAAAATCCAAAAATAGTAAAGAGAAATAATTCATCCTATGGTGAAAACCACCCCTGCGTGGCACATTGGATATGTACGAATGGTGAAAACCTAGCAATAGGCACCTCTTGTATAGGGCTTAATCATTATCTACCTCGCGTCCTGGTTACTTTATAGCTTATTCGCTAATTCCTCAATCCCCATATCCTCCCATCTTCTTGCACCACCTCGTCGCTTGGTATATCCTGGTTGAGCATTGGATGACTATCATCCGCTATCCGACACCCTAAGCTTGTTATCATACTCTGTGCTTGTGTCATCTCATTGTTGTGTTTGTCTTCATCTAGGCTCACTCTTTGTGTCCGTCTCCATCTAGGTCTCACCATGTCTCCTTTTGAACTACGCTGCCCCTGCGCTTGCACATAGGCAAGGTTGATCATTTGATCCTCCCCTGGGGCTTCTCTTTGTCTTCTTTTGTGGTCAGTCTATTTGATCATGGTCCTCCATCATCTATCATCATCACCTTCTTTCTGCTTTTATCATCGTCTTCTCTTGAACTATGATGCCTCTGCGCTTGCATGTAGGCAAGGCTAATCTTTGGATTGGCCCGCGAGGCATTTTGTCCTTAATCATTTGTCCTCATGGTCCACTTTTCCATCTTGTCCATCCTCGATCTTTTTTTCTATCTGAAATACATCGCCCCCGCGCTTTCATGTAGGCAAGGTTGATCTTTTGATCACCCCTGGGGCTTGTGTTTGTCTTGGTCATTCATCAGTTTCCATCAGTCCACTTTCCATTCTTTTATCGTGGTCTTTTCCTGAACTACGAGGGCTTTGCGCTTTCACGTAGGCAAGGTTGATCTTTGATCAACCCTCAAGCCCCTAGGTCTTTAGGTTGTGTCTTGTCCTCTTTTTTTTTTTTTAGGTATGTCCTTATCATCGCCGATTCTTCACAAACAAGATCTTCTCATATCAAGAAATCTGCCCAATGACAATTATCCTGCATCATCTAGGTCACTTTAGCTTAGTATCCATCATTGGTCATAACAAGATGCATCCCTCCTAACAGATCACATCAAACCCATCCATCCTTGGGATCTTATGGCAAAGGATGCTTGTAATTGATTATGATCTTTTGGTACTTTTGGATTTTGTTAATCATTTGAGCTCCCTATAATCACTAGTCAAGATCGCCATGATCCATCATATTATGGTGTGTTTTTCCTAGTCGACATAGGGACATCTCTTGACTAT
The DNA here is from genome assembly GCA_007115665.2 of Sequoiadendron giganteum. Classification (NCBI taxonomy): domain Eukaryota; kingdom Viridiplantae; phylum Streptophyta; class Pinopsida; order Cupressales; family Cupressaceae; genus Sequoiadendron; species Sequoiadendron giganteum. The sequence continues at coordinate 732,342,962 of CM021100.1, read as the reverse complement.
TTTATTATTGTTGTCTACTGGGATGCTCCACGTAGTACCCACCAGGATTCCTCTTGGATCCTGTGTTATGTGGGGGCATCCCTTTGTGCTTGTGGCTATCCCAATACCTGGCCCAACCATAGTCATCGTGACTTTGGGGTATTGGGATAGCCTTCTTGTTTGTTGTGTTTGTTTTATGCATTAGACATTAATCTGTCTTGGATTACATGCCCTGACGCCCAATGTCTCATGCTATAGCAAAAATCAGTACTCTAAAGGATGGCAAATTGCATTCATGCCGGATTTCATCTCATTGCATATTCCCGCTGCATCCAATCTTGCTCCTACATCTATGACTCGTGATTTGGTTGTGCAAACTCTCATTCCCTCTTACTAACTTTTCTTCTCAAGATCCTTATGGTTCTTGAAAGGTACTACACTCCACACACCCTACACCTACCCATTGATACCTATGTCTACATTCATTTAGGTCCATTTATCCATTTACATCCATTCATTTATCCATTTGCATCAATTCATTAAGATTCATTTATCCATATTTCCTCAATTCATTAAGTCCATTTATCCGGTTACATCCATTCATTTATCCATTGAAATCTATTCATTTAGGTTCATTTATCCATTTACATCCATTCATTTATCCATTTGCATCAATTCATTAAGTTCATTCATCCATAGATTTCCATATATTTTCATATCCACCTATACATCATTATTAAACCCATATTAATTATATGATATATACAACTACATTACCATTCATAAATCATTAACATTATTCACACATGCATAAATAAATCATTAACATAATAACACAACATCCATATCAACACAAAAACATCATATACATATGCATAACATACATCATCTATCATAAGAACATCAATATAACACCATATGCATAACATAAATCATCCATCACAAAATGTGCAGCATAATATCAATGGGGACCATCACATATCATCATCAAAATAATACAATGTCCATATCCAAAATATTGTCACAACATAACCACCTACATATCATCCTCAAATAAAAAGCATAATCTCAGAATATGTGCTGCACCTTGATCCGGTACTTGTCACAACACATGTATCTTGTCACTTGTCCTCTGCCTGCCTTGAGCTGCCCACACTTGACCTTTGAGGAGACTCAGGTACCGGTCCCCTATGTGTCAAAGTCCCCTGCGACTCACGAGCTGGAGTCCCAAATTGAGAGGGAGTCGGCTGAAAATCACTGTACCCCCTGGTCCGTGTCCCTAAAGACTGGGACGATACCAACATCTATGATATCTACCTAACATACCGTGTTGTACACTGCACCGAATCTGGCACTACTTGCTCATACGCACATCTCTAGTACCCCGCCTGGAAACAAGAGACATTCTGCTCATACCTGTACCTATCTTGCTCTCTGGTGATGGCTCGTTGCTCTTGCTCCCATGCCTTTTGTGCTGCTATCAGCAGCTATACCTGCTCTGCGGTTCTCCTCCTCTCTGCCTGTACACTCTGTAGCTCTGCCTGTAAGCCCTGTACAACTAACTCTATCCCATCACCCTACCCTTGGTGTGCCTACCTCTGTGCTATATCCCTCTTGGCATTCTCTGCCCAGCCCATTGCTGCATCTCTCTGGAACTGTCTTAGTACACTGTCCCTCTCCCCCTGTAGTGCCTGCACCTATCCCTGTGCACTATCTCTCTCTCTCTCTCTCTCACTGCACTGTCTCTAACTCGACCTTTATGGCCTCAATGCTCACTCTCATCTCCTCTAAATATGCCTCTGTTATAGATACCCTCTCCTATAGTACTATCCTCTCCTCCAGAAGTCCCATAATCTGAACTCTTAGTGTCTCCATCTCCCTCTCGGCTCACTGATAACACTCCACTAGGACATGATCTCCTCCCCCTACTGGCTCTGGCTGACCTCGCATCTGAGCTACTGTCATCACTGCCTCTAACCTATCTTGGTCCCATGTCACTCGAGCCAGCTCCCCCCGTACTCTCTTCATCCCTACTCGCGTCTCATCCCTCTCTCTCTCAACCACCTATATATCTATCATCAGATGACCCACAACATAATCAAACACTATCATCTCTGACTCCTTCACCCTCTACACCTCTGCCTTCGCCCTCCTCAACTCCTCCTCTAACACCCATACCCTCGCTTGGGCCCCTCTCACTAACATCACTGGATCGTCAACTGTAGCCGCTAGTACTACTGCTAGAGGCTCCACCACCTGCACATCCAGGTCCATAGCCTCCCCCTCCATCTCCTCTTGCACCTGCTCAACCCGACTCGTCAACCGAATCCTCCTTGGCTATCCCCTCCCCACCCGCATCAATCTCACAGGCTGCCCTCTAGGTTGCCTCGCCCCCTCTGACTCTTGCTCCGCCTGGATCTCTGGATGGACCCTTATCTAATGATTGCTCTTAGTCATCCCCTCGAGATGTCCTCTGGCATCTGCCACACCCTCTACTCCCTCTTGTGGATCTATAGCCCTTGCCTCCTCCTGCTCCTACTTAGCTCTCACCTACACTCATCTCCATCGTACTCTACCACCAATCCCTTTCTGAGTATCCCTCCCCTCCCTCACCTTGAACATCTCCACCTCTAGCTCACTCTCTAGTCTCACCACCACTATCTCTAGCGCCGCCCCCCATCATCTTGCCCTCCTACCTCCATCTCCTCCCCCCATCACCTTGTCCTCCTACCTCCATCTCCTCTCTCACATCTCTCCTCACCCTCCTCCTCCTCCTCTCCGGTTGATCTCCAGCACCACCCTCATCCAACCCGCCACTTTGATGACCAACATCCTCCTGTACACCCTCCTCTTGTCCCCCCTGCTCCTCCTCATCCTCTGGCCCCCACTCCATGGCTCCCATAGTAGGCACCTCCAGTGTAACCCTCTCCCATTGATGGTTGTGAAACCAATGATCATATTGATCTGTCACTCTAGCATCCTTTGGACCCTCCCCCCTCCCTGGATAGGGCACCCCACCTACCATCACCCATGCCTCCCTTGCTCCCCTCACTGACAACCTCGCTCCCTATGGTACCTCTCTGGTAAGTCAACAAAACATAGTCAACGCTCCTAGAATATCCTGCATGAGTCCAAACTACTGCATCACTCTGTTTAGACGATGCATCTGCACTATGTGTCCCTGACTCCCAATCGGGAAACATCTACATCTAAAGAATCCCCAATGTCTCTCCTCCTTGGTCCTCCATCCTCTAAACTTTCGATACATGTATGGCCGCCATACGATGTCCTCATTTCGTAAATCATCAAACGCTCTCCTCCACTGATCCATCTCTCCCCGCATCTCATAGCATAAGATGCAGCCCCTGCCTACCCCGAACTCCCAAGCCACCGACTCTTTATCATCTAACTCTCCTCTCCTGACCACTATGGGTCTCATCACCGCGATATGCTCCCACCCCCACACCTGTAGTAGCGTCCTGTGCATCATGCTTCACATCCCCCGATAACAAATCACATGCATATCTCGGTATAACTAGGCCAATACACATGACCCTCAGGAAAACTATCCCTCCTACCACTCGACAATATGTTGAATCACCTCCATATACTGCAATCTACAGAATCACCTGCTCTGATTCGATAGTAGTATCCCGCTAATCAGACAACACAAAAATAGTGGTAATGCTGGCACTCCCAAGGCCAGGCATCTGTCTATGTCTATCTACCTCCTTTGTATCGACAAGTCATCTCACCCGAATAGTACCAAGACAGTCTCATCTAACTGTGCTCCTCTCGACACCTCCTCACTCACTAACTGACCTGCTATCGGTAACCTCAAAATCTGCCACACATCCTCTAAAGTCACCGTCATCTCCCCTGTCGGCAAATGAAAAGTCAACATCACCGAGCTTCATCTCTCTATCAGGGCTGTCAGCATTGCCCGATGCGCTCTCATCTTTGGAAACTGCACTAAGTGCAGTAACCCTGCCTGCTCCAGTGCTGCGTGGTCCACCCTGCTCATCACCTCTATCATTGCCACCAGTGCATCTGGCCTCTACTCCTGTGTCCGTACTCGACCAAAATCCTGCAAACATACCATCCACCTTGTCAAATTCTTCATCAATTTCTCTTCTTGATCCCATGACTTTCTTTTTTCCTTTTTTCTCTTTTTCTCTCTCTTCTATTTTTTTCTCTCTTTCCCTTCCTCCTCCCTCCTCCCTTCCCCCTCCTGACCGTGGGGCGGACCTGCCCTTGGCCGGGGCGGATGCGCCCCACCAATGGGGGAGACCCACCGCTGCAGTAGGGTGGACTCGCCCTTGGTAGGGGCGGACCCACCCATGGCGGGGGCGGCTCCGTCGGCTAGGGCGGTGTCACCGCTGCTGGCCGCAGGGTGCTGCCGAGCGGTGCCAATGCTGTCCGCTTTGCTGTGGGGTAGACTCGCCCCTAGCCGGGGCAGACCCACCCTTGCAGTGGGGTGGACTCGCCCCCGGTCGAGGTGGACCTGCCCTTAGCCGGGGCATACTCGCTCCTACAGAAGGGAGGACCCGCCCCGAGCCGTGGTGGATCTGTCCGACGGAGGACGTATTCGCCCTCTTGCGAGAAATCATTTTTTTTCAGAAATCCCGTCTTTTTCAAATTTTTTAAATTTTTTTTCAACTACCCATTTTCTTATTTTGACCCACCCACAAAACCCATATTCTACATTTTTCGTAAAACATTTCAAATGCATTAAAATTGCGAAAATAATACATAGAGTGTTTTGTTGCCTACTTGGTGGGGCCCACCTTGCTGAATGTAGGACTGTCGAACCTCGTCTGCTCGGTGGATGATCTCGGTGTCATTATCCTATGACATCTTTGCTCCTCGTCTACTTGCCTTCTTCTCCTCTTCTCTCAACTGCTATAGTGTATATGAGGTGAGGTAATTTTTAAAATTACCTTATATTCACTTTCCCCCTCTTTTAAGAGGTCTTTTTTACCTCTTATTTACCTTTTTCTCCTCCGATTAATCCCTTCCCTTCCTGGGGCCACCATTTGCACCCCGTTTGTCTGATTGACTTCATTCAAAAAGAAAAATTGCCTAATATTTTGCTCTCTTTCTAACCATACCATTCATTTCTTCTTATCAAGAAGTCACCCGGGACCCCTCTTTTTCCCCTATCATCCTCTCGAGGGGACATACCCTTCACATTTATCTATTTTCCCTGTCATGGTAATTCCCCTCCAACATTGGGGCATCTTCATCCATTCCCCACTAATTGGACAGCTTAGGACCTCCTCCCCACGCTGGGGCATCATCTTCTGGTTACTTCCTCTATAGAGTCATCTGCACTTTCTTTTCTTTGAAGCACAGTTATCCTAACCGTACTTTGAAGAGGGGAAAAATGTAGACATCCAAATTTGATCACTTCCATATGATCAAAATCATCTACTCTATTCATCTAGTTCATTAATAGTGATTAAATAATTTATTTAATCATTGTTTCATTTTCTACCTAAGGTTCCTAAAGTATGTAATTAAATAAATTAAATATTTTACCTTATCCCTTTCTTCTCTAAATTAAATAAATATGACAAATTATTTAATTTAGTCTTTTAACCCATTTGGATTAAAACCAATTTTTAATTCCCCTTTTTCTCTCTCCTTGTCACATTCTCCATAACCCTCTTTTAATCAGATTAAATTAATTAATCTGTGATTAGGATGTGCACCACTTAATCTTGATTAAGTGTCACATCCTCCATAATCTCCCACTTGCCTCTAATCTCTCATTAATTATCCTAATCCTGTGTTTGCACAACCTTGATCAAAGTCATTAACCACATTTGGCTTACCTTTTCTGGTCAACCTTTCCACTTGCCTTTCTTAGCCTTGACTCTCTTTCCCATGTGAATTTTTAATTCACATTTATTTGTTCAAGGCTCCTCTCTTCCCCATGTGAATTTTTAATTCACTTTTGTCTTTCCAAGGTCTTCCCCATCCCCATGCAAAGTTCTAGAAGGTTTGACTTGTCACTTTACATGTGCCAAGGACTTCTAGAACCTTGGACTTGTCACATCACCCACATGTGACAAATCTTTAGCTTTTTGGAGACTCTCTTTTATCCAATAAACTCTCCAATGAATGTGAATTTTTAAATCACATTTATTTCTCCAACCACTTCCCTAAAATTCTTCAAATGTCTCTATCTTTCTCATTTGGGGACAAAAAGTTCCTTTTTGAGGAAATCTTCTCATCCCCCAAGGTACCTACAAGGTACTTGTCCTTCATCCACCTCATGTACTTCTCTTCCACCTCATTTCCACATCATTCTACCCTAAGACATATCACATTCCACATGTCAAGATGTGAGGGCTTGCAAGTCCTCAACTCACCATAGCCCTTCATCTTGATCTTGTTGGATCAATCTCAACCGTTGAATTCTCTAGAGAATTCCAATTATCCTATAAATACCCCCTCATTTCTCCTATTTTGGGGATGAAGTCTTTTGCTATCAAACTCTTTCCAAATTGTTATTTGCGTTGGGCTGGTGCCGGGTTTCGTGATGGGCTCTCCATCAGCCAGCATAATCTTTGGTGGTCTCCCCTTCTTGCCCAGAATGGTCAACCCCTGGCCAAGTCGCCTTGGCTCAAAGCTCTCCGATTTCATAACAAGGGCATTCAGACACTGCACCAGCTCTTCCACCGGCCTACCATGAGTATTATGTAGTGGAATGTTTTTAAAGCTCATTACAACCTTCAAAACTAGGACCATCCTACTTTTGATGGTCTGGTGAACGCCATTCCGGTAGAGATTCTTCACAAAGTTGGTATTTGTGGGCACAAACCTTGGTGGAAAGATTGGAAATGGTTTCCAGATACTCCTCTTAGGAGCTACAAGCCGTGGCTTGGTTATAGGTGGCTTTCACCCCATTTCCCTATGCTCAGCTCGTTGAACTAGAGGTGGCTTCTTAACTCCTCGACCTTTACTTGGCATAGGAGGTTTGATGCCATTTGGTTTGCAAGTGTTACTCTGAAGTTGGCCCACTTTGCTTGATGTATTCTTTTCCAAGGCTTCGAAGTCGGTTCTTGGCTAGTTCATTTGGGGGTCTCTAACCCTTGCTGCCCGTTTTGTGGGTAGCCTGAAAGCTTCAAGCACCTTTTTTGGTTTTGTCCCAGAGCTCAGCAGTTCTGGACTTGGATTCATGATTTCTTTCGGCCTTTTAGGCCTGAACCCTTTTTGTGGTATATGGTTCTTCTGGGGGACTCGCCTAGAACCCCGCCTAAGTTCACCCAGATTTGGCACACTTTTAGAGTGGAAATCCTTTTCAGTATCTGGAAAGACAAAAATGCTTGTATTTTTGCTCATTCGCATATAGATATTAATGTTTCTATTTATGCTAAAGTTGTTATATGCTCTAATGTTATGTTACAGATTCAAGTGCAAGCCAACAAGGTTGCACTGGAAGTGGCTCACCTGCAGGTTCTCCTGGACCACTGGGGCAATGCCCCTTGTACTGTGGCTCGGATTCCTGACTCGTCCTCCTCCTGCCATTGTTGGTTGCCCTCTCGGGGCCGGAAGCAAAGTGATTCCATGCGGGCTCGCTCCCAGCCTCCTCCTCGGAGGGATTCTCGGCCTCCCCGATGGACTCGTTCACCTCTGCCGCAACCTGGTCAAGGTTGGCACTCTAGTGGTGCACCGAGGAACAGTGATGGCGGCTTTGGGTGGTCTGCAGATGCTCCTCTTGACTCTAGCTCTGGTTGACCCTCCTTTAGGAAAAGCTTTTCGCAGCTTGCTCTTACAATCTCGCCTCAGCGTGAGGATAAAGAAAAAGAAGATAAAAATGATGATGGTTGGGGTGCTCCTCTTGACGTCACTCCTAACCCTGCTGATGTATGGGGTAGAAATTTGGATGACCAAGATCCCCCAGGATCTACTGGCACTGCCTTAGCTACATAAATTTCATTCTATTTTTTTTCTGGGCTAGGCCCATGTGACTTTAGTTAATTTTGTTGGGCTGGGCCCATGTCACTTTTGGGGTGTGCTTTCCTACCACCCAGCCCTTTTTTGTGAATTTTGTAACTTTATTTATATTAATATAGATATTTGGAAAATTCATGAAATTTTTTTTTTTTTGTTACTTGTAGCATTTTAGTTTTTCCATAGTATTTATCATCAATCTATCTTGCATATTGCATCCACTTCACTCCATTGCCATCTAAGGAGCACACAAGACATCCAAATATCAAGGGCCAACCAAGGAAGGAGTAGCATGAAGGTATAATTAACAATCAATTTATCTTATCTTACTTTCATGTTTACTATTTCTTAGGCTAATCATTGAGGTTCCCTTTTCTTATGTTAGTTCTTCTTATTGCATCATTTTAGCATCTCACATTAGGACTTGACATTTTAAAAGGATCATAGATATTATGGTAGCTTCTTTCTCTTTTACTAATTTGTGTGTGATCTTGTATTCTCCCATGAATGTAGGTGTAAAATATAAGGAACCCAAATCATCTTCCAACAAGTTTGCCACAAATGAAAAATAATAATCCTTTTCTTCTTTTTGCAAAGATTTCACTTTTGTAGTTGGTGTCAATATTTTTAGAGGATTTTTTATTCCTGTTTCAATTTTTAAACAACTCTCAGGTTGAGGATCAACTTGTATCGTGTAAACCTTGTTCTTGTAAGTGTATTTCAGTAAACAGTGTAATGTTGAAGGCACCACATTCATTGCATGAATCCATGGTCTACCGAAGAGAAGATTATATGAAAGATCATTAGTCACGACATGGATAGGAGTTTGTAAAGTGATCCTACCAAATTTAATAGGCAATGTTATCACACCAAGCAGTTGTTTTCCCACATTGTCAAAACCACAAATAGACATAGAATCTAGTTGAATTTTCATCTTATCTATGCCAATTTTATCCAAAAGGTGCACACTACAAACATTGAGTGCCAAACCATTATTAATGAGAGTACACTTAATGCCAAATTCATTAGTGATAGCCACTATCATCAAAGCATCATTTTATTTTTGTATGTCCAAAGGAGGCAATTCACTTCGATGAAAGACAATGTCCAAATTAGGCTGGTTTATATTCGCAATCCAAGTTGCCACATTATTGGGTTGCATACTAGGAGGGATAAATTTTTTTTGTCAAGAATGTTGCAACTTGCCATGGTAAAGAGGTGATTCTTGAATCAAATCCCACAAGGATATCTTAGCATGAGTGTTATGAAGTTGTTTAATAAAATCATACTCCTTTCCACTATGTGAAGATAAATGAGGGGTGCTAGAAAAAATGGTCTGTGAAAGTGGTATCTATGTAGGAATGGTTTGTAGTTGCCTATTATTCATTGTGTTATATGTGTGAGTGAAAGTATGATAACTTGGTTTCTACAACACATTTTTACTAGTGAGTTGTTTTACAAAATTTAAAATATGCCCTTGATGTTTTGGCTAGTGTTGAGGTGGTCCTATGATAAGAAGTGGTTTAGGGGGTCCAATAACTAAAGGATTCTTTATAGGTCTAATGATTAAAGGACTCTTAGGATATCCAAAAGGAGTTTTTGGAGGTCCAATAATCAAAGGAGATCGAATGGACACTTGTGTGTTCATAACCTCAATGGATGTGAATTCTTGTTGATGATTTTCTAATGAGGGGGGATCTAAGGTGACCTTATCCTCTTCATCTATGCAACCCATCTTAGTATATTTCGAGATAAATGTCTCAATGAGATCATATTCTTGTTGCACAATATCTTCCCAAGTAGGAGAAGTAGGGGAAGAGGGAAAAACAAGATTGTCATGATGCTCAATGATTGGATCTTCTAACACCAAGATACCTTCGTCACAAATAGGAGAGGTATTAGGAGAAGAACAATTATGATTGTCATTGATTTCATCCTCTTGCACTAAAACATTCTCACAAATGGGAGAGATGTTAGGAGATGAATGAAGGATAGGCAATGTAATATTATGAAATGTATCAATGATTTCATTCTCTTGCATCAAGGAACTCTCATAATTAGGAAATATAATGGGAGGATAGCTAACATGTTTGGTAATGACCTCATTTATTTTCCCTAAATTGTACTCATAAGCATGGAGATTGTACTTATGCAAGCCATGCTTAACCATATCAAAATCAAATCTTTTAAAAGGAAACATGCCTCTATTTATGCAAAATTGAGAACTAATCTATGCAATGCTTTAGAAAATGTAAATAATTGTCCCATAGATCTGATGATTTTCAATACTGAAATACAACAATTTTTTTCCAAATTTGCAATGAATCAAGCAAAATGACATCTTTCTTGCATATGTAATAACTTTTTTCCATAATTTCAAATCAAACATCTACAAGTAGAAATGAACTAATATTACTGAGACAAAAGGCTATGCAAAAGTTTTCTAAGACACCTATACAAGGATAGGGTCGCCCAAGGGTGAATGGGTCCTTGTACAAGGTTTTGAAAATTCAAAACTTGAAGTTTTATGTTTCTTTCTCTGGTTGCAAACATGCTAAGCAATGATTGTTTTTCTAGTTTTTGGTCAATTTAAAATAATGTAATGCAAGATGCAAGTGTGAAACAAAGGTAAAAATGTTTGAATTTTTTTTAATGCAAATTTCAGATCTAAAATGAAATATTTGATTGATTCTAAGATGCCACAACTTGAAAATGATGATTTTGATACAAATTTGAAAGAAAACCATGTAATTTTTCATTTGTTTTTTGAGCTAAAATGAAAGATGCAATTTACATGCAATGAACAATATTTGATTTTTAACCACTTGAAAAATACAAATTAAATGTAAATATAATCTAAAGAAGACTGAAATAAATTCTAATGCAAGCTATGATGCAAGATGAATGCCTTTTTTTAATTATTTTAGAATGCAAAAATAAAATCCTAAATGAGAAATGCAAAACAATGCAATGCAAATCTAAACCTAGCGTTTGAAGGACTTCCAATTCCAAAATTTTTATAGTTCAAGAACGTTAGGTTCACCAAAATGAAATGTGGGGAAAGGGATCCCCAAAGGTTCTAATGTGCATGAAACCTAAGTATTTGAATATGTGTCTTTCCCCATGGATTTCATTAGAAAAGAGATCACAAGGTGTAAAGATTGACTTTCAACCTTAATGGTGAGTCAATCAAACCTGGATCTCAGTCCTTAAGACAATAGGAAAGATCAGAAGTAAATTGAAAATGATTTGAAGCACTCAAAATCAATGAGCAACAAGACCTAATACATAAAATTGAAATTTCTAAAAGTACAAAAATAGAAATGACAATTTGCAGACAGATCTGAGAAGGGTTTGATGGCATGTACTTATCACTAAAAGTTGTTTTTAAGGTCTACTAAGGGATTGGTTCACCAAAGGGTGAACGGGTTCTTGTTAGGGCTTCCAAAATTTTTTTTGATAGTCCTTTGATGTTGTATCTTGGATTCTATGTGACATAGGTACCACTGTCAAAAAATTTGAAATAAATTTTGTAACCTAGTTTCCATGGTTTGACAATAATGATGACAACTTGTGCAACAATGGAAAATTTGTCCTTTGAGATATCTTCAATTCTTCATCAATTTATAATTTTCACATACACAAACATGCAAAATTGTTTTGTTTGTATAGGGGTTTTCCTTAGTCAAACCCCAAGTTTGGTAAAAAAATAGTGGCAAAGGAAGGAAAGGATGAATGAACAATGCTTGCTACAACTCACCACCCTTCAATGGCTTCTCTTAAAGGATTGAAGTCAAACACATCTCTCTAAAGAAACTTGATCTTGCTTTGCTTGATTGATTTGGATACTTGGAATGCTTGGATGCTTTAGGATCAACAATGCATATTATCCTTCATGGGATGACATGAACATACATGAACTTGGACATAATGTTAGGATCTTGATTTCTACAAAAAATGATTGATAAATATACTCTTGAACGCTATTGAAAATGATATTTTCTCTTGAATTGCTCTCATAAAGTGTGTTAGATTTCAAATGATAAAAATACTATATTTTTAGGTGTTTATTTAATTTCTCAAAAATTAGATTCCAAAAGCTGATAATTGCAAGTTGAATTTAAATCATTAAAATATCACCAAAAACATATTTAAAAATGGGTCTTGGCACATAAAGGGGACCCATTTTTCCATGGAAGGAATGAGTCCTAGCATATAAGTCTAGGATACTCATATTCCATGGTGATTAAAATATTAAATGCATTAATTAAATGTTGGTTTCCCTTTTGGAAAAATGGGAAAAATAAGGCTTTGGAATGCATAATCTAGCAAATTAGAAGCTTAATTGAGTCCAATAAATTAAGGGACCCAAACATAGTGTGAAATTGTAAAGGTAAACAATTTCCGACACTACATTTTCTAAATAAGAAGTGGGAATACTTAAGAAATGAATAAAAATATCTAAATAATCCAACCAAAATGTAAGTATAAGCCACAAAAGGAACAAAATATATAAATCCAAACCATAAAAAAGAACAATAGACAAAGGGAAACACAACCAATTATGATTATAGTAAGTATAGACCAAGAGAATATTTATCAATGGAAGAATGAAATTAAATTAACATCATGCCTACAAACAAAACCAAAGCCAAAAATTGAAGGAAAATAACAAATTTTTTTTTGGTGTGTTGGATTGCTCGTGCACCTAGATGCTCCTGCATCATTTTTTGAGGTATATTTAGAATGATTGGATGGTATATGGCTTGGTCAAAGATCATGTACAAGCATTAAGAATGATGCTAAATAGGTGCCGAAGCATGCAAATTATGCTAAATTTAAAGAAATACATGTTTTCGGTACCCTATGAGACATTATTAGGACATATTATCTGCAAAGAAGCTTTTATGGTAGACCCTATGAAGGTTACTTTAATCATGACACTACCACCACCTAAGACACCTTCATAAGTAAACAAATTCTTAGGTATATTGAATACCACTATAAATTCATAAATGGGTATTCCAGAATAGTTGCACCAATGAAAGAACTATTGAAGAAGAAATCCAATAGAAGTATTGAAAGGACCGAGGAATGCCAACAAGAATTTGACACATTGAAGAAAAAATTGTAGAGGAACCCATACTAATCTTTCCAGATTGGAACACATCATTCCATGTACAAGTAGATGCATCTAGGATTGCCATAGGAGCAGTATTAGCTCAGCCCAAAGGCAATAAAGATCACCCCATAACCTTTTCAAGTAGAAAACTATCTAAGGTAGAGAAAAAATACACCACTATTGAATGAGAAGCCTTGGCCATGGTTTATGCATTGTAAAACTTAGACACTATCTACTGTCAACTCCATTTACATTTTCTATAGATCATGAACCATTAAAATACTTACTTAATTGGCCTATCATACAAGGAAGGATAGGTCGGTGGTTACTCATATTCCAAGTATTTGATTTTAAGATACTGGTCAAACCTAGAAAGCACAATCAAGGACCTAAATACTTATCAAGGATAGAAACAGGGGAGGAACTAGGAGATCAACCAAAAGATCTACCTAATGAAAACCTATTTAGATTGAATGCAGTATTGAAGGAACTATGTGATATTACTATACTCTTGTATAAAGGAGAATTTCCCAAAGATCTCTCACCGAAGGATAAAGAATCTCTACTATAGAAGTATTTACCATACACATTAATAGAAGGAGAATTACATCACATAGGGTGAAATTAAATTATAAGAGTTGTTTTTGAGCATGAAAGAGAATATATCTTGAAAGAAGCACATGAAGGAATACCAAGGGGACATAATTATGGTGAAAAAACAAAAAAGGTTTAAACTAGCTGGACTTTGGTGGCCAACCCTACACAGAGATGAAAAAGAATATGCAAAAATTGTGATATATGTCAAAGAGTGGGGAAACCTACCGCAAGAGATGAGATGCCCTTGAAATTGGTATTAGCAAAAATCCCATTTAAAAAATGGGTGATAGACTTCATAGAACCCATTGACCCACCTACTAAACACTCAAAATCAAGATTCATAATAACAGGAGTAAAATATTTAACAAAATGGGTAGAGGCAGAACCTACTAGGAATTGTACCACAATTTTTTTGCAAGATTCTTATGTGAAAATATAATCATTATGCATGGTTTCCCACTAAATATAGCAAGTGATTAAGGCAAAATTTTTTTTAATAGAGTAATTGTGGAGCTTCTACAAAATTTCATGATAACACACAATAAGAGCTCCCCATACCACCCACAATAAAATGGAGCAAGTGAGGCTCTAAATAAGATAATTGGAATAACATTTACCAAAATGTGTGATGAAAATAGGTTGGATTGGGACATTAAGATACCCATGATACTCTGGGCCTACCACACATCTTACAAGATGGCTACTAAGTTTACACCATTTCAATTGGCATATGGAATTGATGCAGTAGTTCCCATGAACTTCATAATCCAAAACCTACATACTGCACTCATATTGTGATTGGACGATGATGAGTCACTAGCACAAAGGATAGAACAACTAGAAAAATTGAATGAAAATAGATTCATAGCAGTATACAATTAGAAAATAGAATGGAAAAGACAAAAGGCTTGACATGATAGGAACCTTTGCACTAAGAATTTTTAAATAGGGGATCTAGTATTACTATATGATAAAAAATTCAAAAAGTAGGGAAAATTAAAGGTAAGATGGCTAGGGCCATACTCTATACACAAAATTGTGGATTCAGGAGAGGTAAGATTAATAAGATTAGATGAAAATTACATCATAGGGTATGTGATCAGAGCTAGACATAAATACTACCACCTACCAAATGGTTGAGAATTATAAAGTTTGAAAGGAAAAATACCATACTATATGAAATATGTAGCATAAATCACTAAACAAAAAAATCAAATCATTAGCAATCCAAAAATCTAAACAGCTAGAAAATCCCTCAAACCCTAATGAGAAAACACCATAAATGCATCTGCCAACTCCAAATCTATTTAAACCCCTCACAACTAAACTACACTCACTTTGCATCCAAGCTCTCCAAGATAATGAAAGTGATCCAAGCTCTGTTACTCCCACATAGATGCAAATAATGGAAATCCCAACCTTGGTGAATGTTACCAAGAAGCCACAACCAAAGTATAAGAAGTATTCGTTCAAGGCAATGGAAGTCGACAAGGTCATGGAATTATCAAATATCCCCATACATGTAGTCTACATAGAGGATGTGTGGAAATACATCCATGAGTTGATCACATAAATTTACTATACCAAATTTGAAGAGCTCAGACTAACCCTCCTAAACTCGGATCAAAGGACATACCAACCCTAGTTTCAAGAAGTAGAAAAGAAGAACCTCAATATTTGGAAGAACCATATTTTCTATGATGAGCATGATTGGGTACAAAATTTTCTTAGTAGGATCCAAAATGAATTAATATACTTGGATAAACCCTACTACATTAAAAGAGAAGCAATACATGCAGTAACTGTGTTGAGCATGGAGGGAGAGGTCCTAATGAAGAAGGCGGTAAAAAATGAGGTACTAGAGCCACACTAGATATGCATAGCCTAAGCATCTGAGTAATTACAAATCTCATGGTGCAGTATACAACAATGGGGATTACATAAAAGATATACTATGCAAACAAAGAGGACTCAACAACAACAAAAATAATCCATACTACCTATCAAATGGTTATAGAGGGAAAATATTTTAACCTCTATGAAGTGATGTGGGAGCAACTCATGAGGAATCTCCAAAAAGATTACAACCTCTCATTAGAACTTCTAGTATGGAGCACTCCTAATTCTCTTGGTATTCTACTTCTTGAACGAGCTTTTGACGTTCAAAGGAAAAGTTTGGCAGACAAACCTTCCGATAGTTGCTCAAATCAAAATGCACACTTGTCAATTTATAGACAAGAAAACATATATTATAGCATATTGGAGGTTCTTTAGGAGGTTCCAACAATAAATACAAGCTAGGGAATGGATACCATATGATTCCGTCAAGTAGTACATCAACACCATCACCTTCTTGGTGGATAAGGACTACCCATACATGGAGGTGGTGAAGCCACAAACAACTTGGATCCCCAAGCTCCCATATGAGATATCGCCAAAGTAGGTGGGTGTGTATGCTAAAAATATCCTCAATAAACTAAAATACCCCAATGTGGAGAGGTTTGGAACATACAAGGAGATTATGCATCATACCCATAAGAAAAATGCAAGAGAATTTTGAGAAGAATAAAAAGTAGTTGTAGAAGTAGTGGGGCATTCCACAAAAGGAATCAACACAACCATCATCTTTCGCACCAACTCCATAAAGACACATACTAACCACAAGAAGGTCAGAGACTCCATGGCATTGAAAGCACACAATTTGAGGGTCCCACATGCTCTTTGTAGATGGTGACCACACCGAATGTATAATAAATATTTGAAACCCTAATACAAATGAGTATAGAGAAGAAATTCCACGAAGGCCCAAGAAAATGTTGAAAAGGAATATAAATCATACTTTCGGAGAAGAGGAGGAAGAAGAAGAGGTACAAGAAGTGTATAAACCTTTGTAGAAGAGAAAGAGGAAAGAACACACAGTGGAAATTCAACAACTAGAGGCAGCAAAATAATTGTAACCACCAATCGATGTGATGGTGACTACACACACCATCCTCTACCACAATATGCTCTCACAAGTATTATCTATGTATTAGGATGCAAATATTGATAATAAGGATAGATAATACAAAGACTAATAATGTACATAAGGAAATTTGAAAAAAGCTTAGAGGAAGTGATCAAGGACTTCCCACAACCTATAATTACCATAATTAGAGAGAAAATGGAAAAATCCCTAAAGGAAGAGGAAGAAATAAGGGAGAAAGCAATCATAGAGGTAGGGTCTAAAGTTATCGTGGAACAAAAGGAACAACTCACATAGGCCCAAGCAAAAGAGATTTGCACAAAGTAGAGAGTAGACACCTTGATGGGAGGAAAACAATAGGAGATTGCTAAAATACAAGAGGAAACTACCACAATCACAAAGAAATTCAATGTTTCGAGAAGAAAAAGAAAAGAACCAACCAATATCGTCTCCTACAAGAAGCCCAACAAGAAAACAAGGAGTGAAGGAATAAGTGTAGGATATGGAAGAAACAACCACATTAGTTTATACAATCCAATCAATAAAGGACTTCTTGGCACAACAAAAATAATTGCATCATAATTTCAGCCAATGCCCACTCTTCAACTAATGTAGTTATCAGTGATGGGCTCCTAGGTTAATCTAGCAAACATCTCCCCACTTCAAAAACTACAACTGAGGCATATTTTCCATGCTAGCATCAGGAAGGAGATACTTCAACATGTGGATAATGTATAGCAACTAGAAGAGGTGGTACAAACACAAAAAAAAAAAAAAAAATTGCATATGCAAAGGGACACTTCCCTTCCTCTACCACAATAGCTGAAACAACTAGTAGATGGTCTACAATCAAACCTCAAGGCATAAAGGGATACAATAAGGCAAGAATCCCAATAGGAAGTTTTGAAGAGCATAGAGGAGGCTACAACAAGGTGTGTGATAACCCACTCTCAATTAGAAAAGAAATTAAAGAATGTGGAAGGAAGCATAACAAAAGATAATGTACTATATCAGTTTTGTCTCCAAAGGCCCACCCTCGCAAAAACCTTGAAGGACCAAATATCACAACTAGAGGGCCAAATAGTACAGGCTGCCTCATCCGATGACCCATCAAAGATATGGATGAAGTAATCAGAGTATAACTAGAGAACACTCACACTCAGTCGTACAACTCTAGGAGCAAAGGGGGAACATAAATATGCAAGTAAAGCAACTAAGGAAAACAATGAACATCAAGATAGCACACTTGTGCAGAGTATTAGGAGAGGCCAAAATTGCAACCCGACAAATCTAGATCCCTAAGAACCTTGCAGAGGCCGAAGCGACATAAATAAGTACACAATACTACATCAAAGTACTCCAACAAGCCAAACAACAATCGAATATTGCACTTGTGTAGTTGAAGGTCGCATACAAGCATATTCTCCCCAATAACTAATCAAAATGGCTTGGGAACAAGGCATAATTTTGAAAGGGGGGATGATGTTAGTAGGCTACAGGGTAGAGAGTAAAAGCTACCACAACTCACCACAAAGGACTTGTGAAACATCATGCCAACAAGGATGATTAACTAAGGGGTTCCCTATATGGGTCATGTATCTATAAGATAATAAGCACTAATATATGCATGTAATAGATAAAAAATTAGAAGATATGATAGAGAATGAAGAGATAGAGAGTGTAATATAGAGTAGAGTTTAAGACCTACTAATTTAATTGTTATTTGGATATATAAATATATAAGGAGTTATAAGGATTCAATGCATATTTGTGTTATGGATGAATTTTATTCTTATTTGAGGTAGACATGAAATGTTATTAGATATAGATTCTTATCACACTTACTCTTCTATTATTGTGCCCTCTGGGGTATAAACTAACTACATAAGGGATACCAAGGTATAGATCTCCAAATTGTAATTCCCCATTTCCTCTTGCTAACATGCACAAAGTGTAATAAAATTATATGTATGTTGGTACAGCTAATTTCAAAAGCTCACTTACATTAGGGTTGAAGGATTCATAGGTAAACCCTATATGATGCCCATATATCCAACAAAAAAATAGTATTGGAATTTTCAAGATAGGCTATTGAGTCCTATGAGGCCTTATTTCAAGCTCATAGGAAATGACAAATAAAGTTCCCTATCCATATGGGAAGGTTTGAATGTAATACATTGAAGCATGTTAAAGGTGCAAAATATGACATTAATTTTTGGATTGAAATTTTTTAAGCCAACAAGGCTAAACCTTGACCCGACGAGAAGAATTCACAAACAAATCAACAAAAAGATACTTCATGAACCTCACATTGAGGATTTTTGGAGTGATTGTGAAGATGAACATAAAATTAGGAAGAGTACATATCAAAGATTAACTTTAAACCAGATGAAGACTCTAGGAACTCATAACGTTCCACCACAAGTAAAGGACGATGATGAAGAGGTATTGAATCAAATGTATGAAGAACTCATTTTTGATTAGCATATCCAAGATCCAGACTAGATAGAACTTGAGGTGACTTCACTAAATGATAAAAATCCCATCATAGATTCTAGTCAAATAAGGATAGATATATATATTCAAAGGCTAAGGTCAAAGGAGTTGCAATTAGCTACCCAAAGGAGAGAAAGAGGAAACCAAAAATCATAGAAGAACAAGATTATGATGAATTTATGGGCAAGAAGAGGAAAATTATAGAAGCTAGAGCTATTGAGGCCAATAAAGATAAGTTGAAAAGCATCAAGCCAAGGGGTCTCAATAGCATCACAACCAAAAGACCCCAATAGGGAAATATGAGAAATCCCAATCAATTTTATTGGAAGATTAAGAGGCAAACCAGGTTGAGACTACTTGTCATTTTGTTTACCACAAACAATTCTTGTATCTCGTGTAGAGGCTTCTAGTCAGTAACAAGTGTATGCAAGAATGAGAGGATCTATTTCTCAATCAGTTATAACTATGTTCACTTATCCCCCTTTAGTAGGAACATCAATTATGATATAAACCATTAGAGAAATTCACTCACCGGCTGAAGTTGAAGAAGAAGAGATAACAATGGATAAGATTCTAAAAGAAAGGGTGAGGTTGGATAATTTGATACAAGAATTGCAAGAGAAACAACATGATATAGTGCCTCCACCTCCACTAGTAGTGGCAAGTGAACAAAGAAAATATATTTATTGTATTGATTCAAAAGATCTATTATCATATCTTGTAGAGGAAAGGGAAAAAACTCAAAAAATGGAAGAAAGTGTAATAGAAGAAGAAACAGTTGCAACTTCCCCAGTTCATCATGAAATGAAAGTTGAGATTGAAGGAGATCCCATTCCTCATAAAGCAATAGAAGAACTGCAACAAGATGAAATTGTTATTGTTGAGATGGTCGAAGACCAATCTCAAGATCAAATGAAAAATGATGAAAGTATTCTAGAGCATCTAGTAGATTTTCAACAAGAGGAAGATGAAAATAAAGCTAAGTATCCTTTACCCACCAAAGCCTCAAGTAAAGAACCATGAAAAATTGAAGAGGTGAAAGTTTCAACACCTCTTGAACACATAGTGCATGAGGAAAGAGTAGAAGATTTGAATGAGGGTAAACAAGAAGGAAAAAAGGATGTATAGCAAGAAGACAAGAACGAAAGAATACCTCAACATGAAGTTACAATGGAAGATGCCCTAGAAAATGTATAGAATCAAGAATAGGATAATATAACACAAAGGGCCCGGAATTTTGAAGTGTGGGTAGATCAAGTGATAAAAGAATGTCCCAGAGAATTCGGAGCCAATGATGATATTCCTAATTGGTTGGCTTAGTAGTTACAACCACCAATGCAAGTACAATTGGGTCCCTTATACTTTAAGAATATTATGCAAGAAATATAGACCCTTAAGCCTAAGGCTAAGGCCAAATCTAGGCATATGATAAAGAGAAATGTAGATGTGGTGAGGACTATATAGGTTATCACACTTGTAGGAGATAAACGCAAGTGTCAATTCACTGCCTAGGACTACCAAGTATCAACCATAAACCTTATATACATTTCATGGAGCAATACATTGAAGAAATGAGGATTAATTTGGAAACAATTATTTCCCATTTGAGAAAGGATAAGAAGATAAAGAAATAATTAAAATAACAACTTGCTCAAATACACAACTTTCTCAAAGAAATGGCTTAACCAAGTCAATCCTTGGTAAAGCTACCTCAAAATCCAGTATTAATGTCCAAAGAACAAGTGGATGCCATTGAGAATGTAAAGAATAAATAAAATATGTTGGAGAAATGGATGGAGGATATGATAAAGCAAGGGGAAGTAATATTAAAAGAGGCTATTAGAAAATACAAAGAATTTGACCATTGGGATAAAAGGTAAGAAAATACATAAATTTGTAATGATCATCTTGAATAGAATGGCATTGAGTTGCAGAGAATGGTGATAGTTCAAAAGATGGATGACCAAAAACTACTACAAGAAAATGTGGGATAGAAGATGATATTTCAAGTTTAAAAACTTGGGTATTAACTAAAATGGGAGAAAGAGTCCATGCAAGAATCCAAGGAATAAATGGAATCTATCCTCAATTTAACTAAAGGAATGGTGGATAAAGACCTAACACTTATTGACACCCTTAATCAAGAGATAAATGATAAAGACAATCTAGGACAAGGGGATGTTGATGTAAAAAGATGGAGGTCTATTTGAAAAGGTAATGAATAATCACGTATCTCATTTGAATAAGGAATAAATGGATGGTGTAATCAAGGCTAAGAACTTGATTACGAAATATGAAAGATATACAAAGGATAGAAACAATGAAATTAAGAAGATATCAAAGATATATGCTCAAGAAAATTTTAAGTGGAACCTCTCATAAAACGTTCTTAGGGAGGATATGAAAAAAGGGTGAAATTCAACAAGTATTGGTTTAGGGTAAGAGAAGATTCTCTTGTTGAAGAAGTAATGGAGAGAAAATGACCAATCGTTGTCCTCACTTTTGCGAATGAGCAAACTTCATCCTTGATTTTGAGTGATGATGACAAAAAAAGATAAAATATAAAGTAAATAAATCTAAGAGTTGACTTAATCTCGATAATGAAGCCTAAATTGAAGGATTGCTATCAATCTTTCATCAACTATATGGATATATGACCATTATCTAGGTTTTAAGAAGTTAGTGGATAATCACCAATGACTAAGATAGAGAAGAGAAATTTGATCAGTTCTTTTGCAACTATCTATCAACAACCCATGTGCAGAAGATATTTTCTTGCCATATGTCAACTACTGATTCCACTAGTTTCATCTCGCCATGTGATTTTTTCACTAACCTCTTCCTTAGTTCTATTAAAGGAAATAGGTTATCTCATTTTAAAGATAAAAAAATGTTGAGTTAGATAGAACTTGAATTGGAGAATTGCTAATTTAGCTTCTATTTCATTTTTTTTGTTCATCTTCAATAAATACTTGTACATACTATAAAGACTTGTTATGTTGAAGTAATACAAAGGTCATTCTATATCATAAATTTTACATGACTACAAGCTACTCATTTTGGTGAAACAATCAATTTTTAGCCGATAGACTATATATAGAATGAATGTTGAGCCAAAACCTGTCTGACACCAAAACCATGCCCGCCAAACAATTTTTTAATCTGTAAATGGTATTTTTTTTACCGGTCTACATTTTTCTTTGCCTGCATACAACTTGCAAGATATCATTTAAAACTAAAATATGGTAGATTGCTATCAGATGAATCATAAATTTGATTTGATTAATGCATAGTTGTCCATTGGTAAAGTTTTATTAAAATAAGGGACGTAGGAATGGAATGCCCAAAACAAAAATACTTTCGTTTATAAGCTGCAAAAATCTGTTAGCTCTAAAACTTTGTCATTTATTTTTAATAGATTGTAGTAGTAATGAGGAAAAATGGATTGAATTTGCAGAACCTATCAAAGCATAAATTTTATAAGAGAGTGAAATATTTTAACACAAGTTCACACACTTCAAAATATTTGCTAAAATTGCATAACATTTCATTTATGATATTTTAAAGTTGAATAGATAAATAAGCTTCCATGATTTTAGCTCCACAAAATTTTAACTCATAAAATAGGAGAAGATTAAAATGATAAAATATAACTTTCACTTAAGTAATCAAAGCAGAGCTAAAGTGATTTAATTATGGATAATTTCTCACAAAGACTTGGTCGTAGGTCCTATTATGCCTAGTTTAAAATAGGATATCATAGATTTTAAAAATAATTTATATTATTAATTATTCAAATTAGGGTAAAAGTAACTTAAATATGATTTTTATGCTATAAGTTTTAACTGTCATGGTAAACTAGCTGTCATTTAATGGTAAAAGCTTTCAAAATATGAGGTGAAAGTCTCTAAAATCTCACTTATCATGTAGAACTAGATAAATATTGATTTTCCAATTGCATGGAACATTCTATTTTCATTTATAATGTTTTTTTCTCAATTTAATGAAAACTTTCTTTTTTTAATTTACATTGCTTTATGTTTTAAATCTGTATTCAAATATTTCAAAGTCAGATAATACGTAATTTGAAAACAACTAAATTTGTCTAAGTTTATTTCATTCATTATTTACCACTTATTATTAATTTGATGACAACTTTCTTTTCTTAATTTGCATTACTTTATGTTTTAAATATGTATGCAAATATTTCAAAATCACATAATACTTAACTTCTTTAAGCAAAAAATCTAGATTTATCTAAGTTTATTTCATTTCATTATTTAGCACTTATTATTAATTTTTTAATCCACCAAATTTGCAACATATGGCATCCACATGCAACCATGCACAAACACGTACTCTCTAACATATTAACATACACATAGTTTTCTATCGATGCAATCCTTGAACCTTCTTTAGGTGCAAGTGCTAGTTTATACCATCTTGGGTGCATTTTGAAGCTATTTCATTGAATGGTTAATTTCTTTAAACTAGATTGCACTATTTTGTATGTAGCTATGAGATATTCTGGTGAAGTACAAATAGTTTCTACTTTAGTTTTCATTTCTTTCAGTATGTATGTGTGTAATATCTAAAATCCTTAATTTTATTAAGCCTTTTCTCTCTTTATTTAGTGTTTCAAAAATTATTTTTTAGAATTATTTGGAACAATGCAAATGGAAATTGATTGGTTCAAGAAGTAAAATGCTCAGTTGAATAAATTTCAGGCTCAAGAAAATCACTAAAAGAATAAGGCCCCTTTGTGAAAATAGAATAAAACAATGAACCCCAAGGAAACCTAGTAAGTAAAGACCTAACATTCTCTATCCTTGGGATAATTAATTCTTAATAGAATTTTCAAGATAGATAGGTTATGTTGTTTAAAATCTATATGTACATTGTATGAGTAACATCATCATCAACAATTATAATTTTTCCTTTGTGTATTGTTTTGCATGCTGGGAGAACTTCTAGTGTTGCGTGCCATTTTAGAGAGAAAATTTGCTTCTATTTATTATAATTTTCTTCACATTCCAAGGGATCAAAAGTTGAAGAATTAGTCTAGAGGTCCAATTTCATAGATTTTCATAAAGAATTTTCAATTCATAGTTGCATTTAGACATTTTCTAGTTGTTGAAGTTAATTCTAAAAAGGACAAATCTAAATACCAATGAAGTTTTACTGGAGTTGTAAGCATTTTTATTGAAAAATATAATACAAAGTTGAGAAATTTCTATCAATTCAAAATTTCTTCACGCATGCAGATGGTATTTTTCTTGTTTATTCCATGTATTAGCTGCTTGAGAGTAAATTGTCTTTGAATAAAGCTTCAAAAAATCCATTTAAATTTGCACATGAATATGGTAGTTAAAGTGAATGAATTTTTGCATAATTTATTGATGTAGGAGCATCTCGGGCATATAAAAATCCACATCACCCAAAAAAATTTCAGGTTTGGTGGTCATTGGAATCTCTCTGCATCGCAAAATTTTGAAGTCAGCAAAGAATTGCAGGAATCAAACTTTTGTCGATTCACAATTTCAACACTCTATAGGAAGTTTTGTGAGATTTATTCCCAAAAATTCATAAGAGCTAGAGTAGAATCCTTTTGTAGGGGCATTCTTGGAGGTACCATGTTGAATGTGTAAAAATAATCAAAGTTATATCTTTCACCATTTGGGAGAAATTAATCTCAAAAATTTGTGTTGTTAATGAAACAAAGTGTGTCACTAGTTTCAGAAAGCTTAAATTTTCAAAATTTATGAGGGTTGGACTGAAATCGTTTTGTAGAGGACTTGAGGGGGTCATAACACACGCTTGGGAAATTATTTGCACAAATCAAAGAAATTTTAGTTTTCCTTCTGTCGACACCCAACCCAGTCAATTGGCATGATGTTGATTTTTAGTTTGTTGATGTGATTTATCTGTTTTGTTCCATTTGAAAATTGAATGAAGTCACTCAAATTGTTAAAATAGAGGTAAAAATAAGTATTTTTTAATTATTTATTATTGCAAAAATATGAAATGAGAAGAGACAACCAGGAGAAAGAAAATAAAAATAAAAATCAATGACATTTCTTCTTCCAGTGCATGATATTTTCTTTAGGGGTGCCAATTCATTTGGAGGGAATTATGAAGGTGAAGGAGTGTTCCATAAAAAAGGACGTAAGCAACAATAAATTTAAAAAATCCAGAAGGAGTAGGCTACGTAGGAGAGAATGGGGTTATTGTGCTAATTTTGTATTAACATTTTAAATTGCAATAGTAGATAGAATGTTGGAGGGGGCAACATGGTAGAGGAGTTGGCCAAGGAGAAGCCAAACATTTTAAAAGTGTTAAAAAAGGTAGCAAATGGGACACAGGAAAGGTAAGACAAAGCAATTTTGATAACAAATGTGTGTAGATATGGGGTGTTGACCAACAAACAGGGAGGAGAGGAAAATTTAAATGTGGACAACAAGAGGTAAATAAAAACACAGTTGCATGGGGAATGTGAATAGGTAGCATAGGAGACAAGGAAGAAGAGGTTGTGCCTCATCTAGTAGTAGAGTAAAAAATATATGTAGATTGAATGTGAATTTGAGAGTAGATCGAGCCATCATGGAAAATAGAAGTTAGCAATTTGAAACAATTAGTGGAGTTTAATATATTTAGAATCTACATTTGCAAAGTGTGTAATGTAAATTGAGAATCGGTTAAATTGATATAAATGTTTCTTTCGAAGTTATTCTAATTGTGAAAAATGATAGAAGACTATACCTGTGAAAATTTTGGAAGAAAAATTGAATTTTATTTCAATGTTTTGATGCAATTTTAAATCAATACAAATTGACAAATAAAATTGTCAATTGATTTATCATTGGTTATGTAGTTTGTGTTTTGAGAGAGTTGATATTAGAGAGGTTGAAATCCTACCTGCATCAATTGGTATCAGAGTGAGGGGTTATGAGCATGTGGATAGACCACCAAACATGAGGCAGTCCACATCAAGACTGGTGGGTAGATTGGAAGAAAGAAGGTGGTAGATAAGAAGCTCATGAGGGATATTGCAGGTGTGTGAGGAGTCCCGAACAATGAGAGAGATTGAAGCCATGAAGAATGTGAATTGAGGTGATATTGTAGCAAACAATATGGGATTGGTCATGAAGAGACCCGCAAGAATATTGTTCTAGGAACAATATTGGGAGAAGGTAGAGAATGAAAACTTTGAGAAGATGGGACAAATGGTTCATGAGGAAGTGGGAAAGATCAAGGTGAGGATTGAGAAATTGGAGAATAATATTGGAAAATATGAGAGGAAAGTAGTAAACAGGAGTGAGAAGAAGAGCGAGGATAGAAACTTGAGATGGAAAGAGGAAAATATGAGAGAAACCCCTATAGAATAAGTTGCAACAAAGAAATTCCATGAGGAAGGCATGGATAAAAAGGAAGAAAAGAATGAAGTGAGTAGCGAAGAGGTTGGAGCAAGTGGTGAAGAAGATTTGTTAAAACAATTGCTAGCAATTGAGGAAGAGTGGATGTCAAAGCTCGTTGTTGCAGTGAAGGGAGAAGAACAAAAAGTGGTAGCTATGAATAAAGATGAGGTAAATCAATTTTATGATGTTATTTTGTTTTCAGATGAGATGATAGGAGAGATGGATAAAGAAAAAGAGCATGTTGTAGATGCTACATATTTTTTTGTAGATATTGTAGAGGATGTTGCAGGTTGTTTTTGGTGGAGGTGGTTGGTCTCTGGTGGGTTGGATCCCATGAAGGAGAGAAGAGTGGAGAGTATTTGGTGGAGGAGGTTGGGTTTTGGTGGATAGGAGTCCATGAAGGGGAGAAGAAAGAGAATGCAATGTTGTTAGATGAAGATAACATATGTTCCAAAGAGGTGTTGTAAGAAGAGGAAGAAATAGTTTTAGTGCACATTCCTCAATAATGGAGCTCATTACAGGTTGCATTCAACTTAGAAGAGTAGTTTGACTACTCAACTACACCTTTGTGAGCTTATGCTCACAAATTTGTTGGCATGCAAGTTTTTCATTGATATCGAAGGTTGTGTTATCATTAAAATTAAAGGAGGTCCATGAAGGTACATGAAGTCAAGAGGTACATAGTGAGACTCACATTCAACACACTTAGGTATATCTTATGTTTCAGTTTGATTGCACTACATTCAAAGGGTATAAGGATTTGGTAAACTTTTAGTTTTGTGAGACTGCATTATGACATTCACTACATATGGAAGACATTGTCAAACTGGTTTGGCATACATTCAAGTGACATATTTGGCAATGTGGAATTTGTGTTCATTGATTCAAACATGATGGTATTGACAGTGTTTTGGCTTTGCAATATGGTTGGTTTGCACAAGGTATATGAAGTCAACTTCATTTCAATAAACACAAGCAATAATACATTGATTTGATATTAATGTTTCATTCATTATATATGATCAAGATCTCGAGCTTATTGTGTTGGGCATATAATTGTATGGTATACATCATTGTGTTGATTATTAAATTAGAGGCATATCATTCCTTGATTTTTAACCAAGGCAATACTGATTATTCACTATGCATAAATTGGACACCATTTTGAATTAAAGGTTTTTAAGGTTTTGATTTCATTTGTTTCAATGTGATAAATCACTCATCATATTCAGTCCTATTTCAAGTGATTGATCTGACCAACAGGTATCAACATCTTGTAAGAAATAAATGGTAGCTTTGTGAATGAAGGTATTACTGACCCCTTTAGGGTAAACAATAACTTTCGCTGACATGAGTATATCGAGCATTAAGAATTTTCATGTTTTATTTTGCAAAGTTTGCAGTTTGGTTATTGAGGTTTCGAGCTTAGGGTTCGAATGTTAATGTGCATTTTTGAAAATGTTGAGTGTAATCATGAGTTTTTGATTTGACAAAGCTCGATTTGAGCTTGAACAGTGGGGAGACTGAAGCTCAAAGCTAAGCGGTTATGTGTTACCAGAGTTCAAGGGA
The DNA here is from genome assembly GCA_007115665.2 of Sequoiadendron giganteum. NCBI lineage: Eukaryota > Viridiplantae > Streptophyta > Pinopsida > Cupressales > Cupressaceae > Sequoiadendron > Sequoiadendron giganteum. The sequence goes on along the minus strand of CM021100.1, from coordinate 732,314,857 downwards.
ATGACACAAAATTTGGGATTGTGAAAATCGGTTTTCAGTTGATATATTTCTTGGTCGTTGTTGTTGTTGTTACAGTTGCATAATCAGTTTTATGTTAAAAAGATAAATGTTTTATTAAGAAAGGAAAAGAAAATTGTATTGGGTTGGGTAACCCTAGCATTTACAAGGCATGGGTTTGTTACATTTGTTAGAGCATTGATAATGTGGGTATTTTTTATTTAACCAATATGCAGATATGGTCAAGACTTAATAGTTGTTGTAGAAGTTAAAATTATATTTGTACAATTATTTTTCAGTTGTGTGTTTCTCCATGATAGGGTTCGGTCAAATGTGGTTTGGGTTTCAATGTTCTACTCATTTCATTGAATGTGTTTGTTATGCATAGTCAAGTGAAAATGATATATATGCACGAGTATGTGTATGGTATATATGTTTTCTCAAAATCAATGCATATGTGATAACTATTATATGTGAGTGTTGATATGTTGGGAGTCTATCTTGTATTTTTTGTATGGTCTCAATGCATATGTGTTGTCAGTTATAATACATTTTGTGCATAGTTTTTGGTGCCGATACCTTGGGTTTATAGTGCATACATTGTATTGATCATACATGGGTTAAAAGATAGTTTTATGAAGTTAATAGGTGGAGTCACATTTATGACTCAATATGGGATACTTTGATATAGTTTGAAAGTGGTTTATTTGGTGATTACATTTATTTACAAGTGGCAGCATATCAGGTGATACAGTTGTTTATTTAAATAGTTCTTTGACACTGTTATGTGTTCGAAGGTTTTATAGAAGGAATGCAAGCATAATCTGATTTATGTAATAAGAGTGTTGCAAACATTATGTAGAGAAAATTGTAGTCATTACATTTGATATTTTAAAGATTCTAGTAAATGAATCTTTAGGATACTAGGTGTATTGGATTGAAAATGAAATGTGATTTATAGTGAAACAAAGTGATCCTATGTAGTTGAATTATTCTCTATTCAAATATATATAGTGAAGTTAAAATGATCAAGTCAATGAGATAGATTGATCATTTCCAGTGAGGCATTATGTAACTAGTGAGGTTATTTGGTTAGTGAGGCCATATTTTCCAGTGATGCATTTTGTAACCATTGAGGTTCATTAAGCCAGTGAGGCATTTACGAGTGGTTTTTTTTATCGCTAGAGGGTTGTCCACTCATGAAAATCATTGTGTTATGGTTCTTTGTTTGGTTGCATTTATGATCGTATTGTTTCATTACTTTGTATTACAACACTTTCATTTATATATTGTTAAGTATCCACAAATCAGTTGTTACACTTGAATGTGCTCTTGAAATAGAATTTATATTTTTTATAGAGTTTAAGTGGTTTTGGAAATCATAAAATTGAATTAATTTATTGAGACACTGATTCAGCCCCCTCTCAATGTCTCCCGTACTCCAAAAATTGGTATTAGAGCTAGACCCTTGCAATAATTTTAACCAACTTAAGGGTTCCTGGTAAGTGGAGTACTATAGGTAAGAAGAATAGAAATAAGGCCTCAAATAGAGAAAATATAGATGTTGATCAAAAGATTGTAAAAAAAGGCTCAATAAAGTCAAGCAATGAGTTGTTGCACTAGTCATTCCTAAATTTATTTATGAAGTGTAATAAATAAATTGGTCCTACAATTAAGAATCTTGACAAGGAAGATTTCACTGTGAATGCAAGTAGACAAGAACTTGATGATTTTGTGGTTTAAATTGATGAAGAAGAAGGAGACCTCTTTGTGGGTGAAGATGACTATGAATAGATTGATTTGGAAGGTGAACTCTTGTGTTCTTTAGATACAATCAAGTGACTTGGAAAGGAAATAAGAGGTTAGAAGAGCAACTTAAACAAGAAAAAGATTCCAAAGACAAGGTACATATTTTGTAAAAGTTTCTTTAGAGTTTGAAGAAGCAATAAATCAGGTTGTTAACTTAAAGAGTCAAGTTGATGAATCTGATAAATTGATTATTTGTCTAAAAACTAAAGTTGAAGAAACTAAAAGGGTTGTCGATTTTACAAAATCTGATCTTGAAGTTAAGACTAGTGAATGCCTAAAACTATAGTTAGAAATAGTTTCTTTGAGAAAGGAGCTAGAAAAAGCATCCTCTAAATTGCACAAGAGTTTTTAGTTTGAAAAGAGTACTGATTGATTGAATGACATATTGAGTAATAAAAATCATCACAAAGACATTACAGGTCTAGGTTATAAATAAGGACAATGTTCTAAATCCAGAAATACTCCTAGAAAGAAGATAGACCTGAATTATCACTCTGCTGCTCCTAATGAAGACAAGAAGAAAGAAAAAAAAAGTTGCTAATGTTAAAAGAGGAAGAAAAAACAAGCTCTCAAGACCTTCACCTATCAAGAAATACCATTCAATAAGGTAGAACTACTCTCAGTTTCATGGTTATTACTATTCATGTCATATTTATGGCCATAGAGCAAGAGATTGTAAAACTCACTCAAGAAGTGGCTTTGGATGGAATAAGGATAAGGTCTCTTATAGCTTGTCAAATCAAGGTTATAGTAATTTCTGTTATAACTATAATAAAGTTGGTCATCTAGCAAGAAATTGTAGGATGCATGGAAGATATGATTATAGAAGTACTCTTGGGATGTCAAGAAGTAGAAACTATTATTCTTCTGGTCTAGATAGCAATATCATATGTTTTAGATTTAATCACCTTGGACAAAACACAATATTGCAGGAGTAATTTAATGGAATCATTCAGACATGGAAATAAATTAGGGACTATGAAAGTTTGGAGAAGGAAGCAAGTTCAAGAGCAAAATAAGGAAGGGTATGAGATTGTGCATGTTGCACAAGAGGAATCACAGAGTGCTTAAGAAGAAGCGTGAGTTTAGGGGGAGTTGGTATTTGAGGTATCATTCAAACCCCTCAGACAAAAATAAGGAGGTGCTACTAGCATGTGTAACATTAGTATTAATAAGAAGGCTTTGAAGCAAGAAAAGACTATGCTATATAAAAAAAAAGGGAGTAGTGTCTCAAGGAAATGTGGACTAGTGGTTGCGATGCAAGTTCTTGATGTCAATGAATTTGGGTTGTCTTTACCTTTCAATGAGTGATGACAGTGAGTTCATTTTATATACAATGTTATCTATTTATGCCAATGCTACAATCTAGACAATGTCTCTACCTTTTGTATATTTCATACACTATTTTCTAGTGCTACTACATTGATCTTGATAGGAAATTTTTTGATCGTTTTGGTTACATTTCTCTTTTGATTTGGAAGCATAATTTATATACAGTAGATTTTTTCAGATGGACAATAGCCATTGGTTCTTGATACTTGCAAAGTAACACATTGGATGCAAGGTTCCTGTTGCTCATTCATGCTTCATTTTATGAAGTAGGAATTTCATGGTGCTTTGAATTGCTTGATATTGTTTGGTATAGATCTTTCATAGTAAGTATGCAAGTATACCTAAGTCAGTATGTGAAATTTTCTCTTGTCTTGGATTTCATTATGTATTCTATTGAATTGATACCAAGTTTGATTAGTCATCCTAGTGTTGGACGGTATGATATCCTTGTAGCACAGTGGTTCTCATGCTTGAACAATAAGCTTTGACATTTTGTTGCATAATGATGATTGGTTTCAATAGTTTATGGGATTGGAGCAGATTAGTGTTTTTATCTTTTATCCCCAAGGAGTTCAGAGGTTTGTTGCTATACAAAGAGAAGTTGGTGTTGGCATGATATGATGTCAAAAGAAGTTTGATGCTTGTCATCTTATGAGATTCAGTTGACAATGTTCACATCCTTCATTGTATTCAAAAAAATATGCTTATAATGCCCATACTGTGGTGTTGTTTAATCCAGACTTCATCAGGAATTACTTGAGTAGTTGTGTTTCTTTGAGTTGTGTACATCAGAAACTTGAGTTTTCATGATGCCTTTATGTCATGATGTCATTGTGATTCAGGAGGTGCAGTTATATGATCATCTATATCATTACAAAGTGTAGATAATCCAAGGTACAGTGTACAAGATTGAAGGAAGGTACATGGTGAAAGCAAATAAAATTCATGTCATTCACTTTGATAAACATCCAAGTTAGCTTTATCATTTACAAGAGTATGATCTTGCAAGATAATTTTAAGATGATGCTTGACATTGTTTCTTCAAGACATGGTAGTTTTTAATTTGTGATCTTCATGTTGACATGCTTGATATATCTCTTAGTGTGCATAGGCTACATGATTAGTTAATCATTCAATATATACTCCATTCCTTGATATTCCTTTATACTTGATGGAGATTTAACTAATCAGCTATAGGAAGGTATTATGGAAGTAAATATAGTGAAAGGCATGTTGCAAGGAGGATAGTCACTATTATCCATTATCTAATCACTGCAAAGTATATGGAGAAGAACATGTTTCAGGTTGTTGTGATATTATGTTTATGCTATTGACTTTATCTCTATGACTACTATTATTGAGGTTAATATGTGGCTAATGATTGATCTTATATGATACAATATGACTGGTACAATTACTTCATTTTGTGTTTTTGATTGGCATGGTAATAGGTGGCTTTAGGTGGAAAGGTTATGTGTTAATTGATGTTATGAATCTTTATTTCAGATGCATGGGTTAGTGTAATGACTTTATCATTTACCTCTTCAAGCACAATGTTCATGATCTATGACAGTGAATTTTTCAAGTGATAGGATTGCATGGTATATTAATGTCTTAGCTTCGAGAGATTCTTGATGCTTTCAATTTTTTTTTTTTAAGTAGTCCTAGTGGACATTTGAGTTTCAATGTAATTGGTTCAAGGATAGATGACAGGGTTTCTCAATGATCTTTTGGTTTTTCTTGTATCAAACTGATAATGCTAATTTGAAAGTGGTGGTGCTTATAAAGTTTAGAAAGCCACATATTTGATGGATAGTTACTAATGCTCTGTTTCTTTGGCATTATTGTCAAAGGGAAAGATGAAACAATGCTTTGTTTTTTGATATAGATACACAATGACAGTTAGCTTTGGTTTGAGTTTTGGATATGGAACTTTGAAAGGTTGCTTGGATAGTGGCAGTATAGTGGAAGAGTTTGTTTGTTCTATAAATGACAATGCATATTATGAATTTACTCCATGAAAATGATAATTTGTTTTGCAGATTATCTTTCAAAGGGGGAGTTATTATTTCCTTTGTCATGTGATTTCAAAGGGGGAGAGAAAGCAGTCAAGTGGTTTGGTAGGTGAAGAGGGTTTCCATGCTAGAGGTTTGCCATCAATGACAAAGGGGGAGTTTGTTGGCATGCAAGTTTTTCATTGATGTAAAAGGTTGTGTTGTAATTGAAATTAAAGGAGGTATATGAAGGTACATGAAGTCAAGAGGTACAAGGTGATACTCACATTTAGCACACTCAGGTACATCTTATGTTTCAGTTTGATTGCACTACATTCAAAGGGTATAAGGATTTGGTAAACTTCCAATTTTGTGAGACAACATTATGACATTCACTACATATGGAAGAAATTTTTATATTGGTTTGGCACACATTCATGTGACATATTTGGCAATGTGGAATTTGTGTTGATTGATTTAAACATGATGGTATTGATAGTGTTTTGGCTTTGCAATATGGTTGGTTTTCACAAGGTATATGAAGTCAACTTCATTGCAATAAACACAAGCAATAATACATTGCTTTGATATTAATATTTCATTCATTATATATGAGAAGGATATCAAACTTATTGTGTTGGGTATATAATTGTATGGTATACATCATTGTGTTGATTATTAAATTAGAGGTATATCATGCCTTGATTCTTAATCAAGGCAATAGTGATTATTCACTATGCATAAAGTGGACACCATTTTGAATTAAAGGTTTTTTAAGGTTTTGATTTCATTTGTTTCAAGGTGATAAATCACTCATCATATTCAGTCCTATTTCAAGTGATTGACCTGACCAGCAGGTATCGACATCTTGTAACAAGTAAATGGTAGCTTTGTGAATGAAGGGATTACTTGACCCTTTAGGGAAAACAAGAACTTTTAGTGACATGAGTATATTGGGCATTAAGAATTTTCATGTTTTATTTTGTAAAGTTTACAGTTTGGTTATTGAGGTTTTGAACTTAGGGTTCAGATGTTAATGGGAATTTTTAAAAATTTTGAGTGTAATCATGAGTTTTTGATTTGACGAAGCTTGATTCGAGCTCGAATAGTGGGGAGACTGAAGCTCGAAGCTAAGTGGTTATGTGTCACCATAGTTCAAGGGAATGACACAAAATTTGGGATTGTGTAAATCAGTTTTCAAGTGATATCTTCCTTGTTCATTGCTGTTGTTATAGTTGCATAATCATTTTTATGTTAAAAAGAAAATTATTTATTAAGAAAGGAAAAGAAAATAGTATTGGGTTGGGTAACCCTAGTATTTACATGGCACAGGTTTGTTACATTTGTTAAAGCATTGATAATGTGGGTATTTTATCTTTAACCAATATCCAGATATGGTCAAGACTTAATAGTTGTTGTAGGAGTTGAAATTCTATTTGCACAATTTATTTTCAGTTGTGTGTTTCTCCATGATAGGGTTTAGTCCAATGTGGTTCAGGTTTCAATGTTCTAATCATTACATTGAATGTGTATGTTATGCATAGTCAAGTGAAAAGGATACATATGCACGTGTATGTGTATGGTATATATGTTTTCTCAAAAGCAATGCATATGTGATAACTGTTATATGTGACATGTAGTGTCGACATGTTGGGGGTCTATCTCATATTTTTTGTATGGTCTCGATGCATATGTGTTGTCAGTTATAATACATTTTGTGCATAGTCTGTGGTGTCGATACCTTGGGTTTATAGTGCATACATTATATTGATCATACATGGGTTAAAAGATATTTTTATGAAGTTAATAGGTGGATTCACATTGATGAATCGATATGGGATACTTTGATATAGTTTGAAAGTGGTTTATCTGATGATTACATTTTTTGACAAGTGGCAGCATATCAGGTGATATAGTTGTTTATTTAAATATTTCTTTGACACTGTTATGTTTTCAAAGGTTTTACAAATGGAATGAACGCATAATCTGATTTCTATAATAAAAGTGTTGCAAACATTATGCAAAGAAAATTGTAACTGGTACATTTGATATTTTAAATATTCCAGTAAATGAATCTTTAGGATACTAAGTGTATTAGATTGAAAATGAAATGTGATTTATAGTGAAACAAAGTGATCCTCTGTAGTTGAATTATTATTTATTCAGAAATATATAGTGAAGTTAAAATGATCAAGTTAGTGAGACAAATTGATCATTGCCAGTGCGGTATTCTATAACCAGTGAGGTTCTTTGGTCAGAGAGGCCATATTTTCCAGTGAGTCATTTTTTAACTAGTGATGTTCATTAATCCAGTGAGGCATTTATGTGTGGTTTTTTTTATCGCTAGAGGGTTTTCCACTCATGATAATCATTGTGTTATGGTTCTTTGTGTGGTTGCATTTATGATCTTGGTGTTTCATTACTTTGTATTACAACACTTTCATTTATATATTGTTAAGTATCAACAAATCAGTTGCTACACTTGAATGTACTCTTGAAACATAATTTATATTGTTTACAAAGAGTTTAAGTGGTTTTGGAAATAAAAAAATTGAATTAACTTATTGAACTATTGATTCAGCTCCCCTCTCAGTGTCACATACTCCAAAACAATTTCCCTACTCGATATGTTTGATGTAGGAGCATCCCGGGTGTATGATGATCCACATCACCCAAAAATATTTTAATGTTTGTTTTTTCAGTTTTGTTTTGGTTTGGTGTTCATTGTCATATCTCAGCATCACAAAATTTCAAATTCAACAAAGAATTGCAAGAATCAAACTCTTTGTCGATTTGCAGTTTCGACACTCCATAGGCAATTTTGTGAAATTTATTCCCAAAAATCTATAAGAGATAGAGTAGAATCCTTTTGCAGGGAATTCTTGGAGGTACCATGTTGAATGTGCAAAAATAATTGAAGTTATATATTTCACCATTTGGGAGAAATTAATGTCAAAACTTTTTGTTGTTAATGTTGAAAGTGTGTCACCAGTTTCAGATAGTTGAAATTTTCAAAATTTATGAGGTCTGGAGTGAAATTCTTTTGCACATGACTTGAGGGGTCATAACACATGTTTGGGAAATTTTTTGTGCGAATTGGAGAACTTTTAGTTTTTTGCCTATCAACACCCAACCCGATCAATTGACATTGTGTTGATCTTTAGTTCATTGATATGATTTATCTATTTTTTTCCATTCACAAATTGAATGAAGTCACTCAATTTGTTAAAAGAGAGGTAAAGATAAGATTTTTTTTAAATTTATTATTACAAAAATATGGAATGAGAAGAGGCAACCAAGAGAAAGAAAAAATAAATAAAAAATCAATGATATTTCTTCTTCCAACACATGATATTTTCTTTAGGGGTGCCAATTCATTTGGGGGGTAATTATGAAGGTGAAGAGGTGCACCATAACAAGGAAAAAGGAAATAATAAATTTAAAAAAGATGCCAAAAGGAGTAGGATGCATAGGAGAGAATGGGGTTGTTGTGCTCATTTCTTTATTAATATTTTAAATTGCAACAACAGATAGAATGTTGGAGGGGGAAGCATGGTAGAGGAGTTGGATGAGGAGAAGCTAGACATTTTAAAAGTGTTATAAAAGGCAGCAAATGAGACATGGACAAGGGAAGACAAAGCAATTTTGATAAAAAAATGTCTGTAGAGATGAGGTGTTGACCAACACATAAGGAAGAGGGGAAAATCTAAATGTGGACAACAAGAGGAAAATACAAACACAAATACATGGGGAATGTAAATAGGTAGCACAAGAGACTAGGAAGAAGAGGTTGCATCTCATCTAGTAGCAGAGTAAAAAAATATTGAAATTGAATATGAATTTGAGAGAAGATCGAGCCATATGCAAAATTTACATTGCAAAATGTGTAATGTAAATTGAGAATCGGGTATATTGAATCCAATATTTCTTTTGAAGTTATTCTAATTGTGAAAGATGATAGAAGAGTATACCCATGACAATTTTGAAAGTGAAATTGAATTTGATTTCAATGTTTTGATGCAATTTTAAATCGATGCAAATTGACAAATAAAATTGGAAATTGATTTATCATTGGTTATGTAATTTGTGATTTGAGAGAGTTGATATTGTAGAGCTTGAAATCTTTCCTGCATTATTTATAAATGGAGCCCATTGAATCTAGCACTATGAATGCATAAGGTTGTGTATTATAGGTATTAACATTTGTAGTTTATATCACAATTTCTCTCTTTCAATTGGTAAATATGATAAATGAGATATTTTATGTATTTTTCTTGCATTCCTTTGTTCATATTGATATTTATTTGCACCGTCAATAACTAGGATTAGATTTAGTTAAAAAATTAGTAGTTAATCTAGTTTGGGAAAATAATTAGTAGTCCCCTTGAAAAAAAAACCATTTAGACTACTTAGCTAAACAATAAGGTTGTGACCCAACTCCCAAGACCTTGGAAGGTGATTTACTTTGTGGTCATTTTCCTTTTTTTAGAAAAGGTAAGGTGAGCTACACCTTACCTATGTTGCATGTGTCAATCTAGCCATCAACAGATATATTGATAGTTTGACATATCTAGATATAGATATAAATATATCCATGTGAATATTTTGATAGCTAAGTATAATTTAAACAAAGGCTAATGTCAGAACTTGATTGGTGCATGGAAATTTATTTCCCACTATTAAGGATTTAATGCAAAATAATTTCATATGGGAAATACATTAAAGAAGAGTTAAGGGAGACTTGAGTCTTCACTTCTCTCATAGTGGAGAGTAGCGAATATGGGTAGAGGAAGAAGGATAACTTGAAAAGGGGGAAATTTGATAAGCATGCAAAAAAAAGATGATATAATGGAGGAAATCAAGAGAGGATTTAGTGAAGGAAAGATGTCAAGAAAAAGGAGGGAAAAAGAAGAAATAAACAATGGGAGAAAAGAAGGAAGGATTGGGAAATAAGTTTATATGCATTCTCAAATCTTTTCAATTCATGGTATGCAAACTCTATTGTTCTATTTTGTGTTCAAAGAGATTATGTCATTATGTGAAGGTTTCATAAGTGTTTCTTTGTGAAATGAACAAAGTAAATGTTATTATGGTATTCCTTGGTGAAAAATATTGTCCAAGCTCTAATTGCAATTTTATCACTTTCCTTCTTGTCAGAATTGAAAACTTGTGTATTGTATGTCTAAAGCTAAAAATAATAGTGTTGTTATCATATTCTTTTCCATGTGTTACTGGTAGTAGGATTTCCAATTTATAAACTTGTGTCTTATCTTTTACTCTTCCTCTGTTTCACGTTAAAACCATATTGTATACTATCGAGGGGGTTAAATTTTGTGTGATGAAATACCTAGACAATAATGTTATGGTTAATAATATTTCATTATATTGTTTGTAGCTCATAAAATTTGTGTAGGATTACAAGTTGATGGTTTGATTCTATAATTGTGTCATGCCAAAATAAATGTTAAAGGAATTATGACCTTGGGTTCTTAGGCATTGTTGTTAAGTGGCACATAGGTCGAGTATCCAAAATTGTAACCACAAAACCATGATAAACTTAATCAAAAACAAAATACCCTTACTAATATAGCTAATAATACGTAGACCATTATTAAGGTCAACCAAAGTCCAAAAAAATATTAACCATAACAAAGCTATAATATAATAACAGTTTGGGATTATAAAGCAAAGTGTTGATGTTGTAGCTTCGGGCTACATACTTCCACCTTGCTTGTTGAACATAAATTGCATATAGCCTATCGGATATTTATTTATTGTATTTATTTAAGTGAAGGGATGCTTCACTTTATTGAAGAAATAATATTTATTATTTATTCTTGGCTGACCTATTTAATTATTGTTGTTTCCTAAAGAGGCCAACCTCATGAAGAGTCACATTGTTTTGTATAAATACAAGATGATGATCACCTCATTTGATCATCAAGTTCATTCATTCATATTTGCTCTCCTAGAAGAAGTTCACACTTGAGCAACAAATCATCATATTGGTATAGCAGATCGAATTCAAGAAGAAACATATTTATTTTGTATCTTCGCATCTAGGAGAGGTGCTATTATTCATTGTATAAAATTCGACCTTGTGCTGGGCCTAAGTTGTAAATAGGTTTTTGCTCTTATTCCTGAAAATATAAGCGATATATTTTGCTAGGTTTTTTCCCCTCGAGTTGGAGGGTTTTCCCAAGGTATCTTGTGGTGTTCATTGTCATATGTGTTGCATTTTCTATTTTCTTTCATTTATGATCACAAACTAACATGGTATCAGAGCGGGTTTAAAGAAGACCATGACCAGATTTATAAAAGTAGCACTCCCATCCACTCTTGTTCTCATCTTCTTGCATCTATCTCATCTTAAAGATGGTGAATGGGCTCAAGATCAAAGATAGGCTTGAAGGTGCTTCCAAATTCACCTCTTGGAAGTTTAGAGTGATGCTTGCATTGGAAGAAAGTGAGCTTGCTGAGTTCATGGAGGGAGAAGTTCCCAAACCTTTCGATGAAAATGAGAAGCCAAAATGGAAGAAGAATGGAACTAAGGCGAAAAATATTTTGGTTAATTCCGTGAAGGACCACCTTGTGCCAATTATCTCCAAGTTGAAGACAGAAAGAGAAATGTTCAAAACCTTGGAGGAGATGTATGAGTTCAATAACACAAGGAGAGCTCTTTCCTTGAAGCAACAACTTCATCATGTCAAGATGGCGAAAGGAGATTTTATCATCTCCTTCTTCATGAAGATCATTGAATTGAGAGATCAACTCTCTACCATTGGGCAAATGGTTGATGATAAGGATTTGGACATGTTGGCTCTTAATGGTCTTCCTAAATCTTGGGAACCATATATCCATAGAATTAGTGTGAGATCAAAGCTATCTAAGTTTGATCGCTTAAGGGCAAATTGCATTCAAGAGGAATCAAGATTAGCAGCAAGAGGCAATGAGAAAATTTCTACCAATGACGAGATTCATGTACTTGTCACTCAATCTTCGAAGAAGAGAGGAAGAGAAGGAAAGAAAGGCTACTTCAAGAGGAATGAAGATAGAAGATCTGATGGTGCTCCTACATCTAAGAATAAGAAGGATCTTTCCCACATACAGTGCTTCAAATGTGACAAGTTTGGTCACCTCGCAAAGGATTGCCCAACTAGATCAAATCAACATGCTTCAATTGTGGATGTGGGTGAGATCTCTCCTCTAAAGGATTCAAGTGAATTTATATTCTATTCTTCCTTATCAAGCAATGTTCCAGTAGACAACAACACTTGGTTGATTGATAGTGGTGCCTCTCATCACATTACTGGATTTAGAGAACACCTTTTAGATTTGGTGATGAGAGATATAAGTGTTCAATTCATAATTGGAGATGATGCATGTTATTTAGTGAAAGGTGTTGGGACCTCCACTCTTCACTTATATTTTGGTATCTCCTTGTAGTTGAGTGATGTACTATTTGTACCAGGAATCAAGTGGAACCTTATCTCTATTTCAGCCTTGGAGGACAAGGGATATCAAGTTGCTTTCTCTGAAGGTAAATTTCTTGCATGGATGAAGAACTCTAGAATCAAGCCAGCATGAGTGATTGGTGTTCAGAAAGAGCATCTCTACAGACTTTCCACTCATCCACTACAAGCCTTATTGCATGATACATCGAGTTCATGTGAGCTTTGGCATAGAAGACTTTCTCACATTCACTTCCGAGTGCTTCCAACCATGGAGAAAGATGGTCACTAACATTCCTAAACTTAGCCAGGAGCATGAAGATACTTATCAAGGATGCACATTAGGTAAGAATACTAAAGGAACCTTTCATAGTAGTGAAAGTAGATCTAAATGCATTCTAGATCTTGTTCATTTTGATTTTTGTGGTCCAATGTTTGTTGCTTCTTTGAGTGGTTTCTTGTATTATGTAATTTTCATTGATGACTACTCTAGAGATACTTGGATTTATTTCTTAAAGACTAAAGAATCTGAGGAAGTACTTGAGAGATTCAAGGAATTTAAAGCTCAAGTAGAGAACTTGTTCGAGAAGAGGATCAAAGTTTTGAGATCTGACAAGGGAGGATAATACATCTCTGGAAGCTTTCATAACTTTTGTGTTGAAGTGGGAATTAAGAGGGAGTTTTGTGTTCCCTACAATCCACAAAAAAATAGTGTAGCAAAAAGGAAGAACAAATCTATTGTAGAAGCAACTAAGGCCATGATTCATGATCAGGATATGCAAATCTTCCTTTGGGCCAAAGCTTCTAGGATAGTTGTGTATGCTCTGAAACAGAGCCCTCATCGTATCTTGGAGAACATGAATCCTGAAGAAGCTTTCACAGGTGTGAAGCTTGAAGTCAACCATTTGAGAATATTTGGTTGTCCTATGTATGTTCATGTCCCTAAAGATAAAAGGAAAAAGTTGGAACCATTTGGCAAGAAGGGAATATTTGTGGGCTACAGTGATTCTTCAAAAGCCTACATGATTTACATTCCAGGTTAGAAACTGATAGAGATCAATAGGGATGTTACATTTGAAGAAGATGTTGCATTCAAGAGATCTAAAGGCTCTCACATGGAGGTAGAGAATGAAGACTAAGAGTCTCCTTAGGACATGGAAGTTGACGATACTCCTAAGATGCAGAGGGAGGCTACTGATCCTAAAGAGGATGATGATCTACTTGAGCCTTTGGAACCTACTGATGGGCTTACAAACATTGTTTTTTGTCAAAAGAGACCTCTATGGGCTAGGAAAACAATGCAGGAGGCAAAAAAAATTGTAGCCCCTAGAGGAACATTTAGAGAAATAAAAAAACCTCATAAGTTTTCAAGCTATGTTGCATTGATGAGTCAAATCATTGAGTCTGAACCTTCCAGTGTTGAGGAAGCTACAAGTCAGCAAGTATGGAGAGATGGTATGGCTGAAGAATATCAATCTATCCTCAAGAACGATTTTTGGAACATTGTACCAAGACCAAAAGGCAAATCTATTGTATCTTCTAAGTGGCTTTTCAAGATCAAGCATGCAACTAATGGAAGCATTGAGAAGTACAAGGATAGATTTGTGGCTAGGGGGTTCTCTTAGAAAGAGGGAATAGATTATGAGGAAATATTTGCTCTAGTTTCTCATTATACCTCCATTAGGACTATCATTTCTATTGCAGCGGCTAAAGGATGGAAGTTACATCAGATGGATGTGAAGACAACATTTCTAAATGGTGTAATTGAAGAAGAGGTATACATTGAGCAACCTGATGGATTTGAGGTTCATGGGAAGGATTCTCATGTTTTACAGATTGAAGAAGGCTTTGTATGGCCTTAAGCAAGCCCCTTGTGCTTGGTATGAGAGGATTGATCGATACCTACTAAGCTTGGGCTTCTCCAAGAATGATGTTGATTCAAACCTGTACTTCAAGGTAATTGATGGTGAAGCATTGATCTTGGCTCTCTATGTTGATGATATATTTTTTACTGGAGAAGAACACCTCATTATCAAATGCAAGAAGGAGTTGGCTTCTGAATTTGAAATGAAGGATCTTAAGTACATGCATTACTTCCTTGGTTTAGAAGTATGGCGGAGGCCTAATGAGATCATTCTAGGTGAAGGGAAGTATACAATAGACATCTTGAAGAGATTTGGTATAATGGATTGCAAATCCATGTCTACACTTATGGAAACCAATTTTCAGAAGTTTAAAGAGGTTTCAGCTAGTTCAGATCTGGTGGATCCGACTATGTATAGGCAGTTGATTGGATCATTGATGTATCTAGTCAATACTAGACCATATATTTTCTATGGAGTGAGTGCACTTAGTCAATTCATATGTGAACCAAGGAAAATATACCTAGTTACAACAAAGAATATCCTGAAATACTTGCGTGGCACAGTTGGGTATGGCTTGAGATATTCTTCTAGTGTGGACTTGAAGCTACATGGTTATACGAATTTTGATTGGGTAGGGTGTGTTGCTGATTGGAAGAGCACCTTTGGATTTTGTTTCATTTTGGGGTCTACAATGATCTCCTAGTGTAGTAGGAAGCAGTCCTTAGTGGCACTAAGCACCGTAGAGGCTGAGTACATTGGAGCGTGTGTGGAAGCTCGAGAAGCAGTGTGGCTTCAAAAGCTCCTTGCAGGATTTTTTGGACAATCATTGGAGTTGAATGTCATTTTTGTGATAATCAAAGTTGTGTGAAGCTTTCTCTCAATCTAGTGTTTCATGATAGAACCAAACATGTTGAGATCAAATACCACTATATCAGAGATATGGTATTGAGCAAAGAAATCCGGTTAAGATACATTACCACTAATGAGAAGATGATCGACATTCTCACCAAGCCCCTCTCCAGAGTAAAGTTTGTGTACTTTTGAGACAAGCTTGGTATTATGGAGAATGAAGCCCTAGCTGAGAGGAGAACTCAGCTTCAGTGATCTTCAGTGATTTTCTTTAATGCATCTTTCTTTGCTAGAGAAATTTGAGGTGTAATCCCTTGTTTTCCACCCTCTAGGAGTAGGCATGGTGGGTGTCATGTTGAGTGACTCCATGACAAAATCATGTGAGAGTGAGAGAGTCCATGATGATTTTATTATACTTGTGTTTATTCACCCTCTGGGAGTATCCATGGTGAATGTCATGTTGAGATGACGACATCACGTTGAGTGATTCCATGATGGGCACTTGTGCACATATGCTTTCCATACATGGGAGTAGCCATGATGGTTGATATCACGTTGAGTGACTCTGTGATGTGTTCCTTTCCACATATGGGTGTAGCCATTGTGGGCGTCATGTTGAGAGATTCCATTACTATGTGTATTGGAAGTATTCCTCCCTAGTTAAGAGGGAGTGTTGATGTTGTAGCTTCGAGCTACATACTTCCACCTTGCTTGTTGAACAATAAATTATATATAGCCTATCGACTATTTATTTATTGTATTTATTTAAGTGAAGGGGCACTTCACTTTATTGAAGAAATAATATTTATTATTTATTCTTGGCTGACGTATTTAATTATTATTATTTCCTAAAGAGGTCGACCTCATGAAGAGTCACATTGTTTTGTATAAATACAAGGTTATTATCACCTCATTTGATCATCAAGTTCATTCATTCATATTCGTTCTCCTAGAAGAAGTTTGTACTTGAGCAATAGATCATCATATTGGTGCAGCAGATAGAATTCAAGAAGAAACATATTTATTTTGTATCTTCACATCTAGGAGAGGTGTTATTATTCATTGTATCAAATCTAGCCTTGTGTTGGGCCTAAGTTGTAAGCATATTTTTGCTCTTATTCCTGAATATATAAGCGATATATTTTGCTGGGTTTTTTTCCCCTCAAGCTGGAGGGTTTTGCCAAGGTATCTTGTGGTGTTCATTGTCATATGTGTTGCATTTTCTGATTGCTTTCATTTCTGATCACAAAACTAACACAAAGAGCCAAAAAGTGTAGAGTAGCCATAACAACAAAGAGAAATAATGCCATTACTTGGCATTGACTATTAGGTCCTAGTACCCGCCAATTTGGGAGAAAAACTCCCTCCAGTCAGGTCCCTCTTCTTTGGCCTGGTCCATCTTTTCCTCTTCCCTATCTTCTTGAGCATTTTCCTTATCTTGGTTTGACTTGAAACAACACCTACCATGGCCTTGTAAATGAGACTGTAGGTTACCCTCATCAAAGTGATGATAGATTTCTCCATATCATCCATCTAGACCTGTATATATGTCATCCTACTTTTAAGAAAATCAGTGTTAGAATCATCAACAAAGTTAGTGGCTATAGGATTTTTTAGTAGCTTTCAACATATCACTCCTTTGCTCCTCTTCTCTTCTAGTTTCTTCTTCCACACTATCTTCTTTATTCTCCTCCATTTAATCCTCTCCCATATCATACACAATCTCTTCAAATTCCATTTCCTCACTATCATCATCCACTTGTGGCTCAAACTCTTCAACCTCCAACACCTCCTCCTCTCGAACTATAGCCTTTTGTTTACCCTTTTTTCCTGAGAGGCAGCCTTTGCAAGACACGCCAATCTTTAGCCTCCACTAGATAGATTCAACTTCCCTTCCTCCAAATTATCCTTTTGATTACCCTCTTTGTCTTCATTTATTGTGATGACCACACTCTACTTTTTCAGGTCATTTTTCAGATTCTTGGCCCTCGAAAGTTCAAGGAGAAGCGATGAGTGTTTCCACTTCTTTGGGGTGGCCTTACCAATTCAAGCTCAATGGGAATTTTTAACATGAGCCTTCTTACCCATGGGGGTTGAGGGAATGGAAATTTTAGCAATAGAGGTAGAGACATTAACAGGGGGAATCACCTTGTGGGAAACAATTTGGGGTGGAGGCCTAGGGTTAGGCTCTGAAATGAGATTATCAGTAGCCAGGGGTTCTTCATCATCCCTTGCATTTCGATTCGGGATATCAAATCTAGCAACCAAAGGATTTCCATGTGGGTTTAGAGCAAGGGCATGTTTATAGAGAGAAAGCATGAGACCTTGGTGCAGAGAGGGTTTTGCACCATTTTCTATATTTTGTTGCAATGAGGAAAGCAGGTAAAAAGGTAGGTTTATGTGTTCATTGTGACAAATGTGGTTAAGAAGAGTAAAGTGATAAGAATGGACAATCATATATCTACCCTCTAACGTAAAATATCTCATAACAAACATACTAACCGGAGCGAAAGGTGATGAGAGTTCAAGTCATGCATACCCAATTTGAAACTACATGAGTTTCTCACAATCATGGAAGAAATTATTAATGAACGCTTGGTAATCAGATCCACTCTTCTTAACAACCTTTAATCACTGGTTCTCTAGACCTGTCGTCTCTGCAATGATCTGATTTATAACCTCAAATCTCATAGCCCCAATAGCCACTTGCCCCTTCCTCCAAGAGTTAGATAATTTAGCTTTGAGAATCTCATTATACCCTTTCATTGCCTCAAAAAATGAGACCATTCCCGCTCTAATAAGCCACCTCCAAAGATCAGCATTTTGCTTAAGAGCCAAGCAGTTTGGAGGTTTGGTTCATTTTCTAGGCCCGCCCATTTTAGAACACTGTAAAATTTTTGATTTATTCTTTTACAAAACTTTCCTCATATCACCACGACACTTGGATGCCCAACAAGTCTTGCAAAGCACACAAAAAATTATGTTTTGATGATAAAATCTTTCATAAATGAAGTTTGAGAACTTTCTTAAAGAAGTGACCTTTAACACAATTCCCTACATAGACAATTCATTATTGCCTTTACAAATAATAAATGAGTAGGTTTTTTGTAGCAAGCTGATCTTCAATGAAGAGGTGAGATTTGAAATTAGGCATGTCGATACACTGGGATTTAATGCTAGCCTTAACATTGAAATAAGCCATGTGATTCTTAGTATTCTTACGAATGATATAAAAATTAAATTTTCACTTGAGGATATCTTCTTACACCTTTTCATACCAAGATTTCCATCATTAATATAAGATCCCTTTTTAATATGAGATCACATAGTCCCCCTATACCGATCCCTTATACCAACTTTATAAGTTATAAATATTGATATATTTATCTTTGAGCACTTTGTCTTTCATTGACAAAGGCAATTGATTATACTCCCATCAGATCCACCTATTACACTTGAGTGCCTCATTGGATGCACAATTAGCAGAGATATTTCCTTCCTTGAACATATGTATACGGTAGTGAGTGAATAATTTCATTAGAACCTTGTAATTATCAATAATGTCTTTCAGTTCCCAAGGGGCCTCAACACCACCTTTCAAGACGTCAACTATTAATTTGTGGTCTCCTTCCAATATAACCTTCTTAAAACCAAAGTCTCTAAGCATCTTTATTCCTCCCCACATATCTATTTCCTCTACTTTGTTGTTGGTACAGATACCCAATTTTTTACCATATCCCACTATGCAATCTCCCAGGTAGTTTCTCAACAACCCTCCCGCCCCTGCAATTCTAGGATTTCCTTTTGAGTACTCGTCGAAATTGCATTTGATCAATTCCCTCTCAGGAGGATTCCAAATATTTGACTTCTTGACATAAAACATGGACCAATTGAGGTTGATAAGGTCCTTTATTCCCCATATCTTCTTGATTCTCAATTATTTATAGGTCAGACAGACTTCTGAGTAATTGTACCCTCCAACTTCCACATTTTCTAGTATCCAAGCCTTTATAGAGATACATAGCTCATAGTTGTTTCTATTAGCTTCCCTAAAAAATCCTATTATTTCTTTCCTTCCAGATCCCCCAAGTTATGAAAAGGGAGGATCGATTCTAGAGATCCATTAAAATCTCTTGAGAGTAAGGATAATTCAACCAGCTTTCAATAAATAACTTCATAGTAGGGGGAAACACCCAATCCGTGAGAAACAAAGGGAGGAAAAAATACCACACATCTCTAGAGTACTGAAAATGGAAGAAAATATGCATAACAAACTCTTCTTCCTACTTATAGAGGATACATTTGTTAACTAACTAAAACCTCCTCCTCAAAAGGTTATCAGTAGTTAAGATTCTTCCATGTGAAGCAGCCCACTATAAATAGCTTACTTTCAGAGTAAGCTTTTTTATCCACACCTTGTCCCAATGAAGGTCTTTGCAATCAGTAAGAGGTTTCTCTAGTTCCTTATAAGCATTTTTTACTGAGAAGCAGCCGGATGGGTTCTTAATCCACAACCGTTCATCTTTCCTCTCTTTCAAAAACCAAGTCACCTCCATATTGAGGCTATGTATCCTTTGCACCACTGACTCCCAATTAAGTTGTCTTTGACCTCTCAAGTTGGCACTCCTAAGCAATATGTTAAATTTATTTCATTTTGGTTCATCCATCTCCCAATTGATGTAGTCTACCACCCTTTTTCCACAAATTCTAGTCAGACTCTATTTGAGGGGGTTGAAACCATCTAAGGAAGAGAGGGGGGAATCAACAACCCAAGGGTCCTTCTAGAAATCAATATCCTTCCCATTGCCAATCTGATTTCTCACACCCAATTTCAACACACTTTTGGTTTTGATAAGATGGTTCCAAAAAACAGATCCATAACGCATATTAGACGAAGTAAGGAAACAACTAGGATCTATGTTCTTAAGATATTTTTCTTGGAAGATATTTACGCTATCTTTAGTGCCTTCCAAGAGACTCCATCCCATCTTGGCAATGAGGGCTTTGTTGAAAAATTTAATTCTCCTTATCCCCAAGCCTCCAACATTTTTAGGGGTGCACACTTTCTCCCAACTAACCAAATCCAATTTGTTTTTCTCTTTTATTCCAGACCACATGAATCTTCTCTGTATTTCTATTTTTTCCCCAATGAAGGCTGAAATTTTAAAGAGAGAAAAATAGTATATTGGGATGTTTTGAAGATAAGCTTTTAGCAATTTTATCTCTCACTAGGCTTAGAATTTTACATTTCCAACTTGCCAGATTTTTTTGGACTCTTTCAATTAAGTGATTCCTATAGTTATTATCCTTTTTTCTTGATATCAGAGGGAGCCCATGGTAAGTAGCAGACATAACAACTTCCTAGCATCCCAAGATCTGCACCACTCTTTCTTTCACAAATTGATCAACATTAAAGAAGTATATCTTGCTCTTATCATAGTTAATATGTCGACCAAAAACAATTGCATAGTCATTTAAAACAGATTTCCATTCATTGGCTTCACCCGCTGAGGCTTCTCCAAATAGTATAATATCATCAACAAATTTTTTATGAGAGTCATTCAGGAGAGATGTAGCAACTTTAACTCCTCTCAGGACATTAGAATCAATGAGATTTTGAATATTCCTTCCAAGGACCTCAACAACAATTATGAACAGATAAGGGGAGAGGGGTCTCCTTGTCTTAGACCCCAACCACATGAGAAGAAACCCTAAGGGACTCCATTCATAAGAACATAGCATATAGGGGTGGTAACACAGGAAGTGAGCAACTTGATGAATCTACCATCAAACCCAAATTTCTTGAGAACAACAAAGAGAAATAGCTAAGACACTCTATCATAAGCCTTTGAAATGTCAATTTTCAGGGCCATTCCTGGGTTTTTACTTAGGTCCATTGAGTACAATATTTCATGGGTGGTAATAAAAACACCTAATATATTTCTTCCTTGAACAAATCCTTTCTATTTTGGGGCTATCATTTTTCTTAACATAGCTTTTAGTCTGAGCACAATTATCTTTGATAAAAAATTTTGCATCGTTTTACAAAGACTAATGGGTCTAAAGTCCTTTATAGTTGAGGCTTTTTCCTCCTTGGGGATAAGGGCTATGAAGGTTGCATTCAATTGATTGAGAATCCTCCTTGATCTAAAGAAATCTCTAGCAACATTAAATAGGTCAATATTTACAATATCCCAGTATATCTAAAAAACGGTCGGAGGGAACCCATTAGGCCCTGGGGCTTTGTAAGCCCCAAAGGAGAAAATAACATGTTTAACCTCCTCGATAGAAAAAACATTAGTCATAACCTTATGATCTTACTCAGTAATAACTTTAGGAATCACTTCAAGGAAATCATCAAATATTTGGTTAACATGATCCCCTAGATCAGTTTGGAAGGAGGAGAAGAATTTCATAGCTTCCTTAGCTATTTCTCTTTCAATAGTTAGTATTGTACCTTCTTTCTTAAGAATTCTTATCTTGTTCCTACTTTTGTGTTTCATAGTGGATTGGTGAAATAATTTGGTGTTATGGTATCCTTCAATAAGCCACTAGACCCGAGATTTTTGTTTCCAAAAAATCTCCTCCCGTTTGTTGACCTTAAACCATTGATATCTAAGATTACGTTCATGAGTGCAAATATCTTCATCCATTAGGCCAGCCTCCATTTTATCCTACACTTCCTTTAAGTTGTTACCCAAGAATTTTTTAGTTTCAAAGATGTTACCAAAGGCTAACTTATTCCATCCTCTCACTTTTTGCTTAATTCTTCTTAGCTTTTCCACCAAGAAAAACATAGAGGTACCTCCCGTAGGTTCAACCCATCAATTTTTTATTAGGGCAGAAAATTCAGGATGGAGACTCCACATTAGTTGAAATCTGAAGGGGAAAGGACCTTTGTTATGATCAACATTTCATTTAAGCAAGATGGCATTATGGTTTGAACTAGATCTTGGGAGGGCAAAGAGTGAAAGATGTTGGGAGATATTCCAATTTGAAGAGATAAGAAACCTATCCAAATTAACTTGAATCAACTGATTTTCAAGCCTTTTATTATACCATGTAAATTTGGAACCCAATAGATGAACATCAAAAAGCCTTGCAGAATTAAAGAAAAGAACCAATTCCATCATAGTTTTGGTATAATCATCCAGCCCCCTGACTTCTTTAAGGGTAAAAGAGGAGATTCGAAGTCACCTCCCAACATCCAATAGTCATCCTATCTACTTTTTATGACATCGTGCAAAAAATCCCCTTGACTATAATTTGGCCCTATGTAAGTTGGGGGGATAGATATTGATTAAATTCCATTTCTCCAAAGAAGATAGGCCTTGCAAAGACACCATTAGACTGTTCTTTCCAGAAAACCCAAAGTCCCTTTAAATTTCAAAGGATTCTATAAAGTTATTATTCCCCCTAAGGCCCCATCAGCCTCACTCACAAAGCAATTCACACTAGGCTAGAAATTCAAAACAACCTTGTCAAAGGTCTCTTTCTTCATTTTAGTTTCTTGAAGAAGTAGAACATCCACTTTGTTATCCTAAATACACATTTTGAACAAAAAATGTTTATAAGGGCTATTAAGGCCCCTTGTATTCCAGGAGAGAATCTTTATTATAAAAAAAAACTGTTGCAAAAACACTAGGAGGTCATAAGGAGAACAATCAACATTCCTTCTTTTTGGACTTTGAACTCGTGATCGAGTCCAAAGTTTTTTGTCTTCCAGAAGCTGTATCATGCACTATATCTTTATTCCTTGATTCCTTTTGGGAAGGTCTTCCAACCTTGTTTCCTCCAACATCCAATTTCTTTTTCTTTTTTGACCTACTTGAGGCTTGTAACCAATCTTCCTCTTGATGAGCCTAGAATATGGTTATGATTTGGATATCATGTTATAAGTTTTAAAAACTCTTGCTCTCTTTTTATGGATGTTTTAAACTCTGTGGTTATAAACTTTTAATGTTAATGGGTAGTATTGAATGACAAGCACTCCTAAATTCTTGTAGCATAAATATCTTAGTATATCTATGATCATTACCCTGTTTTGACTTCCCAATTGACTGATACGATATATTTAGTTTTGGATAAGTAAGATGAATTGGATGTGTGTGATTAATGAGGAATGTCGTGCTATTATGAGTGCATGCCTTCTTTTTCCTATGTTGCCATGTGTTCTACAGGTTGTTGAAGCTGGTATGAACAAGTCAATGCACAACAAAACATGGCCTTGCGGAAAAAGCTATTTCCAGCGCACCATCGAAGGAGTCGTTTCAAGCGAGGATTCTTTGTCTAGGTCTTTGGGAAGAAATCGAATGGATCATCAATCTAGGAAGAGTGGAGCTCTAGATTTCCTCTGAATCTATTATGCGGATAGACTTGCATTTATGAAGTATGTTCCTCAGTCTCAGGCGACATTTATATCCGCATCTTTCTCTGTTAGTTGGTTAGTTAGTTAGTTGTTTCTCTTTAAATAAAGGTTCCTCCTGCGCGAGTGAATGGGCTGATTAAGAAGAGATTAGACTAGAAAGTAGAGATAGAACAGAGTGTAATGAGTTTACTATTATAATGAAAGACAGAGCTTTGTATTAAGTTTTCTTACAAGCAAACAACCATGTATGTGATTCTGAGTTATGAATAAGAAGCTGATGAAGTTTTGAGTTCCATTCTTGCATAGTTGGTTGATGCTTGCTAAGGGGGCCCACTTAGTAAGTATCTATAGTTAGCTATTTTCTTTCTATTATTTACCTATTAGAATTTCATTCCAGTAAGTTTTGATGCAAACTCAGTCTTAAACTGTTCCTGCAGCATAAGTAATCCATCCTTGTGTCTGTTCCTACAGCATAAGGCCAGTTCATGGTTTGTTTCCCAGTAATAGTTATTGTGATTCTTGCTTTAGTTAAGTGATGCTTAAGTTAGTAAGACTTTATTTCATGTCCCTACATCAGAGTTAGAATTCCTTTCAAGCATTTACTTCTAGAAAGTTATGGCTAAAAACGGTTCTTGGTGCACATATAGTGCCGCTCCATTTCAAGTAAATGAATGACCATGAGAAGATGTTAGTCACTTGCTGGAATGTCCAATTCCCAGGTTAGGATTTGCCGTGACTTCTATATCCTTTTGTGGGCACAACCATTTTTGGCACCATTGTCGGACAGCGCGATTGTAATAATGAGGGGAGAATGCTGAGTCTTGATGACTTGGTTGAGGTAGCTGAAAGAATTTATGAGGAAGCACAGTCCCTTTTTGACTAGCAACAAGGGTTTGTCCTGTAACAAGAACAAGAGCAATGTGAGCAGCCTGAGACATCCCATGCAATTCCATTACCTTCTAAAACATGTCAGGCATTAGTTGTATATAAAAGACCGCTGCTAACCGAATGCTTAAAACACCTTCAAGAAACCTGGAGTCCTGTGACACTTCAGACCTTGAGTTTTCGCCTTCTAGCTAAAACTCAAATGCACCAGAGTCTATGGGAGGAAGAAAAGAAGAAGTTAAAGAAAGAGATTGAAAATCAGAAACAGGAAATCTAGGGGGTGAAGGAAAAGATGAATGAAATGATGAAGGTTTCAAGGCAGATCATGGAATGTAGGCCACCACCTAGAATATATGCAATGTGCCTCAAAGAGTAGTTTATGTGGTTTCAATTAATGAGGATTTCTAAAAACCTTGACCCTGTTCCTAATACTGCTAAAGAATTCTATGATGCTTATCAAATAGCACCTGATTGGCTAAGGAATTCCATGTGTGAGTTTTATTTACACGGTTTATTAATTCCTTATTAAACTGAGTGGAATCCACTTCTGTTTATTGGTGACATACATTTGAGATCATTGATGTCCAGGGCAGCAAATGAAATTAATTATGGGAAACAATCTAAGGACTATGAGGAGGCCGAGTGAAGAGAACCTGTTCCACTGAGATCAAAAAGCACAGACCCCCAAACATTTCTGAGGGCCTGGTTTTCTGTAGCATATGGTTTTTATGACCCTACAACAAGGGTAAGGATATTTGATCTTAGGAAACAGGTTTATGATGAGTTTAAAAGCTAGCCATATTCGTTCTGGAAGCTTTCAGCTTCCAGAAGCAAAACAAGATGGGAGAAGCTAACAGTTGGTTTAAAGAAGTCTGAGCCCCATAGTCCCTTAAATTTAAGAGCAGCTGTCAGGAGGTCCGAAAGATATATGCAAATAGGTCTTTAGAAAAGGTTTGAATTATGGTTGCCACTAACATTTAGACCTCCTGCCTTAATATGGCCAATGTATCCTTATCAGGCCACGGATATCAATGAAGACACAAAAGCTCGAAGATATGAAAGATGGCAGAATTGCAGGGGTTTCTACTATAGGTTTGGGACTGCATTATAGGGCCATGTGACTCCTATAGACTTTAGGGACACAACCAAAAAGATTAATGCTAGAGGAACAACATTAGATAAAGTAGGGGGCAAATGATGAGCCCAGAATATGGTTATGATTTGGATATCATGTCATAAGTTATAAAAACTCTTGCTCTCTTTTTATGGATGTTTTAAACTCTATGGTTATGAACTTTTAATGTTAATGGGTAGTATTGAATGACAAGCACTCCTAAATTCTTGCAGCATAAATATCTTAGTATATATATGATCATTACCTTGTTTTGACTTCTCAATTGACTGATACGATATATGTAGTTTTGGATAAGTAAGATGAATTGGATGTGTGTGATTAATGAGGAATGTCGTGCTATTATGATTACATGCCTTCTTTTGCCTCTGTTTCCATGTGTTCTACAGGTTGTTGAAGTTGGTATGAACAAGTCAATGCACAACAAAACATGACCTTGTGGAAAAAGCCGTTTCCAGCGCACCATCGAAGGAGTCGTTTCAAGCGAGGATTATTTGTCTGGGTC
This sequence comes from Sequoiadendron giganteum, assembly GCA_007115665.2. Lineage (NCBI taxonomy): Eukaryota > Viridiplantae > Streptophyta > Pinopsida > Cupressales > Cupressaceae > Sequoiadendron > Sequoiadendron giganteum. The sequence goes on along the minus strand of CM021100.1, from coordinate 732,288,670 downwards.
TTTGGGGAGAAACCGAATGGATCATCAATCTAGGAAGAGTGGAGCTATAGATTTCCTCTAAATCTATTGTGTGGATAGACTTGCATTTATGAAGTATGTTCCTCAGTCTCGAGCGACATTTATATCCGCGTCTTTCTCTGTTAGTTGGTTAGTTAGTTAGTTGTTTCTCTTTAAATAAGGGTTCCTCCTGCGCAAGTGAACAGGTTGATTAAGAAGAGATTAGACTAGAAAGTAGAGATAGAATAAAGTGTAATGAGTTTACTGTTATAATGAAAGATAGAGCTTTGTATTAAGTTTTCTTACAAGCAAACAACCATGTATGTGATTCTGAGTTATGAATAAGAAGCTGATGAAGTTTTGAGTTCCATTCTTGCATAGTTGGTTGATGCTTGCTAAGGGGGCCCACTTAGTAAGTATCTGTATTTAGCTATTTGCTTTCTATTATTTACCTGTTAGAATTTCATTCTAGTAAGTTTTGATGCAAACTCAGTCTTAAACTGTTCCTGTAGCATAAGGAATCCATCCCTATGTCTGTTCTTGTAGCATAAGGCCAGTTCATGGTTTGTTTCCCAGTAATAGTTATTATGATTCCTACTTTAGTTAAGTGATGCTTAAGTTAGTAAGACTTTATGTCATGTCCCTACATCAAAGTTAGAATTCCTTTCGAGCATTTACTTCTAGAAAGTTATGGCTAAAATCGGTTCTTAGTGCACATACAGTGCTGCTCCTTTTCAAGTATATGTTCCCTGGTTTGACAAGTAAATGGACGACCATGAGAAGATGTTATTCACCTGCTGGAATGTCCAATTCCCAGGTTAGGATTTGCTATGACTTCTATATCCTTTTGTGGGCGCGACCACCTCTTCTTATCTTTCACTGCGATGAAGGGGAAAACCCAAAATAACCTGAAAGTCACTCAAGTTTCCACACTCCTTTTGACATAGAAAGGAAATATCCCCTAAGGACAAAGAAGGGGCTAAAGACATAATAGTAGGAATTTCCCCTTCCTCCATCTCTTCCACTTCATTAGTACCAAGATTAGCCTTATCTTGAGCTAGTTCATTGGCCTCCCTATGAGTCCTTTCCATCTCTTCATCATATTTTTTATTTGGGGTTTCCTCATCTGCCTTTGGTTTCATACCTTGCTTCAATCCCGAGATGGGGATTCCTATTCCTAAGAATACTTCCTTGATTTCCTTACTGTCCAAGACCCGAGAAACAACAAGAGGCTTGTGATAAGCAACTTCCATACTTAAGGAAAAAGCATCATTTCTTGGGGGGATTCTTTAGGACAAGATGTCCCTCTTAGACACAAACATCCTCATAGGGGGGTGTAGCAGAATCAACCTTAGATACCTTAATCTCTGGTTATATTATGGATTGCATATTTTCATTGGGCACATCTTGAGTCCTTTTAGTACATGAAACTATAAGGTGACCAAATTTCTTACAAAACTGATAGAACTATCTTGCATTTTCATACTTAAGGGGTTGGGACTAGTTAACAAACTTTGACTTAAGGAGAATGGAGGTTAGTAGAACTGTGTTAACTGCAACATTAACACAAATATGAGAATAAACTAACCTTGAATTTTCTTGCATTATCTTGTCAACCGCCAAGAGGCTTCCAAAAGATTTGGAAATCCCTTTTAGGATGCCCAACTCCCAAAACTTAAGGGGTAGCTCTAGAAGGCATACCCATGTAGGATCTATAGCACCCATGTTTGCAGAAGAGTCGAAGCCTGATTTCCATTTACTCAAAGAGAGGAAATTATTGAAGCCAACATCATATGCCCAGGTTCCACTCGTTAATACCTTTAACATATCTTCATAAACCAAAAAGGAAAAAATGAAGATACCTTTTGGAATTGCACTGATAGAGATTCTTCCTTTAAGGTTCCAGATAGAAGCAACCTAGAGTCGTACCTGTTCAATATTTGTTTGATATGCTAGAAAATTTCCAACCAATGACAACTTGAGGTTGTCCATTGCCTTCATCATCAATGCTTCTGGGACATCGACTTCCTAGCTAGTAACTGAGTAGGAAGCAAATTCAAAAATCAATTTTCCCATAGATGGCGAGTTCACACCCACCACTTTATCCACAAAAGAGGTTGGTTCTTCTTCAGAGAAGAAAGAGTCTAACCCAAAAGACAGGGAAAAAAAATTAGTTTCTTGGTATTGGTAAGTATTTAATATTTCCATTAACTTTAAGGATTTAGATTTTGTCTACATATTATTGCTATCGCCTTTATTTTACTCCAAGGCTAGGCTTTTATAGGTTACAATATCAATTTTAACAATCTTGGATGAAAATATTAGTCCCTATTTCTATGTAAAGAATGGAGTTATCAACTAAGTCCTTAAGTCTTTTTATTACTGAAGAAATTGGGTTATTATTTAATTATCAACCTCTTAGCCTCTATGTAAACTAGGTTATATGTATGTGTAATTCAACCTTCTTCCCTATGTATAAATAGAGATATATTAAGGAAAATTTAGCTTTAGAAATATCTATGTAATAAACATACATTTATGTGAAGTATTGATTTATTGTGTTGTTGTGGAACTTAGTAGTGTTGTCTAAATTCTAATTGTGTACGTTAGAATATGCGAATCAAAACTAATACACCAATGAAACATTAGATTAAAGAAGCTAATTTAGAAAGCATAACGCAAACTCTAAAACACAAGCAGCTCCTTCAAATTTGTCCCATTGTCCTCTATCTCCAAGGATTCGTTTCAAGATGTTTGCTCTTAGTTGTTTTAAATAGCAGCTTGTAGAATGACAGCTTGAGAGAATGAGATTAATGAAAATGCATATGCATTGCTAATATGCTTTGAACTATGAAATTGAAATGCTAATTAAAATGCTAGAAATGCTAAAATACGACTATAATAACTATGCATGAAAATCTAGGATTCGAGGTCCTTTCCAACCCACAAGAGGGCTGTATTTATAGATTTTTGAAGGCTGGAATTCAATTGGCCAAGATCAACGGTTGAGTTCAAACTTGTTGAAATGAACGGTGAGAGATCGAGAATTCGAAAAGAAGATGGAAGTTTAAGAGATAGATGGAAAATGAAGAGACAAATGAAAGGTGTCTCTCATAATTTAAATAAAAAAAGATTTAATTATGTGAGAGAAATGAAAAGCCTTTAATTAAATATTTAAAAATATTTAATTATGTGAGAAGAGAAAAAGCTTTTTAATTAAATATTGAAAATATTTAATTAAATGAAGAATATCATTTAAATTTAGAATTTAAACTTGTGATATTTAATATAAATAAATTGTGAAATCTATTTAATTAATTAAGAGGAAGATAACATTAATTAAATAAACTTATTTATTTAATTAAATTAGAAGAATTGGAAAATGAACAATATAAATAAATAATTGAATTGGAAGAATTGGAAAATGAACAATATAAATAAATAATTAAATTAGAAGAATTGGAAAATGAACAATATAAATAAATAATTAAATTTATTTATATGTAGATGACTTAAGAATATTAATTAAATAATTCATATTTAATTAATTAACAGGTTTGGTTAACCGTGACCATTTTTAGATGTGTACATTTTTCCCCTCTTTGAAGTGATGTGTTTTACGCATTGCTTTAAAGAATTTGCCCCTGATTTTGAAAAAAATTTAACTGATGATGCTATATGCACCTTTGAGAGGTAAATCGCGTGATGAGAATGGTTATGAGGTTGATTTGGAAGATTTTCAGATAATTTCAGAGAAAATTTGGCAATTTATCTCTTGAAAGAGCACTTTGCATAGTAAAAATGTCATTTTTACCCCTTTAAAAGGTGAAAAAGGTGAGAAGTCACTTTCATTTGAATAGTAACCTTTAAGAATTTTGGAGCTCTGAGAGAGATATTAGTGATGCCGATCCATTATGAGCGCCACCGATTCGAGCGATCCCGCCGATATCAGAGACCAACAGCATATGGACCTCCAGTGAGTGAATCCAATCCTCTTTTTTGAGTTTTGAATGAAATTATTGATGGCTTTTCACAGTTTTTAATTTTTAATTTTTAATTTTAGCGCATAGAAAATTTAGTTTAGCGCATCACTGAAATAGGTTAGCACATACAATCTCGCGCATAGGGTTGCAAATTAGCGCATAAGATAAAATCACGCATAGGATAACTGTTTTAGCACATCCAGCTAGCCGGGGCCGGGTTAGATGCTAGTTTAGTGCATGGGGTAAATTAGCGCATTGGATAACTGTTTTAGCGCATAGGTTAGATAAAACAACGCATACATGATTTAGCGCATTGATGAGCTGTTTTAGCGCATACAAGGATTTTTGCGAAATTTTAATTTTTGAAGAAAAAATGACATGTGTTTGATGTTTGTTGCTAAATTAGACAATTGATTTTATGCTTTTGAAAAAATCAAGATGAGATACGATAAATTTGTCTTCGTGCTTGAAAACAAATAGTAGAGATGATTGATTTGCTTTCCTGATCGAAAGACTGATAAATTTGCTTTCCTGATTGAAAGGCTTGATAGATATGCTTTCCTTGCGATAAGAAAAAAAACAAAGAGATGAATAGATTGATTATTTTGATATGATTCAGTTGATTTGACATGATTTTCTTGATGTTTACTTTTGATAATCCTTGTTGATTGATTTAATCTTGATGTGCTTGGTATGATTGTAAAGGAGGAATTTAACCTCCTGCAGTTTAGGGAGAAATTCCCTCAGACGTGGGAGATGATTCCATAGTTGTCCTAGGATGATTTAGGGATCATTCATCAGTGTGGGTTAGGTCTGTTGCTGGCAATGCCACAATATTGGGTCAACAGAGCACTGTTGACTGCACTGGCTGAGAGATGGCATAGTGAGCATAACATGTTTCACTTGTCGACATGAGAGATCACGGTGACTCCTGAGGATGTTTACAAGATTCTAGATATTCCTGTGGTTGGAGAACTTGTGATCTACGATCACAAGGAGATTGGAGGGACCGATGCTTTGAGGCGAGTTTTCTAGGATCCCCATGCCGGTGGGTATGAGATTGTCTGGAAGGATATGATATCGGGATATGCCCCACTGCCATCAGTTCTAGCAAGTATGATCAGTGGTTTCCTTTGTCTTGATCATAGGGCAAAGGGACTATCAGTTGGTTGGGGGAGGATTTTGGAGGATATGCTTCTCCACGAGACCAGATATACATGGGGCTCATGCATGCTTGACCATCTGTACCACGATCTTTATTAGGTCATATACACATATGGGAAGAGTCTCTCCTGCAAAGTCACTCTTCTTTAGATTTTTGCATGGGAGCATTTTGCCATCACGCATCCCATTGTTCAGAGGGATCATCCCCTAGGGTTCCCATATGCCTATGCATACACCAAACCTCTTGTCCAACCTAGGCTGGGAAAATTGGAGCATTGGCAGTGTGTATTAGATGATTTGGATATGATTATCTGGAGACCTATGTAGATTGTGATCCATGGCATGCAGATGACATAGAGCTACCATATGTGATGAGGTCCAGATACTTGATTGGATGCAACCCATTTATCATTGAGTGATTTCTTTGTCGGAGGGTTCTGAAGTAGTTTGGATGGGTACAAATGATGCCACAGGGGGCGACACACTATGCCAGGCACCGGGAGGATATACCAAAGTGGGGTCCTATTTTGACCATTGAGGCAGCCAAAGAGGAATATTATGAGTTACAGTTGGAGGATTGGACTATACGGCCAGAGGTCACAGATGCAGGGATGACAGATGACTATGTTGCATACTTCTACACACATCTCTTTCCTAGGTTTACTAGTCTAGAGGAGCCTGCCCCATTGATGGGAGGTCCAGTTATTCGGGCAGGGCGACAACATCCACAGGGTTAGGGACAGGTACCAACATAGGTAGGGGTACAGGGACAGGTACTGGCAGAGTAGGCCATAGATATGGGTGGGGTGGCCATGGATGAGGATGAGGAGATAGATTCAGATGACTCCAAAGATAGTGATGGCGATGATGGAGGTGGTGGGAGACATAGATTTTTCTTTGATGTGCCCTTCAGTACAAGGCCACGGACATCCCGAGTGATAGGTCAGGCCAGTTCTTCCACTCCATGAATTACCATCAGGGCTTCGTCACAGGGATAGGTGGATGCTTTGTAGGCTAAGGTTCAAACTCTTCGGAGTCAGTTAGCATAGGCATAGGTGACCATTAGTCAGCTATAGGCACAGATCACACAGCCACTACCTCCTGACCCATAGATAGCTTAGCTTGCAACCGAGAGAGATAGTTTCAAAGAGTGATGTATATAGGCTGAGGGGGTAGCCGAGAGACTGCTGAGATCAGTTGAGAGCACCTCTATTGGAGAGGTTGTAGCAGAGGGGCTAGAGACTGCTCGGGAGGCCAAGTACTATAGGATGAGGTATTTTGAGGTAGTGCCACTTGAGCAGCGGATAGTATTTACACAGTCAGGTACTTGGACTCAGACCCATTCACATAGTCACTCCAGGAGTGTGGGTTAGCTGGCCAAATGAGAGATTAGAGCTTCTAGGAGCAGAGATCCGTTGAGACCTACTACCTTCGGAGGCAGCAACAGTCATATTCCATGGCCAGATGCCCCTCAATGATGAGCATTTTTGCACACATTTATGCCATTGTATTCGATATATCTTTTTGAAACATTTGATATCCTTATATTTCTGGATATTTGTTTTGATGAGATCTATGATATGCAGTGGTGATTTGATTATGCACGTGTTATGAATGATTTGTGCACATGTTATGGATGATTTATGCACATGTTTTTATTTTTATATGCTATGTTGTGTATGATGATGCAATGATGATATGATCTAAATGATTTTTTCTTCATGATGTATATAATGAATGTATGATGCAGGATGTAAATGAACATAATAATAATGATGATGCAAAAAGGATGAAATGGATGCAATTTTATTTATGAATGTGTGTGTGAAATATGCAAATGTATATGTTAATGAATGATTAATGAATGATTAAAATAACGACCATGTATATGATGTGTAATAATGGATAATGATCATAATGAATAAAATGAGATGATAATGAATATGATAATGAAATGAAATGATGATGCAAGTATGTAGGTGAAATGATGATGCAATTATGTAGGTGAAATGATAATGATAATGAAAAATGATGTGAAATGCAGGATAATGAAAATGAGATGTAACAAATGTCCAGTCATACTACACCGTTGTCTGAAAAAGATATTCAAGAATGTGATCAACCCTCAAAAATCTATTTAAAAAGGCCCTCGAAATGCAAATGAATTATGCAGTCCTAATAATGAATTAAGCAATCTTAAATGAAACAATGAACCATTCTCCTTGTTGCCGTTTCCTGCTGTGTTTAGTTGTCATCATTGAGCCTTTTGATATGTTGAAAGTTAGTACAAGCATCAAAGGGTATGTTAGCACCAATGATGACCTGAGTATTGCTTTCATGATGTTTGATATAGCAAGTTAATACAAGCATCGAGGTATAATTGAACCAAGATGACCTGAGTATTGCTTGCATAACAGACAAAAGTTAACCATTTTCCTATGCAAATTCTGAAATGTCATCAATGATACATTGTAGAGCATGTCCCATGACCAATTTGCACAATACTAATGATTAGCTTACAGACAGCAAGCAAAGAAAAATCATACTTCTTCCTTGTGATTCTAGTTCAGTACATCATTGAACCACTCCAAAGATATGATGTCATCAAATATCAAAACAACAATTTGCACTTATGCTTTTAAGTTTGTTATTCATTTTATTCAGATTAAGATCATCCAATTTGTTTTAAATCATCTGTCAAAATAGTCATGTAAGCTCATTTTAATTGAACAAGACTGTTGCTTCCGATACTCTGATTTTAGACACATGCTAATGACTACTTGCTATAAAAACTCCAAGAAGCGAACTACCCCCTAGTGACCTTGTACTCCGACTCTTGCTAGACACAACTACTGCTAAGAATAACCCTCAAATCATCAAGCCATGATGAAATCCTTGTCGTTCCAAGGAGATGATGCGATGCGAATGCAATGATGATGCTGATGAAAAGATGGACATGCAAGATGAATCCTAATAGATGAGAGAGCCAAATGAAATCACAAACAATGCCTATTTGCCAGGTTTTCACCGTTTGTTTTTATTGCACTTTTCCTTCTTTTTTTTTTCAGGACTTTTTATATTGTTTTTGATATTTTCTCAGGCATAGAACTTCTTCAAGTGAATGTTGTTGGTTGGATCTTCAAACAGGTCCCCTTCTGCTGTTGATAACTGATGTGCCCCCAATCCATATGATGCAATGATAACGAACGGGCCCAACTAATTAGGTTCGAACTTGCCTTTCTTTTTTCGATCTTGTTGATTTCGAGGGTTTTCTCTGAGAACCAAATCACCCACTTGAAAATTTTGTGGTTTGACTCTGTGATTGTAGTTGCAAGACATAATTTGTTGATATCCCTTTAAATGATTAATCGCAGTTTGACGCCGTTCATCAAGTAGTTCTAGTTCTTGCAATCTTGATACTCGATAATCTTCATCATTGATTAACCCTTTGAGTGATACTCAAAGTGAAGGAATCTCATCTTCCAAAGGTAGAATAGCTTTTTCTCCATAGACCAAAGCATAGGGAGTAGCTCCTATTGGCGTGCAAATACTTGTTCTATAGGCCCATAACACTGGATTCAATTGGACATGCCAATGATGACTTGCTTCATTCACCATTTTCTTCAAAATCTTTAGAATTGTTTTGTTTGAAGCTTCGGCTTGACCATTTCCTTGCAGATAATAAGGTGTAGAAAACCGGTGTTGGATGTGAAATCTTTCACATAGTTCCTCAACATCCTAATTTTTAAAGGGTCTACCATTGTCTGTGATAATGGAGTTAGGAATGCCATATCTGCAAATGATATAATTCAAGATGAATGAAGAGATTTTTTTTCCCGTAACAGTTGTCAAAGGAATAGCTTCAATTCACTTAGTGAAATACTCAGTGGCTGTAATGATAAATTTATGTCCATTTGAAGATGATGGATATTTTTTGCCAACCAAGTCTAATCCCCACTGAACGAAAGACCATGTTGTGGTGAAGGGTTGTAATTCCTGAGTAGGAGCATGAATGAGATTCCCATGAATCTGATATTTTGTACATTTCTTCACAAAGGTGAATGATTCTTTCTCCATGGTTGGCCAATAGTACCCTAATCTTACAAGTTTCTTTGCTAAGATTAGTCCTCTTGAATGTGTCCCACAAATTCCACCATGGACCTCTTGTAAGGCCTTTTCCGATTCATCACGTTCAAGACATCTAAGGAGGGTACCATCCAGACCACGCCGATATAAGATGTCAGTAATTAAGGTGTAACGAGATGATTGACTAATGAAATTTTATTTTTGATTCCTAGACAAACCTAAGAACAAAGTAGTATTTTTTAGGTAAGTATAAATTTGGCCATATAAGGAAGAATCAGAACTCGTTAGATGGAAAATTATTTGGGTTTCAGGATTTTCATGGGCGGGAGAAAACAATTGTTCCACTAGGAAATCGTATCGTTTTTAATTCTCTGTCAACTAGAGTAGAGAGGCAATTGTAGCCATAGTGTTTGCTACTTTATTATCAATGCGCGAAATTTGTATGAACTTGATATTAACAAAGTATTTCTTGAGATCTTCCACCATTCTTTTGTAAGGTATTAACCTGTCATCTTTAGTGTGATATTCATCATTGATTTGGTTTATAACAAGTTGTGAATCACCAAAAACTTGAAGTTCTGCGATTTTCCAGTCTACTGCAATTCTTATGCCGATTATCAATGCCTCATACTCAACTATGTTGTTTGTGCAAGGAAACATTAGCTGGTAAGATTTTGGGATTGTATGTCCTTGAGGTGTAATAAAAATAATTCCTGCTCTTGAACCATGTTGAGTGTAAGAACCATCAAAGTAGAGTGACCATGACTGTTGGATATCTGTTGTGAACACGTCGGCATGAAGAAAATCAATTTGTATTGGGTGTTCTACTGGCATTGGTGCTTCTACTAATTGATCCGCAACTACTTGTCCCTTTATAGCTTTTCAATCCACATAATGAATATCAAATTTGCTTAGGATCATAACCCATTTAGCCAACCTGCCAGTTAAGGTAGCCTTACTTAGAAGATATTTGAGTGGGTCAATCTTAGCCACAAGATTTATCGTATGAGTTAGCATGTAGTGTTGTAACTTTTGAGAAGTGAACACCACTACTAAACAAGCTTTTTCAATGAAGGTATAATTTAGCTCATGACTTGTTAGGGTTCTGTTGATATAATAAATAGCTTGTTCTTTTCCTGAGTTGTCTTCTTGTGCCAATAATGCTCCTAAAGATACTTTCGTGGCAGCGATATATAATATGAGAGGCGCACCTTGTACTAGTGGATTCATGAGATACTGCTTTATCTAATCAAATGTTGCTTCACATTTGTACTCCCACTTGAACAGAACATTCTTGTGTAAGAGATGTGTAAATGGTAAACTTTTATCTGCCAGTTGAGCAATGAATTGTCGAATAGATTGTAACCGTCCCTGTAAAGAGCGTAGTTGACTAATGTTCCTTGGTGGCAGCATATCAAGAATTGCTTGTACCTTAGCTAGATCCAATTCAATTCCCTTTTCCAATACAATGTATCCTAATAGCTTTCCAAATTTTACTCCAAAAACGCATTTCTTAGGGTTAAGTCTCACTTTGAATTTTTCCATTCTTTTGAAAATTTTAGATAGGATATCGATGTGTCCTTCTCTGATGTTGGATTTGGCGAGGAGATCATCAACATAATCTTCCATGAATGTATGCATCATATCATGAAAAATTGTTGTCATTGCTTGTTGGTATGTAGCTCCTACATTTTTCAATCCAAAAGGAATTACGTTCCAGCAATAGGTACCCCAAGGACATGTGAATGTTGTTTTATCCTGATGTTCTGGTGCAATCTTGATCTAGTTGTATCTTTAAAATCCATCCATTAATGAGTACATCTCATGTCCAATGGTTAAATCAACAATCATATCTATGTTTGGTACGGGAAAGTCATCTTTAGGACATGCTTTGTTCAAATCCCTGAAATCTGTACAAATTCTAATCCTTCAGTCTGACTTTGAAACAAGCACAATATTAGAGATCCATTCTGCATAGGCCATGAACTTGATGAATCCAACATCTAAAAGCTGTTTTAATTCTTCTTTAACCAATAATGCAACATGTGGATGCATTTTTCTGAGTTTCTGTTTTACAGACTTTTCCCCTAGTGTAATAGATAGATGATGCATGATGAGATCTGGATCCAATCCAGGCATATCTGCATAGGACCATGCAAAACTGATTTGATTATCTTTGAGAAATTCTGTGAATCTAGGTACTTCTTTGTCTGTTAGAGATGCAGCCAATTGCAAAATTTTGGGCTTTCCTGTAGTACCTATATTGAGTGCCTCTGTTGGTTCAATTAGAATGGAAGACCTTTCCTGATAATGCTCTGGAAGAGTGTCAAGTTTCCCTTCCTTTGGTGCCTTTGAAATGTTTTCAACATTGGATACGCTTTTTATTTTTCTCTTTTCTTGATCTAATATTGCCTTTGTTAGGTTTTCACCATTAGATCTTTCTTTCATTTTTCTTTTTTCTTGATCTAATACTACCTTTGTTAGGTTTTCACCATTAGATCTTTCTTTTATATTATTTATTTCATAGCTGAGAAACTTGGCACTTTCCTTTCGAAAACTCTGATCTTGTGATTCCCCGGTGGAACTTGTTTTGGGATGGGATGAACAAAGAAAGTTTATTATGGTTTCGTCGTTTGGAAAAGTTGGAACATCAATGGGTGCTATTTGTTCCCAATCAATGAGTTCGGGATGTACCAAAGGTAATGGATCATTAGGATGAGTAAGGTCATTGGCCATCAGGGTCATGATGTTATTGTCAATGTTATTATGGGAGAAGTCTAAGATGGTATCTTCCTCAAAATGATCTATCTCACTTTGAATCGAATTGGTCTCACTTGAGTCATGGTTGGTTTGCAGAATGTCATCAAATGGGGACCTTGAGCTTTCTCCTTGTAAGAATGTAGGTGAGAATTTGTGTATGACATCCACCTTTTTATCCCTCTAGAATTGATCATCAAAGATGGTGTCCCATTCATATTCATTGGAGTCAGTGTCAGAATTGTTTTCTTGAATTCATAGAATAGTTTCAGCTAACTCCTCATTTGATGATATTTGCACTACTACTTCCTTAGTATCTTCACCATATCCTAACCCAGTTTTATCCTTTGGGTGCATTGTTTTTAATTGGACAGGTTCCACAATACCCTCTTTCCTTTTACCTATAGGGCTATTTCCTTCATAACCCATATGTTGCATGATAGCATAACCCTTTCCATATTGTTTTGTGGGTAACTTAATATGTTGTACATATTCCTCTTCATCTTTATAGAGCCAATCAAGAATAGCCTATCTTCTACTTCAGTTTCTTTAATAAATATCCCATTGAATTTGGTAATGGGAGCTGAAGTCGAGGCTAAAGCTGCTGCAGCCTTTTATGTAGATGTTGACGGTTGACCATTGGATCTTGGGGATATGGGTAAATTAGAGAGAGATAAAGTATACTCTCCTACTCCATTATCTTTCAATTTTAGCTTGGTGCCAAAATTGCTTATCATTTCACTTGCTTGTCCATGGTACTTGGAGGTAGAGATGGCCAAAGCCTCTCTATTGTGTTGGACGAGCGTGTCTTGAGTAGCTCTAAGGTTAGAGCAAGTTTGACTGCTAATGTGATCAGCGGGTATTGTTATTTCCTATCCATCATATGGAAACTTCAAACATTGATGATAAGTAGATGGAACAGCTTGCATGTCCTGGATCCATGGGTGACCCAATAGGATGTTATAGGTTAGATCCCGATCGAGAACCTGACAAAAGGTATTCTTTACAATAGGTCCCACTCTGATTGGTAGCATGATGAGACCTTTGGAAGTCCTTTCCTCATCATCATATGCCTTGATTGTAATTTTCCTTCGTGGATCTATAGAGTCTACTAAATATCCTAAAGCTAGGACCAATTTCAAAGTACAAATGTTTAATCCAACTCCCCCATCTATGAGGACACGTCTAATGCGAGCTTTGTGAACCATGACCTCTAAATAGAGTGATGAATTATGTGGATGAGTTAAGGATGAATCATCTTTTTCAAAAAATGATAAACATGTGTAGGAGGACAAGTGTCCCACCATGGCTTGAAATTTATTGATATCCAGATCAGGGGATATAGTTGTATCAACAAGTGCCTTTTCTAGAATGTCCTTATGGGCAGGTGATAACTTTAAAAGCTCTAACATAGAAATTTGGGCTGATGTTTTTCGCAGTTGATCAACCAAATTGTATTGACTTGGAGGAGGAATTATTGCTTTAGATGAGCCACCTTTGATAATTTTTTTGGTTTGTCCCCTTGTCATAGCATTGACCTCTCGATATTATTGCTTACCTTTAATTCAGATAGCGTTGATTTGAGGATCGTTAGTATAGATATGATTGATAATAATGTCTTGGATGTTATTAACATTTTTTCCCTTGTCACTCGAAGATTCCCCTTTTTGATAATTAGGGAGCGGATTCTTGAATGCTTGATGATCATTATTAACATTATGTCCCTCAACTGTGATGGTATCGTTATCAATCAAATCTTGCACAATATTCTTCAAACCTTGGAAATTCTTTGTCTTATGACCTTTGCACCTATGATAATCACAAAAATGTGAGTCATTCCACGATGGTGGTTTAACTCGAGGCTCATAGTCTCTTTGTGGTGGCAATGTAATAGCATTTTGATTCAATAATTCTTTGAGAATGGATTCCAAAGATTGGCCCAAAGGAGTGAAACTCCGTTGACTCGAAAAATATGACGATCTGGGCATATTTGAATTCTGATTATTGCCAAAATTATTTCCACGATTATTAGTCACGTTTCTTTGGTTGGAAACATTGCCTTGGTTATTAGAATTTCTAGCATTGTTGCTACGTTGAACACCTGACACATTAAGGACGGTAGGCTTTGTATTCACGTTGTTAGCACCTACTACCCCATCATTCACAACATTTTTATTTCGGGTCCAAAATCGTGACTTGTCATTGTTGTTATTATGGTTGTTGTTGTTGTATGAATTTGAACCCTCTTTATCGATTTTTAGAACTCCATGCTTGATCAATGCACCTTCAATGGTAATTGTGTTTTCAATCAATTTTTCAAATGATTGAGGACAGTGAAGGTTTAGTCTGTAACTCATTTCTTGATTAAGACTATCGATGAAGATCTCCATCTTTTCTTTTTCAGGAATAGGACGAGAGTATTTAGCAAACACCCTTCTCCACATTTGCAAAAATGTAGTGAAAGATTCCCCTACTTTTTGTTTTACCTTACAAAGATCAAGCATGGTTTTCTGGTGTTGAATGTTGTAGGAGTATTGTGATATAATTTTTTTTATTAACTCCTCAAAAGTTTTGATGGGGGGAGTGATCTTTGAAAGCCACTCCATGGATTGTCCACCCAGACTTCGTGGAAACAAACGCATTAAGTAGGTATCGTTATGAGCAAATTCTAAGCTCATATTTCAGAAATCCCTTACATGCTCAATGGGGTCAGTTTTCCCATTATACCTATCAAACTTAGGGACTTCACAATGTTTTGGAAAAAGAATCATTCGAAGACTTCTATCAAATGGATAAGGACATATTTCATCCAAAACATACTTCTTTGTTGCTCCCCCTTGCATTTCTTTTATTTGTCCTTGTAATTCCTTTATCTGTTGAGTAAGGGCACCAAAATCATCAAGAGGAATTTCAGGATCCTCTTTGATCCCTTCCGTGTTAAAATCAATGGGTAACTTAGCTCCTTGATTAGCTAATGAAAGGAAATATCTTTCCTTGTTTCATTCTAAAATCCTTTCCATAAGAGTATGGAATTGAGGATCCTATTTCGTTTCTTGAAGTTTTTCTTCCGTTAACTCTTCAACACTTGAATTGTTAAAGAGGTTTTCCTCCCTCTCACTATTATCACCCATTTTGCTCACTGTACTTTCATCCTTTTCTATATGTTTTCGAGATCTCGTGATAACAGGCATAAGCTTTACTCAAATTCTACTAACTTTGATCAAAGAAATGAAATAGTGCAATGGTGATGGCTATGAAAGTCAGGATAGAATGCGGATTCTATGACTTAAAAGATTTTTTTATCTTTAGCTCGTGATTCCCTGATCGAAAGGATGAAAATCCTATTTGCAGGAATTAAACCAAAGATCGAAAATAAAGATGATTTTGCACTTTGTGAAGTTTGATCTTAGCTTTGTAGAAAGATGAATTTAATGAATGCCTTAATGCGTTTGAGTTCTCTACTGCAAAATTTGATTTGGACGAGTAGCATATGTGATTGCAGGTTGGCTAATATAAGAAGAATGAATACACTGACTATGGTTGTGCCTTTGAGAAAGGGCTCTTCTTTGAAAGAAAGCTCGTGAGTATAAAGGTTCTACGGCATAATCATCAGTGAAACCTCTAATATAGTCGTGATATCGATGAATAAAGGTTCTATGTTCAAGCAGGACCTTCCAACTTTGATATAGAAATTTCCTCTTCTTCAATATCTTCTTATAACTGAGAGACTTCTTGGGATTTCTAATCTTTCTTTCTAGGGACTTCTTAACAAAAGTTGCAGACTTCCAAACTCTGAGCATGGGAAAGACTAGACCGAAAAGACTTGATTTCTGAATGTCAGAAAATCACCTAGGCTCGGAATACAGATGTGCCAAAACAGAGACTGAATGCACCAAAATAGAGCATAGATGCACTAAAATAGAGCACAAATGCGCTAAAACAAAGCATAGATGCATTGAAACAAAGCACAAATGTGTCGAAACAGAGCACAGATGCACTGAAACAGATCCGGAATGCGCTAAATTACTCATGAGACCAACATGTTTTGATAGTTTGATTAAAAAAATTGTTTTGGATGATCTTAATCTGATTTAAATGTGAAAAACACAGCATAGAAGTAGACAGTTGTTTTGTTAATCCTAAAATCTAAACAAAGAGTGTATGTTCTTTGAGATTTCCATAGGTTTTAAACAAGATAAGCACTTCAGTCAAACTCACTCTTAATTTGTCAAATAGGTCATCATAGTAATCACAGCCCATAGCTTAAAATCGCGTCGACTCACACAGCCTTGTCACCCCCTAGAGGGCGCCCGTGTTTTTGTCTTTTCCAGGTGTGTACTCAAAGTGATGAAAGTAGATACCAAATCCCTTGAGCAAACAATCCATGGCGATTATATGGTGAGTCTTGGGGGCAGATTCTTCCCTCCCCTTGCACCGTGATTAAGATGATGTTTGGATACTGACACGGCTGGATTTCTACACTATGGTTCATAGTAAGGGTATCCGTTTAGTGTGGCAAATAGATATACTCCCTCGAGAGACCTCCCAACCTTTAGAACAAAGGTTTTGGGGATGGTTATCCTACACACTACTGTCAAGTTGGATTTTCATCAACAACTTGCTTTTGATTAAAGTGGGTTGGAAACCTTGGCTTTAGGTGTTCCCACTTAGGTCATTCCTCTTGGGTGAGTACTTTTTCCCACAAGAGCAAGCCTTCTAAAGGATGTAATAAAGCATTAAATTGCAGAAAATAAAAGGTAAGTCTGGTTTTCTGATCACCCATTTAAAGGAGAGCATAAACCTATTACCCACAATCACAACAAACAATAATGGTTCAATTTTAAATCTCCAAATTGACAAATTATCTATACTAAGTGAAGATGTTGCTTCACTAAAAACATGGGATTCATTTTAACCAAAAGAAAATTTATGTTGTGGTGTCTATCCTAGGATTGGTTAATTCAGATTTAAATTTCTACCCTAGGATTGCTTTATTCTGTTAAAAATAAAATTTAAAAAATCCTGTTCGTGGATTGCGTCGGAATTAGAATTTAAATTTTTTTACAACTTTATGCGCTGAAACAGGCCGTCTATGCGCCGAAAAAGGTCATGTATGCGCTGAAAGATCTCACAGGAATGCGCCGAAACAGAGTGTCTATGCACTAAAACAGGTCGTCTATGCGTCGAAATAGGTCATGTATGCACCGAAACTGGTCATGTATGCGCCAAAACAATGGTCGAATGCACCCAATCGGGCCTCGTATACGCTAAAACGCGATTTTAGTTTGTCACTTGCTAGTAAAATCTGTAAAAAGAAATGTTAAAATATGGGGCTTGGCCCCACGATGGGCACCAAAAATGTGTACATTAGAATATGCGAATCAAAACTAATACACCAATGAAACATTAGATTAAAGAAGCTAATTTAGAAAGCATAATGCAAACTCTAAAACACAAGCAACTCCTTCAAATTCATCCCATTGTCCTCTATCTCCAAGGATTTGTTTCAAGATGCTTGCTCTTAGTTGTTTTAAATAGCAGCTTGTAGAATGATAGCTTGAGAGAATGAGATTAATGAAAATGCATGTGCATTGATAATATGCTTTGAACTATGAAATTGAAATGCTAATTAAAATGCTATGCTAAAATACGACTATAATAACTACGCATGAAAGTCTAGGATTCGAGGTCCTTTCCAACCCACAAGAGGGCTGTATTTGTAGATTTTTGAAGGTTGGAATTCAATTGGCCAAGATCAACAGTTGAGTTCAAACTTGTTGAAATGAACGGTGAGAGATCGAGAATTCGAAAAGAAGATGGAAGTTTAAGAGACAGATGGAAAATGAAGAGACAAATGAAAGGTGTCTCTCATAATTTAAATAAAAAAATATTTAATTATGTGAGAGAAATGAAAAGCCTTTAATTAAATATTTAAAAATATTTAATTATGTGAGAAGAGAAAAAGCTTTTTAATTAAATATTCAAAAATATTTAATTATTGAGAAGAGTGAAGAATAATTTAGAAAGTGTTTTAATTAAATATTGAAAATATTTAATTAAATGAAGAATTTAAACTTGTGATAATTAATATAAATAAATTGTGAAATCTATTTAATTAACTAAGAGGAAGATAGCATTAATTAAATAAACTTATTTATTTAATTAAATTAGAAGAATTGGAAAATGAACAATATAAATAAATAATTAAATTTATTTATATGTAGATGACTTAAGAATATTAATTAAATAATTCATATTTAATTAATTAATAGGTTTGGTTAACCGTGACCATTTTTAGATGTGTACACTAATGACTTGGTCTATGTTTAAAAACTACATCATCACTCCTCATCAAACTATTATTTTTGTGAAAATGGAATGATAATGATGGTCATATTTGATTTCACTCTTTCTTAAGGAATTGTATCTAAGGCTTAAGCATTCAACCTATATTTTAGAGTGGTAAAATTATTTGAGAATATGGTAAAATGTTGTAAGCCCTAATGTTAGCAATAACACTCAAGTCAATAATAAGAATGTTGATTATTAGGATAATGCTATTGTTTATGTTGATAAATAGTGCTTGGATAACCGTGATGCATTTAAATCATAGATTTGAACTAACTCGTTGAGCCCATGTGTGGTTATAGGAGATATTTACTTAGTTATTTTCTAAAGTTATGATAGAAAATTGTTAATATATTTACCTAAGAATTTATAAATAACTATAAATATGGGAGTTATGTAGAAATGTTTATATAAATACAATATCATTTGGAAATGATATTGAATTTAGAGACAATAGATGAGTTTTTGATAACATTAATGCAATAATATAAAAATATCCATAAAGGATATGGAGGATTATGTTTATAACATCAACGCAACCACGCTTAAAGTTTAGCCCAAACGGACACCCAAGTCAAAAGTTATGGCCTCTGAAAGTTTCTACATTAAAATCAAGACCCTCAAAATGAAGTCTAGATGATTGGGATGGATAATTTGATGATGGAAACATGATCTAAGGGGGTTCCAAGATACTTCTGGATGGTCTAACTATTGAAACAATGAGATTTTTAGATGAGAAGGATGACCACGAGATCTTTCGTTTGCGATGAATGACTTAGAGAATGAGAAGACTTTTAGTTGTCTGTTTGAGGGCAGAGACGCCTATCTAAAGGGGAAGGGCTGCTTGTCTAGGTGGGCAGGGCTGCTTGTCTAGGTCAGGATTGTCTATTCAGGTGGGAAGGGCCACCTTTTCAGGTGGGTAGGGTCACCTATCCAGGTCAGGGTTGCCTGTTTAGGTGGGCAGGGCCACCTGTCTAGGTCAGGGCCGCTTGTTCAGGTGGGAACGACCACCTATCCAAGGCAGGGCCGCCTATCCAGGTGGGAAGGGTCACCTATCCAGGTTAGGGTCGTCTATTCAGGTGGGCAGGGCCACTTGTCTAGGTGGGAAAGGCCGCCCAAACAGGCCTCCAGATAGTCGAACGATGCTAAAAAAATGGACAAACGAATTGTCGAAACAGACGAACGATCACACGAAATGAATACTCGAAATGAATAGACGGATGGTTGGGAGGGGTAAACGGGTACCCTGGATGAGGGGACAACACTCAAAATAGGAAAATGGGTTGTCAAAATAGGTGAACGACTTCCCAAAATGAGTGAACAACTGGTTAGAAAGAGGAAGGATGCTCAGAATGGGCAAACAGATATCCAGAATGGATAGATGGATGGTCAGAATAGGTAAAAGGATACTCTGGACAAGGAAACAACACTTGGGATAGGCAAATAGGTTGCCGAAATAGGTGAACAGCTTCTTGGAACAGGTGAACAACTAGTTAGAAAGAGGGAACAATTGCTCGAAACAAGCAAATAGATATCCAAAATGGATAGACAAATGGTCAAAATAGGTCAACGGGTACCCCACATAAGGGAACAACACTCAAAATGGGCAAAAGGGTTGTCAGAATAGGTGAATAGCTTCCGAGAATGAGTGAACAACTGGCTGAAAAGAAGAAACGATGCTCGAAATGGGCAAATGGATATTTGAAATGGATGAATGAATGGTTGAAATAGGTTAACAGGTACCCCGAACAAGGGAACAACACTTGAAACGGGCAAACGGGTCGCTAGAAATTGGTGAACGACTTCTCGAAATAGGTGAACAGTTGGTTGGAAAGGGGAAACGATGTTCGAAACAGGCAAATGGATATTCAGAATGGACGGACGGATGGTTAGGATAGGTAAACGAGTACACCAGACAGAGGAACAACACTCAGAATGAGAAAATGGATTGTCGGAACGGGTGAACAGCTTCCTGGAATGGGTGAACAACCTCCCAAAATGGATGAAGAACTGGGTGACAAAGAGGAATGGTGTTTAGAATGAGAAAATGGATATCCAAAACAGATAGACGGATGGTCGGAATAGGTAAAGAGGTATCCCGGACGAGGGAACAACACTCAAAATCAAAAAATAGGTTTCTGGAACAGGGTAACGGCAAGCGAACGAAGGTCAAAAAAGGTTGTTTGGAAGGTCAGGGCTGGCCCTTTAGGGCAAGGCTACCCTTTTTGGTCAAGGCCGCCTAAGCTTAGGTCAGGGCTGCCCAAACAAGGAAAATTGGGAAAATTTTGACTTAAGCAAGGCTAACAACAGTTAAGACAGGGAGCAGGGCCTCCCCTTTAGGTCAAGGCCGCCCCTTGAGGGCAAGGTCACCTTTATGGACTGATCAAAACCTAACTTAGTCAAAAATATTGATGGAAAAGGATGAAAACAATAAGGAAAAGACCAAAACTGACTGACAAGTACTGGTTTTGCACAAGAAAACATTTCAAACAACACAATCCTAGTTTTAGTGTTAAGGGTATGGTCAACATGGTTCTTCTATCTAGGATTAACAAGTTTACTAAGGGAATCCCCAATATATGCACGGTACGTGGGGCACAACTGTGAACACCAGCCCATCTAAAATCATGAGTCGGGAGCAACCAACAAGAGACTGGGAGCTTGAACCAACTCTTCAAGTCTTGTCTAGGTATCACCCTAGCTTTGATGCTCCACTAGACACGACGTGACTGGATTAAGGTACAACTTTCGCTCTCCCCCCTTTATATACCCTGTCGGTAACACGGGGTTGGCATCGTTCCCTGGGTGATGAAATCCCAGGTAGGTCCCACTAAAGGAAGAAGACACTAGACGCCTCAGCTGGTCCCCAAGCTCGCACAAAGCACAAGGGGAGAGCTTTGACGCACTAGAATCTTCTAGGTAGACTAGACAAGAGTGAGTTGTGATTTCTCATCACCCAAGATCACCAAACAGGCACAAGGGGAGGGGATACATCAACAACCCACTCACAAGCACAACAAGAATATACAAATTGACCCTTTAATTAAACTATGTTCCTAGTTTAAAGAAATGAAAGTACAAAACCAATTAAATACAATTTCTCCACTTGCAACACACTTGTCAGTAGTTTTGTTTTCTGTCTTTGACAAGAGGATTTTGTCTGTTGGTTGTGGCTGCCTCTGTGTTTTGGGCTTGGCTGCCCCTTTTGGACAAGGTCAATCTTTTGTAAACATGCAAGCAACTCGGGGCTAGAAAACAGTAAAAAAAGCAGTAGAACAGTCTGTTGTTTGGGCAAGACCGACCCTCCTAGGCAAGGTCAGTCTTCTGTGAACCTACAAGCAACCTGGGCTCAGAAATAGTTAAAAAAGTAGTAGAACAGTATGTTGTTTGGGCAAGGTCGCCCCTCCTAGGCAAGGTTGGTCTTCTGTGAACTTGCAAGCAACCCGAGGTCATAAAATAGTGAAAAATGTAGCAAAATAGTCTATTATTTAGGCAAGGCCGCCCCTCTTGGGAAAGGTCGGTCTTCTATGAACCTGCAAGCAACCCGAGGTCAAAACATAGTGAAAAAAGTAGTAGAATAGTCTGTTGTTTGGGCAAGGCCACCCGTCCTGCACAAGGTCGGTCTTTTGTGAACCTGCAAGCAACTCGGGGTCAAAAAACAGTGAAAAAAGCAGCAGAACAGTTTGTTGTTTGGGAAAGGCCACCCCTCCTGGGCAAGGTTGGTCTTCTGTGAACCTGCAAGCAACCCAAGGTCAGAAAACATTAAAAAAAAGCAATATAACAATCTGTTGTTTGGGCAAGGCCGCCCCTCCTGGGCAAGGTCGGTCTTCTGTGAACCTGCAAGCAACCCGGGGTCAGAAAATAGTGAAAAAAAAAGTAGCAAAATAGTCTACTGTTTGGGCAAGGTCGCCCCTCCTGGGAAAGGTTAGTCTTCTATGTCAGAATCTACAAAACTTTAAACAACAGAAAATGTTAAAACAAAGGACCCATGATGTGGGTCCCACCGAACGTGCCAAAAATGTGATCAGGAGAAATATGCTAGTCTGAAAATGCAAAATGAAGTATCATGCAAGATAATCAAATAACACCTAACACCTCAAGATTGGGATGTGTTAAACACAAACAAAAAGGAAGATAAAGACAAAAAACCGATTATACCTTTTCTTCGTGCTAATCCCTTTCTTGGCCCTTAATGTAGATGGAAATATGTGCTCCTTGATGGAAAGGTGATGCAAAGTGATTGAGATGCAAATGAGAATGCAAATGGCTAAGATGGATGAGGATTGAATGCAAAATGATGTGATAAAAGCTTATGGAGGCTCAAATAGCTTAAGATCATAAGTTAATCACTTAAATGCATGAAGTCTAGATCTTTTAATGGAGGAAGAAGGGGGTATTTATTGAGGAAATTGAATTCTCTAGAGGATTGAATGGTCAAGATTGATCCACCATGGCCAAGACGGAGGGCTATAGTGAGTTGAGGACTCATAAGCCCTCACATCTTTCCATGTGGTGGGTGAAGTGTCCAAAGGACAAGGTGAGATGACAAGGGTACAAATGACATGGAGGAGGCCATGTGGTCCCAAGGTACTTGCAAGTACCTTTGGATGAGACAGGATCTCCACAAAAAGTAATCCCTTGGCCCCATATGGAGCTAAAAATGACAAGTGATGACTTTTAGAAAGTCATCCCTCGTCAACATGGGGGATGGTGAAGGCCTTGGAGGAATAGAAGTTTTGGAAGAATCTAAAGGGTAAGACAAGATTCCCCTAAAAGGGGTCTTTGTCCTTTGGATACGATGTGACATATGAGATGCCATGGGAAAGACAAATGCATGGGGGGAATAAGTGTGAATTTTTAATTCACATGGGGAAGAGGTCAACCCAAAAAAGGTAAGTACTAGGAAAGGTTGACCTACAAACATGCTAGAAAAGGTAAGTGATTAGGATTAGGATTGTGCAAACAGGTGATTAGGCTAATTAATGATGATTAGAGGCAAGTGGCAAAAATTGGAGGATGTGACACCTCCTAATCATGGATTAGGAATGTGCACATCTCTAATGATGAGATTAGGAGGTGAATTAGGATTACGAAAAAGTGATGGAGGATGTCACATTTGAGGGTGTAAATTAAATAAATAGAAATTATTTATTTAATTTATGGGATACAAAGGATAGATGATAAAGTATTTAATTAAATTAAATACCTTAGGGATTTAGAAGACTTTAGGGGTATTAATCAAATAATGACAATATTATTTAATTAATGTGGTTAAAAGGATATTTAGACGAAAAGGATAAATTTGACTAAACGTAAGTGGTCAAATTTAGATGTCTACAGTTTCAACCCAAATTTTATTGATCTAATGAATCCTATAATGTTACCTTAACCCAAGATAAAATTCAATAACATTAGAGCAATCATGAAAAATTATTTTCATAAAAAAATACTTCCCAAGGAATAAACAATTTATTTTTATGAAAAAAATTATTACTCCAAATTATAGAAACAAAATTCACAAGTTATAAAATCCAAAAATGAGTAACATAACTTTTTTTTAAAGTTCCTAATATCTAGATTCCACCATTAAAGAACCTTTAATTTTTGTTTAAAAGAAAAAATGAAAAAACAATTGATATACAAACAAAATATTCTTTATCTTAAATTCACCCAACAACATTAAGAAAATTTACAAGGATTTAGATACAAAATTCATATTTTTCAAAATTAATTTTCTACAAACATAAAATAAAATCTTATAATTATTCAACCAGACCGCACATGAAATAACAAAGTCATATGCATCATCCTTTAAAATGGAATCATGACCATACACATATATTAACAAATTGAATTTAAATTCACATAAAATAAATAAAATCACATTTTTTTTCAATTTATAGTAAAATCATAAGAAATATATATTATATTTGTAATAAATCCAAGGTTAGAAAGTTGTAGATCTTTCCTTCACTAAGAATCATCAACAAGCAATCTCAATCTTTTAGAAATTTTCTTTCGGTATTTTATTGGAAGCAAGAAAGGGTTTGAAGACAATACATTCTCTTGCTCTTCAAACACTCATAAGGGAAAGAAGAAGCTAAATAGAATGAATACCTTTTGCATATAAACTACTACCTAAAATCCATTTCCTTTTTTATTCTTATCACACTCAAATTTTCAAATGCAAGATAATATCTAATTTCTAATAGATATTTATTTTTGTCATAAATATCTAATATGAATCCTTTATTATGTTTTGAAAGTCAATTTGCAACATTTGATAAATTTGAAACCTTCATGAGGTATATACATAGGAAACCCACTTCATTTTTGTAAATACAAATATGAAAATGTCATTTTAATTCTAAACATCCATCTTATAATTTCAAATGAACTCTAACATTTCACAAGACACATTTAATTATTATTCTCTAAAAAAACTAGTGTGCATATGTGAAAATAATAAGAGTACATAAACCTTTTAAATTGATTTCACTTAAAGCAACTGATATACACATAAGGAAATTTAATAATAGTATGCAAGATTTAGAAAATATGTTACTAGGCTAACACAAGGATATAGAATCGTAATTGATTTGGCTATTGATTTTATAATTTTTAACATCTCATGTCCTACTATTATTACGTGGAGTACGATAGGTTTACAATACCAAGCAAACCATATGAACATATCCAATTAAACACCACTGAAATTTTACTTTCACATACACACTACAATAGTTGAAGTAAAAAGTAAAATAAACTAATCATCACAATTTACATTTCAATAGTAACATCTAATTATGACATCATCATAATTTAGATGATACATTATTTAGTTATTTATTAAACAAGATGAGGAAAGAGCTAACACAAGTAAGCATTACAAAAATAATGATTGTGTGTGCCTTTTTTATTAGTAATTTAATTATTGTGGTGATAATGCATTTGTTGGGCACTCACATGATCATTAAGGTGAATTGATAAGAACATAGGCAAATGCATTCATTTTTTTGACAAGGAACAAGATGTAAAAGCTTAATAAATGACTAAATAAGCATACACAAAGAGAAATGAGGGTCTTAGAGGTTAACTAAACACTTCCATTAGATTATATGCAATTAAGAGTTATTTTTCTTTTATTGCCATATAAGATCATGTGTCAGGTCATCAAATCATCATTAGATGTCATATATACCTATTTATTTTTAAACACTAACAATTACAAAAGCTAAATACCCCATCTTTCTTCATTTAAATTTTGAATATTTATTTTAACAATTATCATTCCTATCTAAGATTAATTAAATCTAACTTAGTTATACCTTTCCTAATCGTTGTTGTTTTGGGAGTAGATTATGTGTGAGTTTTTTAATCAATATTTTGGATCCCACTCCATGATCCATCATCAGGATAATACAGAGTCAAAAGAGACATCAAAATATGAATATTTATTTATTACAATTATCTATTCCCATCTATTATTAATTAAATCTAACTTTGTTATACCTTTCTAGATTACATTTATTTAATTAGACTAGATTCATGTAAAATAGATTTTCCTCCTTTATAGTAATATTCTATAACAAAATTAGAGAACGTTAATTAATGTCAAATAAGCTATTATATCCATATTTAAATATTTGTCTTAATTTAAAAAGTTTTCTATTTAGCTCTTCTCATTTAAATTAAGGCAAATATTTAAATATGGATATAATAGCTTTTTGACATTAATTAACATTCTATAATTTTGTTATAGAATATTAGTATAAGAGAGCAAAAACTCTTTTACATGAATGTAGCCTAATTAAATAAATGTAAGCAAGAAAGAATAACAAGTAAGATTTAATTAGTTATTCTTGAAATTTGTATCAACTTATGGGAATGCATCATTGTGCCTTAACCATTCATAATGGATCAATATTGTTTATAACATATAATTGGAAATAGCCACCACTTGTAGCGAAGTTGGTTGGGGCTTGGGGTTTGCATTCCTTGAGGTCACGGGTTCGATTCCTCTTCGTAGTGGGTAAGGTGTGGGTCAGTAAATAGTGTGCCAATTCCTGCTCTGTTGACTCGAAGTATAGGAATGGACTTTGCCACAAACATTTTCGGACTGCTAGGCCGTTGGACTGGGTCGCGGGGACACCCCTATTGTATATATAAACAAAAATATTAGAAATGATGAACTATTAATTAAAAATATAAATACATTTAAAAAATAAATAAACTTAATTGTTTATTTTAAATACAACAATTAATATTCGACAATATATTCCTCACTTTAGCATAGATTTTTTTGAGTGGACATGATAGTGAAAACCTTGTACTCCCTAGACAACACATGTTCCACATTCAAGAGTACTAAGATTGTACACCAAAGTATATAGCTGTACCAAAAAAATAATTACTTAGTGCGGCAAAAAATTTACCGCGAAGAAATTAAAAAAACCTTAGGGAAGTTGACAGAGAAGTACCTGGTGCGGCAAAAATTTTACCGCGAAGAAATAAAAAAAACCTTGGGTGAAGTTGACAGAGAGCTTTTACGTACCTAACCCTAAAAGTCGATAAATCCCGTGACACAGACCTCTCGTGTTTGTGGGTAAGGTCAAGGGGAAAGAGACACAGGATTCCTTCCAGCTGACCCCTCACCGATGGGTCATAAAGGAGGTAAATCTGTGTACCTATATGATTGGTACAGTTCACGTAGTCTAGCTGGCATGACGTTGACAGAATACTGTCGACGTGGCAGAGCAAGCCTCGTTGGTTTTCCCCCAAAGCCACGCCGCTTTTTTTGCGAGAGTGACAGGGCAACTACAACACGAATAATATTTGTATAATTCAGATTTCCTTTGCGACTTTATTCAAGGGGGAGAAAAGAGAAAAGGAGTAGGGTATTAAAAAGTAGGTATTTAGTCCCAAAAATAGAAGAGTTCTAATGGTCTTCCCACCTTAGTGGGCCTCAATTTATTTTGTTTTAAGGTTGGCCGTATGACGTGTGGAATAGTTGCATGATTCATCGTGCTAGTCCACATCTCCGCCGACTAATATCTTTGCGTTGAGTGCATTTTAGACTATTTTTAATTTCAATATCTGTGGACAACGTTTTTGACATTGCCGTTTATTATGGGCTAAGATTAGTTATGGAGTTTGATGTTTTGCTGCTCCACGTGAACACACATTTCTTGCATGTCGTTTTAGCACTTACGTGGTTGGAGACTTCATACTAATTATCGGTTGACAAGTCTTGACCAACTGCTAACATAGCTTATACTTTATACTTTTTCTTGGGTCAAAGATAGATTCGAAAGTTGATGGTAAAAAAGATTGTATAGTCAAATTTAGAAATTATGGTACAAAATAGACCCGTTAAAATATTGTATAGTCAAATTAAAAAATTATGGTACAAAAATGACATGCTAATATTGATAAAAAATAGACCTGTTAATATTGGTAAAAAATAGACATGTTAATATTGGTAAAAAATGTTGTATAGTCAAATTTAAAAATCATGGTATAAAAATAGACTCGCTAACGTCAGCTTGGATCACTATCTCGTGTTTTATTGGGATAATATCTATTTTTATTTACTTAAAGAGTTGTTTTGTTTTGTTTAAATTGAGACTTGGTTTTTTAATTGTATGTCGATTGTGTTCTAGAATTTTAGTGTAGTTGGTTATGACATGACACTTCATCTTATTGTAGAATAACATAAAAGTAGTTCTTACATCCAAAAGTTTAATCTAGATCTGCATTAAAGAGAGAAGCCTTTGATTGTGACCATAATTTTTATTTATTTATTTAGATCTAACATTTATTTGTTAATATAAAGATGCTATCTCTAAAGAAAATAAAACGTGTAGTAAATACAATATCTCAACAATAAAATAAATCAAAGACACCAAGCTTTTTGAATATGTAATAAATAAAATAAAGTAAAGACATCATTTAAAAAAAATGTGTAGTACATAAAATAAAATGAAATCAAAGAGATCATTTTTTTTGAATATGTGATAAACAAAATAAAGTAAAGATGTCATATTTTAAAAATGTGTAGTACTTAAAATAAATTGAAAGTGAAATAAAGTAACTCTTAACTAAAAACTAACTGTATATCTTTCTAATATATCTAATTGTATGTACATTTTACGTATCTATGTGTAGGGGAGAGGACTAGCATGGTCCAATAGTTGTTATAGCATTTGTTGATTTAATGTCCAATATTTTTAACAATATTGGACCAATAGTTGACTTTAAATTTGGTATTGTTGATGATGACTACCCATAATTGAATGAAATGTATTCCTTAGATCTAAAAAGCTGCAAATCATGTGATGCCACATTAGCACACCAATAAAACATGATTTAGTGCACAAATATTAGTCTCACTTTTTTGGGGGGCCTTTTTGGACACCTCGACAAAAAACATGCTGATGTGACATCATATTTGATGATGTGGCCATGAAACCTTAATTATAAGCAAGGTACTTGCCAAGTAAGCTACTGCTGCAAAAAAAGGGAGTGATTTGAAATTTCCACCTAGGATTTTGAGAAGTGCAAAGTTAGGGTGCTCAACAATTGGGTCATTTCCCCTAAATGTATTTAAAATAGTTTTTTTAAAAATAAAATTGAAATACAAAATGTGTATATATGTGTGTATGTGTATGTATATATGTGTGTACATATATGTATGTGTATGTGTGTGTATACATATGCATATTCATACACACACATATATAATGATACAAATTAAAATTTACATATATCTATGCATATTTAGTAAATACAACATTTCTACGTTTTTCTCTTTTTATAAAAATAATGTTGATTTAAAATTAAAATATCTAATTATTAAGAATGTTAATATTATTGATATTGTAACGTTAAAATGAAAATGTAGATAAATTAGTATACATATCTTAAATACATATATTTAAATAAAAATTTAATATAAATACTTCAAGATTGATATCTCTCAATATTTTTCGATAAATGTATTAATATATTTATATTATTTTACTATTAATTTTACGTAAAAATAATAATTATCAAATAATATTTGATAGGTCAATGGGTCTTTGGTTTGCTAGGGAAGAATTATTTTGAATAAACCTACCAAAGATCAAGTCTTGTTGAGTGCAAGGTCCCAAAATAATAATGGTTGAGGTTGTGATTACTCAGACAATTTTAGCATAATGGATACCCATTTTAATTCTTGGTTCTCAACCAAAGATGTTTCAACCTGAATCTCGTACTTCCATATTAGATAGAAAATCAATCTTATGAATGATGTAAAATCTTTCCTAAAAAAACATATTAGTATATTATTAAATTATAGCCTTTAAAAGACTAAAAAATCTTAGCCATATAAATTAATTATAAATTAGTAATACAAAACTTCATTAAAAAATTCACTTTTAAACCTTTTTTTAGAAGAAATAAATGATTAAGTATAATCCTAACATTCTTCGAATATTAATATGGTTTAAATCATGTTTTACTATTTTTATCACTTGTTTGACACATTATTACGAATTTAATCACCTAAAATTTGACCTCTTATTTCACTTACAATTATTTTTCTTGAATACTTTCAAATTCTGATTCCATGTGTCCTTGTATTTGTTGGAATATGAAGTCAATTTTATTATTATTCTAGCAATGACGAATAGTTGACATTGAGTACCTAGGTAGTGCTTCAAGTATGTGCTCGACGTGGACAAAGACCTTCTATTTAGTCAAAGGGTGAAATGATAGGGGGTGCCAAGGGGGTTGTCGTACCCCCTAGATGTCGAATGGTGTTACATCAAAGGAAGTTCCAACAAAGCCATTTTTTTGTGGGGGACTCACTATTTATGGCAATTTTGACAAATGTTCGACATATAATTGCATGAGTCATACTTTTTATTTTTGGAAATATTTGTTCAACAAGGACTTTGCAACTTGGATTTCTTATACTCCTTCAAAGTCATGTTTTCAATTATAGTTTGAGGATTGTTGTAATTGTAAATTTACTGAGAAATAAAAATACGAGATCTTTTCCCATGGTTTTTTTGGTATAATTTTACCAAGTTTTTTATGTAAAAACTATGTTAAATTTATTCTTATTATTTTCTCTGTCTATTCTGCACTGTAAATTTTCTTACATTATTTTACTTGGAAATTAAAATCCTCCACTTTATATTTTAATTTAAAAATATAAAAGTTGAGACTACTTTTGAGGAGATCTTATTAATTTTTATGTGATTGAAAATGTGAGATATATCAATAGATATTTATTAATAAAATAATTGGAATGGATGAAAGAACATACCCTTCAAATTATTTTTTATTATTTTAGATTTTGTCATAATTTTATTATCATAGTATTTATTTTGACTTGTTTGCCTCAATCTATCACTTCAAATATTTATATTCACCACCTTGATTAAAATGATTTCAATCTTCTAGGCCCCATTCCAACTAGGATTATGTCACATGTCATAGCCTTATATTTGGACTAGCTCATCCTATTCAAACCTATGCTACAAAATTAAAAAAATAAATTTCTTGTTCTTACTTAAAATTTGACTATTACCTTATCTAAGGTTGAAATTTACCCGTTTTATAATTTTCACTCTAAATTTATACACTTACTTTATTGTATAGCCTCATAGGTTTATTTTAGGAATCAATTTATTATTTCACCAAATTATAAATTGTATTTGATTAATTTGGATGCATTCCCAAACTCTCTTAAACATCTTTAACATATCCTAGAGTTTGACTCATAATCCAAAAAGATACTCTGCACACCTAAAATACTAGTTTCTAGCTTATGCTTTAAAATTTTAAAAATTGCATGAGCCTAGAACCCTTTATCCTAAATGCCCCTAAATTTTTTTCTAATAGTTATTATGACCTAGGAACAAAATAAATCCATACTCATTATAATTTGAAAAGGTTCAACATATACACACTTTCTACTATGTTTTCCTCCATCCATTCTATAGTTATAAGGTTATTCAAGTTCAACCACTAAATATTTTATGCAAAGATCTATGTTATTATACTATTAGACACCATTTTTATATCCTTTAGATTCTTCATCTTCATAGTAAGATCATTCTTGTCACTCTCCATTCACTATTTCCCTTACCATTTTCCTATTATCCTCCAAATTTCTCCTCTAGTTGCTTCCTAACTCTAATCCATTGCATATTCATATCCTTCATCATTTTTCCTAAAGATAAGATCTCCTAATCTATGATTACATTTTCCCAAATAAGTCTAGTTTTTCTCATCATCTTCTTTCCCTTCATCACTTGTATACATCACCATGAATATAACTCCCTCTAGGGTTTTATCCTTTTAGATCTATATATCTATGCACACCACTCTCTCACCTCGCTAGATGCCTTACATACTTAAAAAATGTAAGGAATCCATCTAGGTTAAATACACCACCTAGGGGATTGGCTAAGGTAGTATACCAAATAGTCAGACCTTTTTCCATTCACTTCCAACTTCAAACATTAATATTAAGTGACAGTTAAAAAGAGTTGATGGGTGGATGTGATGTGTCCGACCATAGCTTGGAATTTATCGGTATCAATATCAGTGGTATGGATGATGATGAAAGAGCTTTATCTAAGATTCCCTTATGCGCTGGAGAGATCCTCAAAAGTTCCAAGATGGAAATCTGGGCATGTATTTTCTTAATTTAATCCAATGGATTGTAATCTGTAGGATTTGACTTTGATGAAACTCTTGGTTATGAAGGGTCTCCTTGAATAGTAACCTTAACTCTTCATGTGGTGAATCCACACTCAAGATTAGGTCCTTGTAGAGTAATTACAGAGATGTGATTATCACATGTTCCTACAACATTTCTATAGGTATGATTGAATTGGTTAAAAACCTTTCCTTTCCCAACATCATTACCTTTGAAATGATTGGGCATCAGGTCCTTGTATGTCCCTAGATCATTGTTTCCATGGAATTTATCGATATTCACCTCATCTTGATCTATGAGGTTTTGGATGACATTTTTGAGTCTCATGTAGTTAAGCATCTTGTGACCTTTGGTTTGGTGATACTCACAATGATCCTTGTCTTTATACCATTTAGGTTTGATTTGTGGTTCGTCATAATGTTAAAATTTTGGGAGTGTGATTAAGTTTGATTGAATTAGCTTGTGTAAGACTGTTTCAATTCGTTCTCCCAAGGGTGTGTATTTGTGTCTTGGTGGATAGTTTTTTTCCTTGGTGGTGGTCCTCATGGAGGGTTGATGTTAACATTTTGCTGATTTTTTTTTGTGTATTTGCTTTGGGTGGAGCATATATCATAATGTTCATATCGACCACACCGTCATTAGTAACATTCCTTTTTTAGCCCATAAATGGGGTTTGTCGTTAGAACTAGACGGTTGGAAAGTATCTTTGTAGATTTTCACTTCTCCCTTGGCAATGAGGGCCCTCTCAATGTTAAGCCCTTTGGATATGAGTTCTTCAAACATCGTTACACATTGCATTCTTAGTTGGAAGGGTGCATCTATGTTTAAGTTTCCTACAATGATATCTACTTGTTTCTTCTTAGGCATGGGCCATTTACATTTGCTTGCCTTGTGTCTCCATCTTTGCAATAAGGATGCAAAGGATTCTCCCTTATTTTTTTTAAGGGTGTAATGTTCCTCCAAGGTTATTTCCACAACAATGTAGTAGGAAAAGTGGGCTACAAATTGATCTATTATCTCTTGAATTTTTTTAATTCCTTGGGGTAAGTGTGAGAATCACTCTAGAGCTTTCCCTCCCAAAATTCTTGGGAAGAGACACATTAGGTATGAATCATTGTATGAAACTTCCATGCATGCAATGCACAACTCTCTGGTATGTTCCTTAGGATTGTCGTGTCCTTTGTATTTGTCAAACTTTGGTATCTCAAAGTTTGGAGGAAATGGTATCATTGTGATGTTTCAATCAAATAGGTATGGACATAGATCTTGAACTGCATATTACTTTTTGGTCTTCACCATTTGTATGTCCTATTTTTTTTTGTGTTACTATTTGGATTTGGGATGATATGTCCAAAGGAGGATTATTTTTTGGTGGATCATACATGTTGTATTGTGGGATGATAGATGAGTTATATGCTAGATTTTGGTATGGAGGTGTGTTTGTGTTGTATGTGTTGTATGGAGTGTATTGTGGATTTCCTTGATATTGTGAGTTTGTGGATGGTGGAGGTGGTGGTGTATTGCATGCTCCATATTGATGTTGAGGTGTGAAATTTGATTGAGAACTTGTGTATTATTGATTTTGAGGATTATATTGTAAGTTTTGTTGATGTTGTTGTGCAATCATTTTTTTTGGGCATATTGTTGTTGTTGGGCTTGTAATCGTTATTGTTCTTGCATTTGTTGTTATTGGGTAATACTTTATTATTGTGTTTTCATTTGTTGTTATTGAGGAGATGGGACTTGTTGGTGTGAATATGGAATTTGTTGTGATGTAATGTGCTGATGATGTGGGGTGTATTGATTTTGTAAGATGGTGTTGTGAGATGGTTTTTGATGTTGTTGTGGTGGAATGATGTTTTTATGTTTCCTTCGAGGTTGATAAAATTGACATTATTGATTTTGGGGTTGATATTTTTGATGTTGATGTACTTGATTTTTATGTTGGGAAATTTTATGTTGTGGGATTTGATTTTGTTGTTATGAAACTTGATGTTGTTGATTTTTGGATTGATGTTGTGATTTTGCGATTGATATTGCTAATTTTGGGATTGATGTTGTAGGAATTGATATTGATGATTTTGGGATTGGTGTTGTTGTTGAGGAGATCTTTGATGGAGTGACATTTTTTTAGGATTGTTGCATGATATTTTATTGTGGTTGTTGCATATTAGGGACATTTATGTGTACATTTTGTGAAGGAAAATTCATCATGTAGTTTGTCATGCTAGTTCTTTTAGCTTTGAATGTTGGTGAAACATTAAAATTTGACTGTTACCTTATCTAAGGTTGAAATTTACCTATTTTATAATTTTCACTCTAAATTTATACACTTACTTTATTGCATAGCCTCATAGGTTTATTTTAGGAATCAATTTCTTATTTGAAAAACTTATAAATTGTATTTGATTAACTTGGATGCATTCCCAAACTCTATTAAACATATTTAACACAATGTAGAGTTTTAGACTCATAATCCAAAAAGATACTCACACACCTAAAATACTAGTTTCTAGCTTATGATTTAAAATTTTAAAAATTGTATGAGCCTAAAACCCTTTATCCTAAATTCCCCCTAACAATTTTTCTAATAGTTATGATGACCTAGGAACACAATAAATCCATATTCATTCTCATTTGAAAAGGTTCAATATACACACTTTCTACTAAGTTTTCGTCCATTCACTCTATAGTTATAAGGTTATTGAAGTTGAATCACTAACTATTTTATGCAAAGATTTATGCTATTATGCTGTTATACACCATTTTTATATCCTTTAGATTCTTCATCTTCATAGTAAGATCATTCTTGTCACTCCCCATTTACTATTTACCTTACCATTTTCCTATTGTTCTCCAAATTTCTCTTCTAATTGCTTCCTAGCTCTAATTCATTGTACATTCATATCCTTCATCATTTTCCCCTAAAGATAAGATCTCTTAATCTATGATTCCATTTTCCCAAATAAGTCTAGTGTTTCTCACCATCTTCTTTCCCTTAATCTCTTATAGACATCACCATGAATATAAATCCCTCTAGGGTTTTAACCTTTTAGATCTATATATCTATAGACACCACTCTCTCACCTTACTAGAAGCCTTACATACTCAAAAAAGTGTAAGGAGTCTATTTAGGTTAAAATACGCCACCTAGGCAAGGGGTCATGAGGTCTAGTCTTCCTTCCATACTCATTGTACTAGAGGGAATGTTAAGCCAACGTCACCAGTCACATGAAAAAAGTTTACTAGGCGCTCTGCAATTTATAAGGGGGTTACCTAATTCTTGTAGTCTAAAAAAAATACGCTACCTAGGGGATTGGCTAAGGTGGTATGGAAAATAGTCAAACCCTTTTCCATTCACCTCTAACTTCAAACATTAGTATCAAGTGACAATAAAATTATCTAGATATCTTATTAGTATAACACAACTTGAAACATAAAGGTGGGAATCCTCCAAAAATATTAGGGCTCAAGAGACAAAAGGCACCAATCAACTATATTGGTGCTAGATATAGGAGAGTTCACATGTTTATCACACTAAATTTCCCTAGAAGCATATGGGTTGGGCTAAAGCACCCAAACCAAATGTTAGTATGTAGGTGTATCATATAGGTCTAAAAATTACTATTTTTGATTCTCTAATATTCCTCAAGTCTTTCATTTTGTTAAAATATACCTTTAATCACTTCTAAGGATGCATCTTTTCAATATTTAACTTAATCATGTCCCAATTTTTATATTAATTTACCTTTATATTTTAAAAATATAAATATATTTATTCTTTTATATTTATCAAAGCATATCTCCAATTCATGTTAAATTAGACTAATATATTGAAATAAATACCCTGGGTGATAGTTTACTTCATTTGTTATATATTATCCATCTATGGTTCATTAGTTTTTTTCTTTGGCGAACTTAACATTCCTACACTTTCAAACTTCTATTTATTTTTTATTAGACATATAAATTTATTAAATTGCATATTCATACATGGTAGTCTAATGATTTCCTAATGGGTTAGCACATTACCCATGTGACATTAATAAATATTCCCTTAGATTATCTAAGCTTGATATAAGTGTTAAGCTAGCCTAGAGTACACTCCCTCATATTTCATGTTTGCTAGCTATTTACTAGGATTTCATGCTTCATTGCTTCACAAAAAAAATTATTTCTCTTTTCATTAAAGAATCACCCCTTTTCATATTGAATCACATTAATGATTCAAAAACCTCCTCAATGATTATGTAATCACCTTGAATTTTTTTTTCTAGTAAAATAGATGATTCAATGTCTAAATCTTGCCTACCTTATTCATTTATGTGTGTATTTTTTGCATCAATTGTAGCTTCCAAACTAATGTTTAGTTCAATATTGAATTTATCCAAGATAGAAATTTTGGTTTGTATCCATAATTATTGACTAACCTTATTAATATTCCCCTAAATAAATTTTCAAATGTCTTTTAATTATTTATGTTTTAAAAATATTAGCTCTTACCTCTCCATACATAACTACACCAATAATATTTGAGTGCATATTCTAGATAAATACATCAAAATTCCACCCTTTTTTATATGAATTCTTTCCATACAACTCTTTATAGCCTCCAAGATTCTCAATTATCTAATTTCCAACTTTTAAAATCTATAATTGACCATACAAAATTACTTTCTTTGTTTTTTTTTCCTTTAGTCATAATATTTGCTAGAAATGAAGGTGAACTATAAAATGGAAATATTATTTCAACTATAAATTACATTTTATCTAATGCATAACAAAATGGAGATTGCAAGAAAATAAATTAGCATTTAAAATAAATATGAAATAGAATAATTAAACACATATCATAGTGTCTATGTGGAGAAACCCTTTCAACAAAAAAAATCACCAAAAAGAGAGGCCTAGGTCTATATTATCTTTAAAATAGAGATTCCATAAAATCCTTCCTTTCTCTTCCTCTATATTTAATCCTTTAGCACTTCCAAATATTTTTTTCGTTCTTTCCAATTATATACACATAGCACCACCTTAAGTCCAACTTATATAGAATTTTCACCTCCTAAATAGGGCATCCAAGATGGTTATCAAATCCCAATGCCTCTCCTTGAATAAATCAAACTTTTAAAAAATAGAATAATGTATGTTACACAACCATTCCATTCACCTATTTGACTTGGACACCTAGTTTTTTTTAGTTTCTAACCAACATAGTGGTTATTTTTTATAACAATTTTTTAACTTCAATAATAACCACACAAGGTGACAAAAAAACCTCAAAAACCATCAAGGGAAATTGAACACCCCAAAAAACATTAAACTCCGAGATTTATTCCTAGTAAATAGTTAATCACTACTAGAAAAAGTTAGTTACCAATCCCCGACAAAAAAATAATTATCTATAGTGTAGAAAAAATGATTCTTACAAAGGAATGAAACTTACTTGAGAGCCAATAATTAACACTGGAATTACGATGAATAAGATTTTATTCTACATATTTTATTAATCCATTTTTATAATTGAAAGAAAATTAAATATTTAGTTTTTAACATATCATGAATATGTCTAGTTATAACAAACTGGGGAAAATATCTATTTTATAACTATAATTATGAATTGATATGAACAAAAATAGAATGCATAAGCTTCAAGGATAATTTTGTAACTTTTTTAGAGCCTTGGCCATGGACAAAAGTGTGCAATGGACATCCTCAATCCATATTGGCATCAACTACAGATGCAAAAATGAAAGTCCAAGACATGTCATTATTGGCACTTATATGCATAAAACAAATACCACAAGATTATGGTATATGAGAAATACAAAAATGACAGAATGAGAGAGGAAATATAGAATGAATTTCAAACTACAAAAATCTAATAAGAGTTATTGAAAAGTAAAATATATCACTAGAATAGTCACTTCTTTCTAACCTATGAAATTGACACACACAAAGAGACAAGATAAATATTTGGTTGGGATGTTTTAGGGCCTTGCCTTGGTCAAACCCTCATTTCATTATTTCTACCTCCATGGAAAACCAAGATTTTGATAACATTGATAGATATACTGAAAGAGATTGTTATGAAGAAAAGTGTAATGCCAAAGATATAAAGAGATTCTAAACGTATTGTGCTAACACCAAATATATATAATTTCTAGCACAAAGAGGTTGTACATAGTAGAAAAAAAAAACAATGAAATGGATTATAATCACTTGGAATCTATCAAGAACCTCCAAGAGAGATCCAAGATCCTCCAAAATGTTTCCTTGTTCAATCCCACTTCATAAAATTCACATGCAATACCAAGAGAGCTTTTTTTCATAAAAACTTCAAATCTTCTTTAAAAATTTATAAAGTTTGATACCAAAAATGTAAGCATGAGTGTATGAGAACGTATGAGAGAAAAAATAGATTTTTTTTTTCATTCCTTCTTTAAAATAGAAAGTCAAGTCACTTTGTTGACATGACTATCATACAAGGAAGTTACTTCTGAAATATTTATGGGAATGTAACACTCCAATGACCATTATAGTTACAAAATTTGCAACACTAAATATAACATAAAATCAAATAAAATATAGTTACATCCATTTATGTCTCTTATATAACATAAAATCAAATAAAATATTTGGGTCAACATGAAAGAGACCTAAATGTATCAATTCTTTGCATCATCCCTCGAAATTGAATTTTTTTATTACAACATATAGAATAATGATGATACAAATAGAGGAATTTAAAATATATTCATCTATCCTATATCCATGTACCTAAAAGGGTATCATGGGTTCTCCAAGTAAGATTCACTAACATATATGCAAACAAGTATGGGGAAACACACAAAAAAACATGTATATAGAACAATTCAAATCTACAAA
Source organism: Sequoiadendron giganteum (assembly GCA_007115665.2). Lineage (NCBI taxonomy): Eukaryota > Viridiplantae > Streptophyta > Pinopsida > Cupressales > Cupressaceae > Sequoiadendron > Sequoiadendron giganteum. The sequence continues at coordinate 732,249,730 of CM021100.1, read as the reverse complement.
TGAGAGTAATGTTTTAAATTCATTCTTCAAATATATCATTGATCTCCCAATACTAATCATAAGGGGAGGGAGTCCAAGCTTATGAAAGGAACTATTGGTAAATCAATACTAGAAATATCACCTGCAACAAGAGCTAAAGAACTAGCTGCAAGTACAACATCTTGAGCATCATGTGAGGTGAGTTTCAACAATATTTTAAAGATAATAGATAGTTACAGATGTCTCAAAGGGCTCAAACAAAATTTTCACATAGGGAGAGGATGGTGAACCACTATCAAAATTTGTGACAAGAGGATTTTCACTACTAGTATCTTGAATATGAGCAATGATAGGCACAAAGGAAGTTTAGATTTATTTTGTGAAGAGAAATGATGAAGAGAAGTATGGATATGGAAAAGGTGGATTTTTATTTCAATGGGGTGGAGTTGGATAATACTCAAGTTTTATTTTGGGAGTTGGGTGGGGGATATTAATATTGACTATGGCAGTACATAAAATATCTAGAAAAAAATCATGATGAGTGTGTTGGAATGACACTAGATTAGCAAATATGGCACTAGATATCATATATGTATTTGACATATCTAATGGATCAAAAAATGGTGGAATGTTAGGAATATTTTTAATTAAAGGAGATTTCATTGAAGGAGACAAGAAAAAATGCACCCTTTTTGGATGAGGCTTGTCAAGATCTTGAGGGAAAACAAAGATGGTGTAGATGGAATAGTAATTGGAGGTGGAGAAGGAGGAAAAGAAGGCATTAAAAAGTCAAGATGTGATCAAATGTGAGGTGGGTGCTTGGTATCAACAATTTTAATAACACCCTATTCACAAGCCAACACATGCTAATGATACTTATGCTCACACACAAGTTGATTATGTCAACGATAGGGCCCAAGCATAACTATAGAAGGGAGATTAGTTTACTTTTATTGTGAGGATATATTCAATTTTAAAAAGAGAAAGGGAAATCCTAGTAGATGGAGGGTGAGAGATTTGTTAAATGTCCAATATACCGAGAGGGGGGTTGAATCGGTATATTCTTAAACTTATTGAACAAATACCATCCAATCAATCTGAAGCATATAATAATTAAGATAAACAAAATCATCAACAAAACATGAAGCACAAATCACAAGAGACACCATAATTTTTTACGTGGAAAACCCAGAATGAGAAAAAACACGACAAGGATTAATTCACAATATAATATAACCAATTATAAGATATTACAAAAGGGTGGCTCGCTGCTAGGACTCACTATCCAAAATGGGAGGCTCACTGCCTACAAAAATGAAGTAACAAAAATGACTAACAACTAGAGTTGAACTGATGGAAGTACACCTCAAGTGCAAATTCAGTTCCTTTGTAGTTCAAGAAAATTTGCATGACAACAGATCACCCTTCACCCTTTTTTATTTGATATAATCTTCTAGTATTCGCTCAACATCACACACACATACTCTCATCCAACTCTACAAAAATATCTTGTATATATATATATGATTGTCCAAAGATAAAAATCAGGTCAGCTTGACAAATCTTCTCAACAATAATTAAAACATTAGGCATGCTATAGCTTGTCGGCATGTATTACACAAACAAAATTTAATCCATTACATCTTTTTCCGCTTGATAGGTCGGCTAGAAATAGACCTATTAGCAAAATTGTAAACAAAAAAATTGATACTGGTGATAACCATGAACAATTGTGCTCACGAGCTCCTGTCCATGTATGCATTTCTCAGTCATAGACCATTTCCCAAAAAATGAAGTAGTGGCTATATACCAGAGAGAATTCTGGAGCAAAATACCAGAGGATGATCCTATATTACCAGTTCAGAATATCAGATTAATGTGACTTAGAGTCTTGCATTTGCAACTCATATATCATGGTGACATCAATGACAAAAAAATTGTTAACAAGGTATATGATATTCTTCATTCTTCCAACAATCTCCCCCTTTGTCATTGATGGCAACATGTGCCAAAAAGAATATAAAAAATTGTACAAAATATACTCCAAGTCTCATTCCTCTTCTCCCCCTTTGACATCAAATAAAAAGGTCAAACAAAGAAAAACATGAAAGATATGTACATAGGGTCTGAAGTGTTCAAACACATAGAATCAAACTTCTGAACTGCCCTTGAGGAGTTATCTCAAGCAATGTAAAAACAAAAAAAAAATTCTACCTGGAGGAGGAAGCATTTTGCAGTTCTTGAAGAATGCCTTGCTAGGCTACTTTTCCATTCTCCCAACTCTGCTTTGTAGATACCAGAGCTTTGTTCAAAAATTCTAAAGAAATAAAATTTTCTTTAGCTTCATCTGGAGTATTCGGAGTTAGATTGATCTTATCCAAGTTTTCAGTGTTAGCTAAAGCATTGGATACTAGAGTATGCTCCATTCTCACGTTATCACCAAGCAAGCCAAATTTTCTGACTATCTCTTCCTTGTGCTTCTGTAACATAAATAATTTTTCTCTATGCATAGAAATAGTATTCCAAGTTGATCTATCTCTGTCTATTGATACATTATAGGTGTTGGAGAAAAAGGTCAACTGGGACTCAATGGAGTCCATGAGATCTTTTATGCTTTGAGTGGCATCAAACCACTTTATACAATATGCAAACACAAAATTTTCTTCAGCTTCACAAGCCTTCGCAACTTCAAGGCTCTTCTCTACATTGGTATATGCCGAGGCATATTTGTTGTGAAGTATCAATAGCCTTTTCTCATTCAGTTTCTCTTCCGCATCCTATTTTTTTTCTCAACAAGTCCTGTGGCATGCTCCTTAAAGGAGTTCAATAGAAGCTTCAAGTTCTCAACCAAAGAGAGATGTATCTACAGATGTATTCGGTGTAATATCTTGCAGGGCCTTAATGGTGTCTTCAATAAGCTTAGTCCCTTTCTGATGCATTTCTAAGTTTTCTCTCCTACTAGACGCATGAAATATGTCACCCAATACCATTTTATGTATCGAAGAAATCTTGTTCATATCTACATAACGTTGATTCATTGGAAGTTGTAGGAGTTCTAAAGGAATTACCGGTTGGAATCTGATTTTCTTAGACATCATTCCTTTCAAGAAATCATCACAGGAGGAAGATTCTCTAGTGGACTTTTGTGATTCTACAACTTGCTGGGATACTTCTTCATTCTTTCCAACATTATCGACAGATTCCTTATTTTGGTTTTCTTCTTCCCCATCTACATTCTCTTTTTCTATATTTTCTTCTTATGTATTCTTTTCTTCCATCTCCTTTTCTTCTAATTTTTCTTCTTCTACCTTTTCTTCTTCTTCCTTACCTCTATCCTCTTCATTGGGGTGTATCGGAGGGGTAGCAACATGAACTTCTACTTCAATATTTTCTTCAACATGTTTTTCATTTTCCGGATTCTCATTAACAATATTGATTTCTCGTAGAACATCTATACTACCCATTTCTAGAGGGATATTGGTGTCATTTACTTCCAAAGGTTTATTATCATCAGCAGCACCGAAAGGAGGTTCTTCCACAACTTCTATAGAAGTTTATTTTCTAGATTTAGAGGCTGAACCAGATGCACCAATCATGCCATCCTTTCTGTAGTATCTTTGACAATACTTATTGTTTCCTTCCTGATTCCTCTGATTTCTTTCTTATCTTTTGTCATTGGGGTATTAACTCTTCTTTTCTCCCTAAAAATTTTAGCACAAATCTTCTTCAAAGATTCTAAATTATCCAGAGATAGAGAGGATGGAATTTCTTTATATGATTTATTTCTTATTTTCTCTTCTAGCTCAACTGCCTCTGCTCTTCTTTTCATCAGTATTTCTGATAAATTTTAAGGAACATCACACCTAATGTTATCCCATTTAGCTTCCAAAATAATGACATATTTGATGATGGCCAGAATTATTGTTTCTTTATCCTCCTCTCCTACTAAATTATACACTTCTGCTGTAGACTTCACCATATTATTCACCAAAACATCTAGTTTGAGAGGTGAACCAGGTCTTATCGGAGAAGTGTTTTGTTCTTCTTGGTCCAAGGGAACTTCTTTTGTAACTTTGGCCTTCTTTGTATCATTGAAATTTTGTTCATTGGTATCTTCAGAAGATGACACATAGTGAAATTTCCTCGAGCCAACATGTGATGCACCTTCACTGGAGGAAGCACTTGCCCTTCTCTTTCTTGTCAATTTTGCAGTAGGATATTCTTCCTCTTCCTTCTGATAATCAATAACACTCATATTATTCTCCCTAGTATCTTTTTATTTTCTTCATTTGATAGGGGCTACCAGAGGAACACCTTTTCTTTTTCCTGATCTAGTAGTAGGTCTAGAAGGGGCCGAGCCTTTGCCTTTATTAGCAGTGCTAGGAATAGACTTCATTGTAGTTGGTCCAGAAGTTGGTTTAGAAGGAGGGGTCCTACCAGATCTCCTTACACTAGGTAGTTCTTCAAACTTCTATCCTTGAACAAATTTTCCTTGAGCTATTTCTTCAGCTGTGAAACATTTCTTGAGCATTTTCGCCACATTTTTCTTCCTTTTAGCTTTGTTATGCTCTAAGAAGACTTCCATGGATTTCTCTGCATAAGTTCCTATTCGGGTTTCATTTGGATCTTTTGGAATATTCAATAAGAGTTGCACATAACCTTCAACAAAATCTTCTGAGACCTCATAACCCAGAGGTTGAATCTAGATGGTCCAACGTTCAACCGCTTCTATCATACACTCATCATAAGATACATGAAATATGATCTCATTTTTTATATTTCTCAACAATCTTCCTTGGAATTCTATCTCTCATTCATATTTTTCTTAAACACATAAAAGAATTTCATCAAGGCATTTGTTGCATTGTTCACATCCCCCAAACTATGCATGTGATCAAAAATCTGATGTGCCACCAGTCGGGATGGATCCCAATACACTGTTCCAAATTTTCCCGAAAGCATCTTGAGGAAATAGAATAAAAAGCACACAATTAGAGAGCCAAACTTAAAAAAGTATTTTTCTTTTGAAATTCTCATATTTTCAAGAAGTTGTTGTCTATGTAGCTCGCATAAGTCATAATTTGCACCATTTACAGTCATATCATAACCAATAAGATAGTTGTGGTTGACACAAAATTATCTCTGTTAGTGAAGTAGATTTTGTGGTGAATCAATATGGATGCATTCTTCATGGCTGGATTAGTGATAGGTTTTGTCAGGAGAGCCCTCTTGTCATAGATTGCATTGGTGATATTCATTACCGTTTCATTTTTCACTGCTTTAAGCACAGGTACTGGTTCAATGTCGTAGAGTCCGGTTATGGCTTTGATTGCTTCCTTGTTTATCAAGTGTGGTTCATGAGTCCATAAGAACTGATCATGCATTCTGATGAGAACTGGATTTACATATAGATCATCTACTGTAGAACAAAAATTTGGAAATTTGTTCCAACAATCCAAATTCTTCGTCACTAGATTTGAGTATTCAAGTTTTACCAAGAAATCATCTCCTGTGAGTTTATTTAACCATATGTCAATCAGTTTGACATGATTGAATTCCTCTGTCTTAACCCTAATATACATCCTTGTATCCTCTATCGGCATGACACCATGAGGAGCCGAAGAGAACACACCCATAGGGTCATCGTCAAAAAATTTCATCGAATATTTCCTGTAGGAGGGTCTATGTATTTCTATTGTTTTTACGACTAAAGGAGTTTCCATTTTTGATATGCCAAGCTTTAAAGAATTCAAGAAATGAATTTTCATAGGCTCACAGCAACACAGAATCAAAAAATACCTTTTTCTTCACAAATTGTTGAAACTAGGGTTTGCACCAATCGTTCTTCAATTCACTCCAAGTTTCTCTTCACCTCTTTCGAATGCACAATTGATCAAAATTACTTTATGATTTCACTTTATAGATTAATGTGATGCCCTAATTCACATTTAATGCTCTTGGAATTTGAAAAGCTACCAAATTTCCTTAACTACACTGAAAAACCCTAATATGCTATGCAAACAAGCATACAAGCCTCTTTTCTTCCGGTTTCTTTTTCAAAACCTTTGTACACTTATTTCTTATGACCTCTCTTCGTGCCAAGGATTGACACGCTCGAAATCAGGGGGTTCAATATTTTTTTTGCTAAAGCTCCCCCTAAGACCATGCTAGGTCTAGTTCCCAGAGGAATGATCTACGTTGGGTGAGGGTACAGACGCATCAGTAGTCCCTAAATCTTCTTTCTTTTTCCATACTCTACTCATTTCTTGTTTAAATTCTTCTATGTCAACTTTCTTCTCAGGTTCATTCTTCTTTCCTAGAGCAGATTGTTTTCCCTTTTAGCTTTTGCATACCTTTGAAATATGTCATGGTTTGTTGTAGTTATAACAAACAACATTTCTTTGACTTGATTGACTTCCATTAAACTTTATTCTGCACTGATTCACTTTATGCCCATATTTGTTGCATGTATAGTAATAGCTAACAAAGGATTGATTCATCCTTCCTCCATTAAACTAGTTCATCATTTGAGTTTTGCATTCACTATCACTATGTCCAAAATTATTATAGGCATAGCATTGTCCAGAAAATTGATTCATCCCGCTTCTACATTTAGTTGTCTTATGCCCAAACTTGTTGCAAGAAAAACAAGTGCCATTGAAAGATGGGTACCTTTGTGCATTTGGCTATTTGACAGGTGGTTTTCTTCCTAGATTTATTTTCTGCTTCCCTTTATCTTGAGTCTTTTGATCATTTACTGCTTTAGAGCTTTCACCTATTTCTATTCCAAATCCTCCTTTTTCTTTAGAAGAATTCTATCCTGCAATCAATTCATCAAGCCTGGTGGAGCTTGTTTTGAAATTGTCCTCACATACTTTTTCCTTTTCCAGTTCTTCTCTTAGATTTACCTATTCTTGTTCAAGTTTGGAGAATTCATCGGATTTGTTCTTTATTTATGTATTCAAGCACTCTTCAATCCTCTTCTTTTCTTCCACTTGCAACTTTAGTCTGGTAATATCTTCATTTTCTTATTTCAATTGGTCATTGAATTCTCTATGTCTCTCTTTTAATTTTCTTAATTGTTCCTTCAATTTACGAACAAATTCATTTGCTTCATCAATATTATCTTTCAGATCTTTATTCTCATTTTCAGATGTGTCAAGATCATCAAGGGTTGTTTGGAGTTCCACATTATTCTCCATTTGTTCAATCTCCAAGATCTCCCTCAAGCTGTTAGACTTCTCCAGAGGAACCAAGCTCTAATACCAATTTTTAAATGTCCAATATACTGAGAGGGGGGGTGAATCGATATATTCTAAAACTTATCAAACATATACCATCCAATCAATCCGAAGCATATAATAATTAAGATAGACATAATCATCAACAAAAGATGAAGCACAAATCACAAGAGACACCAAAATTTTTTACGTGGAAAACCTAGAATGAGAAAAACTACAGTGAGGATTAACTCACAATATAGTATAACAAGTTATAAGATATTACAAAAGGGTGGCTCACTACTAGGACTCACTATCCAAAATGGGAGGCTCATTGCCTACAAAAATGAAGTAACAAAAATGGCTAACTGCTAGAGTTGAAATGATGAAAGTACACCTCAAGTGCAGATTCAGTTCCTTTGTAGTTCAAGAAAATTCGCATGCCAATAGATCAACCTTCGCCCTCTTCACTTCCATATAATCTGTTAGTATTCACTAAACATCACACACACATACTCTCATCCAACTCTACAAAAGAATCTTGTATATATATCTAACTATCCAAAGATAACAATCAGGTCGGCTTGACAAATCTTCTCAACAATAATTAAAATGTGTGGCATGCTACAACTTGTTGGCATGGATTACACAAACAAAATTTAATCCATTACATCTTTGTCCACTTGATAGGTCGGCCAACAATAGACTTGATAGAAAAATTGTAAACAATAAAATTGATACCGATAATAACCATAAACAATTGTGCTCATGAGTTCCTGTCCATGTATACATTTCTCATTCACAGACCATTTCCCAAAAAATGAAGTAGTGGCTATATACTAGAGATAATTCTGGAGAAAAATATCGAAGGCTGATCCTGTATTACCGGTTCATAATACCAGATTAATGTGACTTAGAGTCTTGCAATTGCAACTCATATATCATGGTGACATCAATGACAACAAAACTGTTAACAAGGGATATAATCTTCTTCATTCTTCCAACAAGATCTGGTGTGCACATGGCATATCCTACATCATTGGTTCCTTTCCTCTTCCTATCATGGGGGTAGTTAGAGGAACAAGAGGAACCACTAGAGGATGAGGAAGGGGTGCTGCACAGGAGGATTTCTAACTATTGGGCTGATTTCCTTTTGCTACCAGAGGGGTAGGTTAATGAAAACTAGGAGACATAGGAGGATAGAATATTTATAAGGAAGATTTACCCAACACAGGTTTCTTTTCCTAGTTACCATAATTGACATTTGGGGGAACAAGAGACACAATTGAATATTAAAAACCTGAGGGGGAACATGAGGTTTACCCAATGGAGCATGCTAATCCTTAGCTATCATAGGGGTAGGTGTCATGATAGATGAATTTTATTTCAATTGGGTAATTGAAGAGGAATAAACCACCAAAGAGGAAGAATAATGAGTTATAGAAGATGAAATTGAGAAACCTTTTAAATTTTTTAATATTCTTTAAATAGTAGATCACCACAAGGTTGCATAGGTCCTACAAGTAATGAAAAAAAATAGTCAAGAGAAAACCCCATGAGACACAAGTGGTTTGTATCTAATGTGTTAAGTATTTTGTATTGTGCCATTATGAGGAAATTTTGAAAATTTATGTATCATAGAAGCAACTATGTTCAATGAAGTTAGCCATGGAATACCTAACTTCACCTTAAACAAGTCAAAATTTGGGATAACAAAAAATGTGGTTTCCATTGACTTGAGTCCAACCTAAACCTTCAAAGTAGTGGAACCCTTTTTTGAAAGAGAAAGACCATCATGTGTATGAATAGCTACTAAAGTATTATCATATTTTTCTTTATGAAACCATTGATGAAGATAATTTATTCTATAATAACATTCAACATATTGGAAGATTAAACAAGAATACCATCAATAGGCTTATTGTTGAAATGTGTAGGTATGTAGTGAGGCCCATCGTATATATCAATGGGAAAACCATTTGAAGAAAAATATATCACATGAATAGTAATTTCACAAACCTAAGGTGATTGGGTGTTGACATCGACCATATTTATCATGTTATTTAGTTCATTTTTAGGAGATTTAGAGGGTGAAGGATTATCTGAAATAAAGTTAGTGGAATGTGAATGAAATGGGTTAGTGTAAATTTGTAATTATTGATTCAATTTTGTAACCAAATTTTTAGCACTTTATTTTTTTCCACATATTTGGATAGAACCTGCATTGATGTAGTCTTACACCGGATGACATAGACCCATACACCATTCTATTTGATACCCAAGAATATGATGAAATTGATAGAAGGATTTTGAGTCTTATGAAGTGGTCAGGCAAATTTTATATCTTCCTAGTTCCTAGTATTTTGCATCAATTTTTTTTTTTAAAATTAATATTTTGATAGGGTTTATTGATAAAAATTCTTGCCCATGCTTAAACACTACTAAAATCTCAAATATTGGTAGTGTTGCAATCAATTTTTTTATAATTTCAAATTGATTGTCTGTACTCGATTACTCAGCCATTAAGTTATCACTCAAGGGTTGTTCCCTCATGAATTTATTGGAACATCCTACCTGTTGTGCATGTTTTGCACACATGCCCCATTCGAAATGGGGACCCTCTCTTTCATTTTGCCTTGCCGGATCATTTTGTTATTGCCTCATTTTATGTGCCCCTTGTTTTGGTGTCCTATTTGGTCAACGTGCCCTTCAAAGTCTCATTTTTGGCTGACCATATTTTTCCCCTAAAAATAAAAAATTGCTAAGTCTTGCATTTTTCGGGCTTCGTCTCCCCGCTCACTCGATTCACTTTTTCCTTCATTTTTTACTTTGGGGACAAGTTTCCCATGGGTTTGGGATGTTTTTGTGGTGCCCAAGTGAACTGCCAAAGTTTCGTCAAGTTTCAGAAGTTGCAAAATTTTCATTCCAAAATTCCGTCCCTCCGTCGCCATCCACGAACTTCATCTGTCCCTGGCCGTTCTGGAACCCGGCCCCTCCGTGGCCATTTTTGAAATGTCATCTCCCTTATTCCATTTTGGACATCCATCTACCTCTCGCATTCCAGCTTCCGGAGCCCGGCCCCTCCGTGGCCGTTTCTAGAAGTTCGTCCCTTCGCCGTCGTCCGGGAACTTTGTCCGTGCCTAGCCGTTTCGGAACCCGGCCCCTTCATGGCCATTTTAGGAATATCGTCTCCCTTTTTCTATTTTGGACATCTGTCCGCCTCCGACATTCCGGCTTCCGAAGCCCGGCCCCTCCTCGCCATTTTCGGAATGCCGTCTCCCTTTTTCCATTTTGGACATCTGCCCGCCTTCAGCTTTCTGGCTTCCGGAGCCCGACCCCTCTGTGGCCGTTTCCGGAACTCCATCCCTCTGCCGCCATCTGGGAACTTCATCCATCCTTGGCCATTTCTGGAATGTCATCTCCCTTTTTCCATTTTGGACATTTTTCCGCCTCTGACATTTCGGCTTTCGGAGCTCGGCCCCTCCGTGGCCATTTCCGGAAGTCTGTCCCTCCTCCACCGTCCAGGAACTTTGTCCGCCCCTGGCTGTTCTGGAACCTGACACCTCCATGGCCTCCTAATCCAAAATGGAATTTGACCCACATGCTCAAATTACATCCTCTCCTACATGAACTTTTCAAATTCCAAATTTGAACCTGGGAGATACCATCTGGGGCCCAGACTGTCCATCGCTCTTTCAAAACGACATTCCGGCCTCTCGCTTCCACAACGTCCAAACACTCTCCCAATTTGGAAATGGACTTCGACCCAGATGCTAAAATTGCATTCTTTCTTGCATGGACCTTTCAAATTCCAAATTTGCAGCTGGGAGATACCATTCGGGTCGGCTTGCCTTGTTTGCCATTTCAAAACAACATTTCGGCCTCTCGGTCTTGGAACATTCAAATGCCCTCTTGTAAATTGCTAATGGCAATTCCCATTGAATATTGTGATATTTTGATGATGCATGGGTGAATCTAATAAGGAGTTTGCAATATTTGATTAACATTTGCCTTGATTTGTGTATGAAATCACTTATGACACTTCATGCATGCAGGTTTTAAGAAGCCTAGCGCGGGTCTGTCAGGAGACCCATTGATAAATCTGAACAAGGAGAAGCACCTAGCTCTTGTCACCATTCATTTTATACCCACCTCTCCTCATGGCTTCCATCAATAGAGCTCACATTAGAAGAAGGCTTGGGCCAAAGAAGTCAATGACAAAAAGCATAGGGGAGTTGTCCTACTTTTCATCGGATGATGATGATGTTTAAGGAGCTGTCCGCCTAAATCAAGGGAAACCAATCCATTGATGCCAATCATCGACAGACCCATTTTTTCCAATGAAGAATGCTTCATGTCTATCGGGAAGAAGGCAAATTTTAATTAGTTTCAGCTACAGTAAAAGGGAAATCAGCTAGAAGACAAAACTGCTACAGTGACTGGCCACTACAAGACAAAATAGGAAAAAGACAAAGATGTATTTTAAATTGTTGTATATTGTGGGGTAGGTGAAGCTCTAATGTAATTGAATTTGAGCCACACAATGTAAAACAATCCTATCTATTCATTTGGGCTTTGGAAAACTATAAATAGGGGTCTCCCCCTCATTTGTAAGGGTTTGGAGAGCTGTTGTAAAAATATTAGAAGCAATAGAAAGCAACATTGCATGATCTATGGGTGTTACTTTTTGAGTTTTCTCATTATGTGTGCATGGTTCTACCTTCCAAGTTAGTTTTAGTTGTTAGTTTTCTTGAATAGAAGTGGTAATGGTGATTGCTGTTTTAGTATTTGATGAATTTCCAACCCATACTTTTGGCACTTGTTGATGACAAGCTACTATGCAAAGTTAGCCTGGGCTTCTTTATTTGATTGCTAGAACTTAGTTCACTTGCATGTTCATGATGTGTGTATGCAAACTAAAAATCTGCAGTCCTTAGAAGATTACACTCGTTTTGTGTAACTGTAGGATCCTCTTGGCCAAGCAAAACTCAGTTTAGGGAGTTTGTCTACTGTAGCAGCCTCCATGATCACTGTTCATTCATAGTTTCAGATCTAGGAACCTTCTCTCTTCCCTACCCTTTTTAATTTTTTTAAAAAAGTAACCTTAGGCAAGGTTCATTGCACATTATAAAGCTAAATCCAGTGTTGAAATGGAGTTCTAGACTGCTGTTTGAACCTGCTGCAAATGCTCAATAACTCTCCCATCTTAAGAACTCCATTTGTAGATCCAACTTCCCCACTTTTTAACTCATCCATAAGTCCACCTTGTGATTCCAACAAATCACATAAATCAACTGAGATATTCCAAGCACTATCAAGACCTGACATCTGAGAGACCTTGGGATAGTGTTCTGCAATTTGATTGTGGAAGATTGTCTTTCAAGAGAGGTAATGCACCTACACATTACCTCTATTGTGAAGTGCATAAAAAAACCATCAACACTACCTAAGTTACCAATTATACCTACCACTCAATTTTTTTTATTATATGCCTAAAGTCTTATATCCATGTCCCACATCTTTTATTTACTCGCTGTCCCATTCGTTCCCTAATTACATAAGTTCAAGTTTCAAAAGCATTCGTTCTATAAATCCTTATGTTACCCATGCCTTGCATGTGGACTCCACTTCCTTTAGAATTATTCATTCCACAAAGAATATTTTATTATGAAAATAATGCTCCATGAAACCTTTAAAATATTGACAAGTGTCACTTTTTAGTGGATTCCACCATTTTGTATGAGGTATATTACTAAGGGTTAAAATTAGTTGTGGAACCAAAAAAATAATGTCATGTGGCATGTTTAGCATCATTCATTACTACAAGTCTTTTATGAAGACCAAATGTGGACATCTGTGTTGATATTTGTCATTGATGTCATTTTTCAGTCTGGTACTCCTATCTCTAGTGTTCTTACCTCTGGCTTATCCCTTGATCCAACAACATTATTATCGACAATTTTTGGTCTATGCAATGGTGTACCAAAGATTTTTTGGGACCATCCCTATTCGGTATAATGTGGGACATCCTTTTTGCATCTTTTCTGAAATCTCCAACACTTTGTGTAACGTGCTCACCCGACTCTATCTCCAATGCAAATTGACTAGTGGAAATGAAAATCCAATATATATATACATATATGAAGTGGCATAAAATGTAGTTATTTTGATGTGTGATGTATGATAGCAATATGTTGATATTATCTTGTGAATTGATATAGTAGCCTAGTGTAGTTTTTATATAGAAGAACTTTGTGCATCAAAGAGAACTGTATTCATGCATATGCATATGCAATTATAGCAGTTCAATTTTGTAACATATACTCCAACAGTAAGCTGTCTCTTAGCTATAATAGTTGGTTTTTGTTTATTGGGAAATGAGCCCACTGGTAGTGAGCCACCCAATGGTGAGCCAACCTGACAGTGAGCCACATATGTATTCTATAACCGATTAATTAATACTTGAGAGTTAACCCTCTTCGTGGTTTTTCCCATCTTAGGTTTCCATGATAAAAATCTTAGTGTTATGTGGTGTTGTGTTATATTGGTTATTGTTTAGTAATTTTAATTATGTTATGTGGACAACTATTTAAAGTTTTTAATATTTTTAGAGGAATACTGATTCACCCCTCCCCTCTTAGTATTTCAGATGTTCAACAATTGGTATTAGATCCAGATCCTTCAGAAGAGTCTAATAGCTCAAAGGAGATTCAAAAGGTTGAACATATGGTAACCTGATCTACCATGGATAAGAAAGAACTCATGTCCATCCATGAAGATCTTGAATTTATTGAATAAGAAAATAAGGCACTCTAAAAAAAAATTCAAATGAAAAATAATTACATCCGTAAGTTGAAAGATTGGATCCAAAAAATTGACCTAAGACATAAGGAGGTTAGTAATAGACTCAAGTTGGCAAATATTACTATCCTTGATTTGAAAGCTAAGAGTGAAGAAGATGAAAAGACCAAGGAACCTATGAATAATGTAATCAAGGACAAATCTAATGAATGGAAGAAGTTGGAACAAGAATTTGTATCTCTCAAATCAAATTTAGAAGAATCAAAGAAGTAAGAGGTCAAATACAAAGCAGGTTCAGAAAAGATTGATGAAATACTAGTAGCTCAAAGATCATTGGCAAACAAGAAAGGCCTAGGCTGTGAAATTGGAAAATTCTCATATAATAAACCCAATGAAAAGAAGGAACTTGAATCGGTAAAAGAAGCTAAAATTGAATCCAACAAAGAAGACAAAGGTAAGTCTCTGACAAAGCAACAGGTAAGTAGGAAACCCTTCTCTTTTAATGGTCATTGTTTTAATTGTAATAAATTAGGTCATAAAGAATTAAATTACAGGAATAGTATGAATCACAAAGCTAGATCTTAATCCGGTAGATGTTATAATTTCAATGGTTATGATCACAAAGCTAATCAATGTAGGAAAAAAAATAGAAACAATTAATTCAGTGGTTATTGTTATACATGTTATGCATATGGACATAAGGCTAACCAGTGTAGGTCAAGACAAGAGAAGAAAATCAATAGGTGTTACAATTGTAATAAAATTGGACATACTACAATATTCTACAAAACTGATGCAGTTAAGCCAACATAATTGATGAAGAAAATCAATAAGAAAAAAGTCAAGGCAAAAATGAAGAAGATCAGGAGAAAGAAAGAAGAAAATGGATCTAGCTTTGGTGCATACATATGTTCTGGTAATTAGCTGCTCTCTGGTTGTTGCACGGGGGAGGGAAGTTTAGAGACTTCCTCTTCCTCCTACAAGAGTAAATATATTGCAAGCATGTCAGATCCACTCAATCAAGGAGTCTCCAATAGGTAGGAATTGTGAACAAGCAACTTGCAGACATCCGATAAAGTCACATCTGTCTATTGAAAAAGGAATCACAAAAGGAGTTATGACATATCTAATGCAAAAAGGTGCATTTATTATGAAGTTAGCATAAAAAAAATCAAGTAATTTTGATCACTCAAGCAAAAGGATTACAAGGAGCTAAGGAGAAGAAATAAGTCGACTTGCATCCTAGGGTTTGTGAATCGGCAAGATGTATTTTTCTTGAGTTTTTCTATTTCTCTGCACTTATAGCTATGGCTACTCCCACTCTGGTCAAAGTGACATCTCAAACTCATCCTGAATTCAAGAAGTATCTGAATATATCAATTGAAAATGATATGGCTGTTTGTTTATCAAAAATCCCACATAGATTCCTTCCTATGGAAGATGTTAGGGCTTACATTCATTCAAAGCTCGAAGAATTTAAACCCAAAAAATTACTTAATGTAAGGATAAATGAGATCACTGGTGATGACTTCAATGTCAAACCCGAATACAAGGTTCTGGTTGAAAAGAAGATGCATGTATAGAATGATTTCCTATGTTTATGCTTTGATAATAAATGGGTATGAATGGATATGAGAAGGTTCTATGACACATTCATGTGGTTAGATGAAGCTCATCTGGTCAAAAAATAAGTAATGAAGGTTGTTACTGGGTTGAATGACATTGAAATTCTTCTGACACCGAAGGCAGTCAAAAACCTAACTTAGGCTATTTTTGACTGTAGGTCTTTGGTGATTCATATAGTTACAAATATAGCCATGAAGTATGCTGCCAAGTTATTGGAAATGAAATCTACTACTCTAGGAGAGATAACTCCATCTCTGCTACTTCTGTCTACACTGCATATGATATGGTGGTTAATGGAGTGGACTATGACTTATGTGAGCTCATCAGAGAGAAATTCCTTGAGAATTTGAATCAGTGCAAATGAAGTAAGAAGAAGGTTTCATTTCCGTTTGTAAACTTTTCACTCTGTTTGATATTCTACTTTATGTGTGAGATGCTCAGTCTTGGTCCGATAGTGTGGTCATCTGAAGAACCAATTGCTCACCAAATTGCTAAGAAAATGAGAAGGTATGCTGACACTAATGATCAATAAATGGAATTTACTTCATTTTTCTCTTTATTATAGTATAAGATGCACAACCGAGAGAGAATCCATAAGTTTTTAGTCACCAAATATAAGGATGATATCACATTCATAGTCATGGTTGACAAATGTATAATGGAACCTATTGTACCGAGACCTCAGTGGATACCCAAATTGGGGTATGAAGTGTCAGAAGAACATGTAGAACAACATGCAAAAGTTCTTTTAGAGAGTTTGGTAGACACCTCTCAGAAGAGGTTTGACACAATAGAAGAAAAGTCCAAAGAAATTTAGAAAGAGCAGATCTCAAAGGAAATCAATAAGAGAGTACATAAGACTTTAAAAGAGATTAGGGAAAAAGAGGGTATGACAGAGGAAGGTCTTGTGGCACTTAGAAGAATTAGTCAGAGTAAAATTGGTAGTTCATTCGATACCTCTGCAAAAGAAGTTGAACCTTTGATAAAAATGGAAAGTTCGTTTGATAAGAGGAAGAAAGGTCTTCCTTTGCCTACTTCAAGCAAGAAGGCGAAAGAAGTTAAAGCCACTAAGGCTAATCTTGTTCATGTAGAATTTGAAGTAGAATCAGACCCAGACAAGTTCCAAATTAAGTTTTGGGAGAAGAAATCCAAAGAGGTAACTCATGATCCTCCTGATATAGATACTTTATTTGAACTACTTGTAGAAGGAAACTTTAAAGAGGTTGGTGATTTGTAAAATTCTGCTACTTCCAAGGGAAAAGAAAACATAACATAGGAATTTGTTCAATACTATGCAAGACTAGATGGAACTATAGATAATTTCAAAGAGGATATTCCTGATAGTCTCTGGGTTGGTCTAAATATAATCTGAGCAAATGCTAGGCAAATAGATAAGGGCATTGTCAATGAAGCCATTTCCATTGTTTATAAACTCCTAAAAGAGGAAGAATTAGCAAGTTTTAAGGAAATCAGTCTATTAGGTTTGAGAACAAAGAAAATGGAACATACCCTTATGGAGAACAAAGAAGTTGTAGATGAATTGAAAGCAATATCATTGGTAAGCTTACAAGTATGGTAGTAAAACTTGGGATGCTATCTAGTGATGGATTTGATCCATCATTTGTTGCCCCCACATGCTCTCATGAGGAATTGGATACTGAAAATGTTGTAGATCTTGTACCAGAATACATTGATACAGATGTATAGAATCTTGATATGAATCCTCCAGAAATTGAACACACTCATTCTCCAGATAAAGATTCTACTCTGGTGAATGTAAAGGAAGAATAAGAAAATTAATTTGAAAGAGAAGAAGAGATAATTGAAAAGGAAGGAGAAGAGATAACTATAGAGGAAATTGATATCGAAAAGTAGGAAGAGAACATAGAGCAAGAAAAAGGTGAAGAATCGGTAGTAGGTACAACTGAGAAAAGAGAAGAATTTCTTGGAAACTCTATCGGTACCTATTCTGATGAAACTTTGAAGGAATTACTCACTTCACCACTTATGTTTTGACTCATCACCTCTTCCAAGCCAATCCTTGAATTTGAGAAGATTAATCCTTTTCAAAAATTTCAAATTGATGATTCCATTTTGGCTTCGGCCAAAGTTGATATGTTTAAGGAGTTAGAAGAAAAATATAATTTGATTGAAGAGACTATTGCTGCTCTCCAAATTATTATTCTAGAATGTAATTTAGATCAATTCATAAGTAATATAGATAAATTCAAAACACTCATTAATGCTGTGAAGGACTTATCTGCCTGTACGAATGAAACACTCCATAGGGAAAAAGAATCTTAAGGGAATAAGCTCTTGCAGGAATTAAAAGATCGATCTGCAAATGCCTTCTCCAATCTTCATCAAGTAATCAAGCAAGGTCAAGACCTTCTTGAGGAAGGAAATTCTTTGTATTTGTACAACTTGCAGTGGTCGAATGCCACAATCATCATCAAAAAATAGCTTGACTCAATTGAGTCAACGATCATGCAGGCATACCATTGTTTTAAGTTATCTGAAGACTTGTCCCGGTCTAAGAGATCCTTAATTGAGGAATTGTACAAAAATTACTTCGAACTACAACAATAGAACACCATTTTTCCTTTAGTCAATCTCTGGGAGATGTGTGCATACAATATTTCACTGATGAATCATGCCCTTCTAAAGGAACAACTAGAAACTCTCTTTGATCCTTGCTCCATTGAAGATGGAGAATATCTACTTGCATCCATTCAAGTTAATGCACAAATTCTAATTGAAGAAATCTTATAGTGGAATGATAATAAGGGTAAGTGGGTCTCCCATCTTCAGAAAATCAAGTAGTATTTCTTCGGTGGAACATTAGGTGCATCCAAATTTTTTCACTCTGTACTCGTTGTTCATTGATGTTAAAAGGGGGAGAAACAAAAAGGAATCTTTTTTTTTTTGAAAAATAACAAAAAAGAGAGATAGTCATGTTCGAGGGAGTTCTAGAGTTTGTTTTTGAAGTATTTGACATTTTGGAATTTTGTTTGCCATCAATGAAAAAGGGGGAGATTGTTGATATTTTTCATTGATTTCAATGTTCAGTCTGGTACTCCTATCTCCGATGTTCTTACCTTTGGCTTATCCCTTGATTCGACAACATTGTTACCAACACAAGTTTTGGTTTATGCAATGGTGTACCAAAGTTTGTTTTTGTTCGGCCCTATTCGGTATAGTGCGGGACATCCTTTTTGCATGTATTGGGGCATATCCAACACTTTGTGTAATGTACTCACCCGACTCTATCTTGGATGCAAACCGATTAGTGGAAATGTAGATCTGGTATATATATACATATATGAAGCAACATAAAATGTAGTTGTTTTGATATGTGATGTATGATAGCGATTTTTTGATATTATCTTGTGAATTGATATAGTAGCCTAGTGTAGTGTTTGTATAAAATAAATTTGTGCTTCAGAGAGAACTGTATTCATGCATATGAAGATGCAATTATAATAGTTCAATTTTGTAACATATCCTCCAGTAGTAAGTCGTCTCTCAGCTGTAATAACTAGTTTTTGTATCTTGGGCAGTGAGTCACCTATGTATTTTGTAACCGGTTACTTAATACTTGAGAGTTAACCCTCTCTAGGGTTTTCCCATCTTGGGTTTCCATGATAAAAATCTCAGTGTAATGTGGTGTTGTGCTATATTGGTTATTGTGTAGTAATTTTAATTATGTTATGTGGATAGCTATTTAAAGTTTTTAATATTTTTAGAGGAATATTGATTCATCCCTCGTCTCTCATTATTCTAGATGTTAAAAAATGTGGCATGTTTTAAGGGTATTCTGTGAGCCTACGAGGTATCTTGAAATGGTCCAATAGTTCCTTGCAAAACTGTGAAAAAGGGACACGTGGTGCAATCATAAGGTGTTCTATAAAAATGTGATGGGAGGTGGACACATGGTGTTTGAGCATTGTTCAAAGTTCTTAGACCATTTTTTTCACGTGGTGTGATTCCTCCATTTCATGAAACACCCCAAAGAAGACCTAAATGAAGTCTGCAAAATCATAGAAAGCTGACAGGTGTCACATTTCAAAGGTATTCAAAGGAACACATGGCTTGATCTCATTATTTCAGGCATGTATTATGTCAAAAAGATAAATTTGTGAGTAGAATGAGTGCCACGTAGCATGATCTCAACAGAATTTTGTAATTTTCCAAGCTCTTTATAGAAGTTATATTTTTGAAATGCAAAACTGTAGAAAGCTACCACATGGATCCTATAATGACATCAACTATGCTCGAGGTGTATTTTTATGACCCACACTTTGATGATGTGTAAAGTGACCTCAAATGAATTAATCTAATTGGTCGAAGGTCTTTTCAACTTATGTCAAATATTTTTCAAATATTTTCAAATCATTCAAATTGTTGTTGATCATTAGATCTTGACCTTTCACCTAAAGATCAACGACCTAAATTCAAACTTAGAAAATAGATGGTTGCATGCTCTAGCTCATATGAGCTGAGAGTAATGGCAAGAAAGATGGATATCTACCAAGTCTTCAATGAAATTTCTTTCATAAATACTACAAACCAACCTGTGATTTGACTCATTTGGCATCTAAACCATCTAGTGAGAAGAATTCAATAGCTCCAACATTTTCCACAGCAAAATAGGGTTTCTAGAAGTGAAAATCAAGCAAGTAAATTTGTATCCAAAATTCTACCTAGTTTATTGTTCTAGCATTTTCAATTAAGATAGTAAACATCTTGAGTGTCCTGAATTATAAGAATTACTCCAATTTCCCTATTTGTTGTCTGAAACTATCAAAAACCTTAGAACTAGTCTTAGGAAACCCTAGTTCGAATTTCAATTTTAATCATGGGCCCTTCGAGAGACCAACCTAATACTTCAAAGATTTCATTGGACTAAGACCTACTTGCCGAAATTCTTAGTTCTACAAAGAGGTCTATTAGGGTCCATGGTCTTGGTGTA
The DNA here is from genome assembly GCA_007115665.2 of Sequoiadendron giganteum. NCBI lineage: Eukaryota > Viridiplantae > Streptophyta > Pinopsida > Cupressales > Cupressaceae > Sequoiadendron > Sequoiadendron giganteum. The sequence goes on along the minus strand of CM021100.1, from coordinate 732,229,132 downwards.
GTGTCTAGAATGGTATAGTGCTAGTGAGTGTAGAGATGTAGAAATACCTCTCACAAGATGGGAGTTATTTGCTATTGGTATGGGAAGAGGAATTCAAAGGTCTCCATTTTTATTCAAGAAGAAGACCAAGACACCAAAAATAAGAGATGTACATAGAAGCCCCACAAATTAAAATTCAAACAACTCTAAAAATGCACTCAAAACTCATGGTAGACCTTTCAAAAATTATTTTGAACCATTAAAAGAACACATTTTCAACTAAAAACTTGGATAATGAATGCCCCCACATTCATCTTCAATAAGGTAAGTAGATCATGATTTTTACCCCAACAATACCCCTCTAATTTCATAGTTGAAAACTTAGAAAACCCATAAATCCCCACATTCAACAACTAGCTTTAGACAACATCAAATAGTTACAACAACACCGAAATCCCTCAACCAATAAATTTTGTTTTAAATTATGAATCAAGACTATGGAGAGAACAATCCCAATGATTAACCATCATATTGAATTAAAAAGTTTCAAAGACAAATTTTATTTTATTATCAAAACTTGCATAGTCTGCAATGAATAGGGTACAAAGAGCAAATGAGTCATAGACAAAACTCTGCTACAGGCATGGATGAACACACAACCACTTCAAATCAGCTTCAAAAGCTACATAATCAGCTACACGTAGTAGGAAATACATCTTCCAATCTTTGATACTTCATTCTTGGACACCAAGCCATGGTTTCTTTGACTTTTCACCTCATTTCTCTATCATTTTCTTCACTTTTCCTTCCCTTTTTCATCTGCAAGCCTAGGAATCCACTTCTCTTCCTTCTACTGCAACTTATTTCATTTTCTCCAACTTGGGAATTGACATATTCCCCCACATTCAATTTTTTTACCAAAATTTTTAAATTCTTTGCCAAACTTGACTTTTACCACTTCATCCTACGACCTCCTCCTCTTGAAATCCAGATTCCATATCCTCTTAATTGATGAATACTTTTTAAATTTCATGAGGAGTTACATGATTCCCAAAGTAGCCTCCTCTATTTTAGGTGTGGGAGTTAGTGTTGGCATTAAAATTTCATTTAAAAATAATTTTTAGCACTAAAATCCAAATTTTACCTCAAATTCCTTGCCATGTATAAAATGGTTTATTGAAATAAGAATAAGAGGAGAAAAATGAATTGAAAATTTAATGATGCCTACAAGATAGCACAACCAAAAAAAGAGAGAACAAAAATCAAGAAAAAATAAAATTGTGTAGGAATTCCTATGCACCTAGATGCTCTTGCATCACATTTACAATGTATGGAATTATGATTTGGGGAAGTTGATAGTGCCAAATGTTTTCATGGATGTGGATCTCCTTAGGAAAATTGCAACAAACTATGATGAAAATGTAAGAATGGTTAGGGTTGTAAATGGGGGATAGTTTACTAGAGTTGATAAGGCTTTCATCTCTAAGTCTTCAAATTTAAACTGGCTACTAATAAGGCCATTGATTTTGAACCATTCAAAAAAAACTATCAGTAGGATAGGAATAGTTATAGGGTGCATTATCTCCCTAGGTATAGGGTAAAGGATTTTGATAGGATATCTATCAGAATCACTCAAAATGAAATGGAGTCTTTTAATATAGTGTCCTTTGAGGACTATTTTATAAGGAAATACTAAGATATGTTCCAAGTCCTTATAGGTGATGCATAAAAAATAATTCTAGTGCACCTCATGTATATAATAGTGGGCATCCAAAACCCTCTTGTCAATATTCAGTTTGACTTTGTAACATTTATTGCAAATTCTATTCATAAGAAACTTATTTAGGTAAAATGGAATAATAAAGTAATCAACTTTGGATGGCACTCCCCACTCTGTCATATGTTCTCGTATGTAGGAAGTGGAACATGGGATAGTGACCTGTATATTCATATGGATGATGGGAAAGGAAATCCTATCCCTGTCCAATGTTGCACACATATTTGGGACAAACATTGTGATGGTACACATTTTATATTATTTGAAAATCACTTTTTAAGGAAAGTACTCATATATTTGGGATTGGAGCAGGTTATAATCCTCAAGGATATCCTTGATTTCCTAAGGCCCAAGGATAGAAGGCTAGAGTTGGAAGTGAAACATAATTGGGGGGATTACTATCTCCATATTGACTCCACAATTTTGAGAATATATGGGTGCTTTATTTGACTGCATATTCTACCAAATTTTGTGCCCTTTAGAATATTATTTTTGGAAGTCATGTGGAAACTTAGTGAAGCAGATAAGCTTCATCTTGGAGGGAAGAAGAAAGGTTTGCTCATTCTTCCTTTATTCCATTTTTTTTTACTTCACAATCAACAAAGAAGGACTAGATCAACTATCCTAGCCCTACAAGCATATTAGATGGATTAGGAAATTCAAAGAGCCTTTTATCTAGAGGGTGTCATCAACCAAGTGAGGGTAAACATAAAAAGAGTAGTATTTTAGCATAAAGTATACTTCAGTAAAGATGTCATCAAAAAATACAAGGATGACTAAGAGGTTAATGAGATAAAGGAAAAACATGGAAATCATTTAGGAAAGCTTAAGATGCTAAAATAAAAAAAGGATCATGATTATCAAGGTGAATTTTCCAAGGTAATAGATCCAATTATAAGAATTAAAATGATCTTGCAAAATATTGATAGGATAATTAGAAAGGCCCCAATGCTTGAAGAGAGGCCGACCTATCAACCTCCCATTAGCCCATATATTTATTCTTTCAAAAGGATGCCTAAAGTTCCTATAATAAGAGATATAGTTTAGCCCTCTCCCCCTCATACACGACCACCATTGTCCCCTCCACATGTAATTATTGTAGAATCCCCTCCACATGAGCAACCACAGAAAAAAGAGAAGAATTGATCAACCATCTTTAGTTGATTATCCTTTTGGACCTGATGATGAGGAGGAATTTTAAGTGACCAAGGAGGAAGTGAATAAAGAAATTCCCTCTCCCCCAAGAGAAACCAAAATAATATTTCCTCAAAGAAGGCTAGGTATTGATACCACCAATGGAAGGGATGAGGAAATTGATATTAGGGAAATGACTTGCCAACAATTCATTTCAGATAATGAATTTAAAAAAAATCAAGAATTTAAATATTTGGTAATAAGGTCAAATAGGGAATAATAATTCCAAAGGCCCAAGAAAGAAAATGTAGGAGTGCCTTGAGAGTAGTATGAGGAAGTGACAAAGAAAGTATTGGAAGAAATAAACTTTGATGCCAAGAATATTAGCTTAGAAGAGGGGAGGAAATTAGTAAGGGACAATGGGTTGTTGTTACTTCTAGAATGGGACATTTCCTTAGCCATTGCCTTTGATAGAATAAGAATACTAGATGAAAAAGTGTTTTATTTAGAAGAATATACACAATTGTCATTTTCAAGATCAAGGTTCAAACCTAAGTGAGAAACCCTTGCAATTTAGGCACTAGACCTAAACACTAATAAGCCTCAGGTTGTAAAAGTAACCCAAGATGTTAGGGGAGGCCTAGTAATAAAGAGGGTATATGATACTTCAACCACTGAAGGTTCTACATTAGTAGTTGATATTGCCAAATTTAGTGAGGCAACTGCAAAAATTCTTTAAAATAAATATGATAAGTTGCTACAAGACCATTTTTCACTAATAGAAAAATATAATAAGATGAGAATGAAAGACACTCAGGCACCTCCTCCTTCAAATGCACATGAAAATAGTTCTTCTTTAGTAACACCCTTAGAATATATAATCAGAGAATATGAAGAGCTCAAAGATAAGATAAGGGAGCTGGAAGAACAATTAAAGAATAACCAAGGGGTCCAACATGAAGAAATGTTACATGTGACAAATATTTTGGGACATGTGATGTCCAAATTTTGAAAAAGGTTAGAAGATTCTTATAGATATTATAATAATCCTACAGATGCTATTTCTAGAGTGGAAAGGGATTAGGATAGATTAAAAGATATCATGAACAAATAGATCCCAAGGACCATGGCATTACATGATAGAAATAAAGATATGCCAATACAAAAAATCTATCTAGTGACATCATCCCCAATTATAATATGGCTGAATTAGTAGGAGAGGTAAAAAATTACATGACTTAATTAACAAAAAAGACCAAGACTAAGTTGAAGAATTTTTAAAATATTGAAATAAGGATTACACCTCATAGAACCAAGGAGAATGGGGAGATGAAGGGTTCTCTTGAGTGGAAAGATGGATTTAAGTCATTGGTCCCCATTCTAGAATTTTTTATTTGTGATGATAATAAAGTGGATATTTGTCTCCTAGATACTTGTTTAGATAAATTAATAACTACATATTAGTTATTGGAGGCTTTCAACAAGAAAACCAGTGCAGCTATTGATTCAAAATATACAAGGTATATGTATGATTTTGATCAGATTATTGCATCCCAATGGCCATCAAATATATCATACTAGAAATGGGATGATAAATATAATCAGTTTCCAAGATTACATGTATTCTTTTGATATCAATTTTGTATTTTGGGAATAATTTGTCAATTTTTGTATAATTAGATTGTAATTTTGTAATTTTGTAATTTTGAAAAGAGTGGTAACATGGCATCAATAATGATAAAGAAATGAACAATGTGGGAGATTTGAGTTGTGTTTCAATCGGTCCCAACCAACTAGTTATAATTGCTACATGGGCTTGTTAAGAGTAAGTGTTAGAGATATCTTGTCAACTACAGAGAGCATGCTAGAAGGGAATCAGATCTACATGCTAGAATAACTACTCCTAGAGTCTTCAATAACTTTTTCAGTGACTTCTCTATAGATTTTAATGTCTTTTGTTCTTTGTAAATAATGACAACGCCTAAGATTTTGTCTTTAGTGAATTAAACAGTGGATGAGGATTTTTTCTTGTTGCCCCCCTTGTGTCTATAAAAGGGAATTTCGAGCCTCATTTTAAGGGTTATAATCCTTTAGTCTTGTAACTTTTTGTATAGAGTTAGGTTTTTGTACAGTTAATTCCTCTAAACTCTAGACAAGAAATATTGTAATTTTTCTCTATAATAATAATAGATGACTCAAATACTTAGTTTATTTTCTTAAATTTGATTGTTAATCTATAACGCTCTCCATGTTGTAATACATCCTCTTTTGAATAAATATAACCAAAGATTGTTTCTGATTATCATATCACATTTTTTGTTATGGATTCTTGAATTGTTTCCTTTTGTTCAATGAATGGATTATATTTTCTTTTAATTTGTTCATCAAATATTGTGTTACTACAATAATGATTTATAAGTAGTGAAATAGCATTTCTCTTTGTTCGTTTATCACTATAATGTAGTGAGGGTTTAAGAAGCCAAAGGGTTAGTTTGTTGTTGGAGATGTTTACTATATTTCTTGACTCTGTAATGGGTAAGACACTAACCAAAATGATTCGTAGAATTCAAGACTAAGCATAATAAAATATTATCAAAAATAAAAATATTAATTTTATTGCATTTTATTATTTTATTCTCTAATCCACACTAACAAGAATTACAAAGAAAATAGAGGGTTTTGAAGATGATTTAGCCAGTTAGGCTCATATTCTATAAAATTAGTGCGAAGAATATATTTGAAATGCATCATTGTAAGTATTGTTATATGTTGAATGGTGTTATAGGGGAACCCACCTTAGTTTTTAGAGCGTAAAGTGCAGAGGAGAAAAGTATAAAATACATCTCCTATTAATTAGCCATTGACCAAGGGTTCTTGATCATAAGACCTAGATAACCTTTAGAAAAACCTAGAAAAATAATTGGAAATGCCAATATATTGGTGACTCTATTGGGGAAATAATAAATAATCTCTAGTGATATCTATTATTGTAAGAGTTGAATTACCCCATCTACGCCACCAAAAAATTGGAGACTCTACTGAGGAAACATTCTATCCAGTAGTCCACTCTTGGAAAAATTTAGTCAAATGTTTTATTCAAAGCCATATCTTGAAAAAAGTCTTGAGAAAGTTGCCAGTTTAAAGTCTTGTCAAAATACCTAAAAGAAGATTATTATCCCAATTAATTTGTTTGATGACTTTGATACTCTGTTACACATCAAAAGGACCAATTGAAAAGAATAAGATCCCAAGAGTATATCATCATGGAGGGAAGGGAATCCTTGTTCAAAAGTGACCATACAAAGAGGCTTGAAACATAGCTACCAAATAAAAATTAGACTTGGAAAATGAGAGATACAAGTAAGTCAACTCCTTTTGGAAATCCCTTTGTCAATACAAATAGTGATGATAGTTATGCTAGTTCACCAATAAGAAATGAAATATTTGAAAGACAACTATATTTTCATGAAAGAGTTGAACAAGAAAGATAATAAATAAAAAGAGAATATGATCTCAAAAATAATATTCTAGATCCCAACACTCCTCTTGTAAGCTTTGTGGTACAACAAATCTATGAAAATATTGTTGCCCAAAAACTCATTAATTTTCTTATGAAAATATTGCTACAACTAGTGAGCCTCAATTTACAACTAGCATGCCTTCAAAAATACACAATGATGCCCAAGTTTCTTATCAAACCCTATTCGAAAAAGAACATTTTGAATTAAGAAAGAACTACAAAAATAAATGAATGACCTATAGTTAGAGTTAAATAGGTTTGAGGAAGAAATAATTAGAGAAGCTATAAAAAAGAGAGATGAAATGAAAAGGAAAATTGAAATTATGAGAATTTATTATCATACTAATAGAAATTTTGCATTAAAATCTCAAAATCAAGCTAGAAGTAGCCACCGATTAAGTGTCCCTCTAAATAATTATCATGTGAACAGATGGAGTAATTCTCAGCCTAATATTACATCACAAATGGTTCCTAATACAGATAGTATGGAAAATGTCTCTCAAGGAAATGTAGTTCCTTCTACTTCACAAAATCATCTTGGCACAAACTCCATGCCTATGAATTATGGTGTTTCAGTAGGTCCTCAAACAAACCCTACTCATAATTATCAACAACAATAAAGTATTGGTATGGCTAGAGTATCCCATCAACAATATGTGGGATAAAACCTAAGACTAGGAAATTACATACCAAACACTCAAGTTTATAATCAGATGGGTTCAAAAATTTAATACACTACTCCATAAAATATAGGGGGCCAGTATGCCCCTATATCTCAACAATAACATATATAACAAAATCCCCTTGTGAACCAAAATGCTCAAAAAATATAGGAATGTGAAATCCTCTAGGAAAAATACCTTTGCAAATGGATAAATATAGGCAACTAAATTTTTGTGGTATCCTTGGATACCCAAATCAGTTTCCAAATGAAGTAATGTCATATTTGGCTAGGTTTTCTAGAAATGACACAGTGACTAGTGAGGAACATTTGAATACTTTTTCGAATCTAGTGGATGAATTTGAGGTAGAACATGGGGATGTTGTAATGAAATTATTTATGAAGTACTTGATTGGTGAAGCTAGATATTGGTCCAAAAACCTACGAGATACAAGAATTGGACCTTGGGATGATTTTAAAAGAATATTCAAAGAAAAATATGGAAACAAGATTGATCCTATATTTGTGATAAATGAGTTTACAAGTCTAGGTAAGGGATTAAATGAATCACTCTCTAAGTTCAATACAAGGTTTAATAGGGATTTTAATAAAATCACACCATTTATGAGATCTAATGTTTCTGTGTTCCTAGTTTTATATTGCAATGAATATGACCCAAATATGGGTTATGAATTACTGGATAAGAACCCTCAATCATTGAGGGATGCATTTAGGATTGCAACTCATATGGAAAATAATAGGAAGGCTTCAGGGAAGGTGAATAAAAGGGATGATGTCAAAATATTGCAAAAACTTAAAGGACATAAAAGAAAAGGTACAACCCATGAGGATAAACTTGAAAAGGTAATGAGTTCCTTAAAAGACCTCAATTATAAGGTAGCAAGGAATGATAGGGTCTACCTCAAGATAAACCTAATTATTAGAGGTAGGAGAGAATTCTTAAATTACCAAACCAATCTTATAATAAAAATTGACATAATGGTAGGATTGTTCAAAATATTTAGAGGATTATGCATAACAAAGAAACCCTAGATCCCTTGAAGTGGGATAATGCTAATTTTTAGAGGAAACCCATTGGTGTAATAATTGGAAATTGCTACACTTTCCTCAAAAATTCATGGTTGATCATTCCCTTGAGGAAGGTCATATTGTGTGTGATGACTGTGATATTTCACAAGGTGATGAATAGGGCATAAATATGTTATATGTTGGGATTATGGAGCCTTGCAACATGAGCATGAAGTATGGATGGTTTTTTTTGGTTGTTCCTATGTTTTCATTGATGTCAACTTGGTGATAACCATATGGGAAGTCAACTTGGTTTACCGAAAGATGTTCTCTACCGGTAATACTCTTTGTGATGGATCAATGTGTTGGTATTTGAGTCTAGAATTCATCGTAAGATATGATACAACTCTAATATATTAACCATGTTATCATGACTCATTAAAAAATTTGTATCCTGGATCTTGAGACATTTTTGGTTGTGAGCAGAAAGTTATCTTTGAGAGAGTTCATCTCTATATTCTATTGTTGTTTCTTGCTTGGCATACTGTGTGGGAGACTCCAAATTTTATTAAGGTAAACATTCTTATGCCACAGTTTTGTTGATAGTCTCTATGTTGGTAGTGTGATAGGCAATTAATGTGTTCTTAAATTTGGAAAGTGTTTACTTTGAAGTTTCTTTGTTGGTTTGGAGAATTGTGTTCTAGTCTTGGCTGATTTAGCGTATGCGTTACATTATGGAGACTAGTTATGTTTTATGGATGTTAACTGACTTGGTATAATGCACTACATGGGTAAAATGTTTAAATCACATATGGTGCAAACACATAAAGTTTTGATTATTATTTTTCATCTAATTAGGCTGACCTAATTGATGAATAAGATATACTTGTATTTATATTGAATAAGAGGTGAATGAGAAGTGGAGCATGAGTGAAAGTGTATGTGGAAGAAGAGGTGTGAAAAGGATTAAGGGGTGTGTGAAGATATGAGCCTAAATGCTTTATTAGTTCTGGATCAATGCAGATTAGTTGAGTGATTATTGTGTGAGGTAGTAGTTCATATTCTAAGCTTCATTGGAACTCAACCTTGCACATTGAAGGTGTATCCTATCAGTTCAACCTTTTGGTAGTGATCCACTATCTTTGTATCTTGGCGGTTAGCCATCTTTTGTACTTAGGAAGTGATCATTTTTAAAGGACAATGAGTCCTAACAATGAGCCCTATAATATTTTGTATTCAGATACAATATATTGTGAGTTAACCCTCATAGTGGTTTTTCCCTTTTTGGATTTTCCATGTAAAAATCCTGGTGTTCATGTGTATGGTTGCATTGATTTGTTTTTATGTTCCTTTTTGCTGATTTAGTCAAAATTTTGATAATGATAAGATGGATTTTATGGAATACTAATTCACCCCCCTCTTAGTATTTCAAATGTTCAACAATTGGTATCAGAGCTTGGTTCCTTGGAAGAATTCTAACAACTTGAGGAAGGTCCTGAAATTTGAGTATAAGAAATTTTTTCCTTCGAAAGTGGTCTTTGTTGGATATTCAAAAGAAATAGAAGATCTAAAGGAAAAGTTGATGAAATTGAATGAGTTTATTAAAAATTGAAAATAAAAGGTGTTGAAGTATGTTATCTATTGGTAAAGGTAGATGAAATTATCTCCAACCTGCTACAACAATTGGATGAGAAGAAAAGAATTGAAGAATGCTAAGAAATTGAAATTCAGAGGAAGATGGATGAATGCATAAAGCTTGAGGAATAAGCTGAAATCTTGAGATCTGATCTGGGAAAGGTAAGAATTTTTAAAGAAAAAATTAAGATAAGCTCAAGAATTCTTGATAAGTTGATTACTTCTCAGAGACTAGCAATGGATAAGAGTGGTTTAGGTTTTGAGGAAGGTCAAAGTTCTAAAGTGAAACAATCTACTTGATGTAAAGATGGTCGAATAAAGGATCTAAGAAGGAACTTTGGAAGAACTCCTGTCAAAAAACTTGATGTTAAAAGTTATTTATCTTTCAATGGTGTTTGTTATTCTTGCAAGAAATTTGGTCATAAGGAAAAGGAGTACAAAAGTAAAATGAATGGTTCTTTATAATTCTCCGACAAATGTCTTAAGTGCAAGAAGATTGGATATAAAGTTAGTCTGTGTGAAGAAAGGAAATGAAAAATATTTGGAGAAAGGAAGGAGAGCAAGTTGAATTGGAATAATCAGTGTTATCTATGTCGAGCTACGGTATAGATACTCCCGCCAGCATTTAATTAAAGCAGTGGCTAATTGGGAGCAATTGTTAGAAAATCTTATTTACCCCATCATTGATATTTGTGCCACATCATGACAAAAGTATATTTAATGTGGTAATGAAATTAAGGAATTTTCTCAGTTGCATGTGTGAAGGATGAAGTCTACAAAATTTGAAAGAATGGAGGCGTACATGATTTTTGAGGTAATCTACCTGCAAGTTGAAGCATTTATTGCAAAATCATTCTAATTGAAAGGAATAAATTCAGATAATTCAAAAGGCTTATGTATCTTTAGAGAAGCATTTAAAGAAAGTTTAGAAAGCAATTCAAAGTTTCAGGGTTTGAAGAAGAAATCAAGTGGATTTGAAGTGAGCTCTAGAAGCAGGATATCTATACATTTTTTGTTGGTATTTACAGAGGTATTCCTGTTTGCATGATATTTCATTTTTAATTGCTATGGATAATTCAAAGGTTGTGAATAGTGCAAATAGAGTGCAAGTTAATTTGAATTGATATTTAAAGAATGTGTTGGAAGAGTCTGTTGGTGCATTCTCTCACATCCCTCTGAGAGTGTTTCCCATATAAGATATCTATGCATTTGTTTATTGTAAGACAAAATTTCGTTAGTTCAGTTGATCATGCTATGGAATAATGAATTGGAAGAGAACCATGATGCCTACATAGTGTTAGTTGAGAAAAAGTTGGATGTTTGGAGGAAAGTCCCTTTGTTTGAATTTAAGAAGAAGTATATTTGAATAATATTGAGTAGAATTCATGATGAATATTTGTGGATTGGTGAGGAACATTTGATTACTAGATAATCTATTAGAGATGTAACTTTTTTGTGTTCCTTCGGGCCAGTTCCCAAATGGAAGGCTATAGATGAGAAAGAGATAATTGAGGTTACCAGTGAAAATCTTGAAGGGAAGGAGATTGATTTGAGATCAATTATGGATCTAGTAATAAGACATGTTGCTATGGTCATCAGTCACAAAGTTTGTATTCCTAGCAATGACCTTATAGTTTCTACTGCTGTAGTACATATTGTTGTTGATATGTTTAAAAGAGGTATGGATTATGACTTGTGTGAATTAATTCATATACATACTTTGAATAATTTAAAGGAAATCAAGAAGAGTAAGAAGAATATTTTATGGTATGGAAATTTGGTTGTCTGTTTACTCCTTTACTTTTTGAGAGAACTACTGCTAATAGGAAGGATATAATGGTCAAAATAGAGCCTATTACCCATAAAATTAGGAACTTCATGATAAATATTAGTAGGTAGGATGCATAAGAGATTGCCCTTGTTGCATTATTTGGAAGATTTCAGATGAGGATGAATAAAAGGCTTAGAATTCTAGTTTAAGTGTTGTTGAAAGGTACTATGAAAGAATCAATTTTCTTGTGTCCATAGATTTCTATCACATGGAAGAATTTGAATCAAAGTTGGTTTGGATATTAGAATTAGATTATGAAGTGTCAGAGGTTGAAGTTGATAATTATGCTAGAACTCTTTTGGAAAGCCATAAGAATCTTAGTGTAGAAGGTACCTCCAGTAGAGTAACCAGAACAAGGAAGAAAATGAAGTTTTGTTAAGCAAGAAGTTGCAGAAGGAAGTGAGTTTGAGAGAGCTCAACATGAGCATGAAATAATAAATATTCAAAGAGCTTTGGAAGAATTGCAGAAGGTTATTCCTGATGCTAATTTTGATTCATCTATTTTTGTTGTGGAGAACATCTATGGCATGATTTATTTCTTGAAGGTCTACATCTTGGGATTTGAAGTGCATACTGAAATTAGGTTTGATGAAGGAAATTTGTAAGATATCAAAGAAAAATGTGCAAATGCACACAGTCAAGTGATGAAGGAATTGGAGAGTGTAAAATTTTGTGAAGAAGAGGCACAAGAACTACTTTCTTCTTGCCTAGATTCGTTTGGAAGTACAATGGACATAAGAAATGAGATAAGGATGAATGAATCCTGGATGAGCACTCAAGAAAATACATACAGGGTATTAGAAGATAGAGATAATTAGAGGTGGTCCTACACTGTGTTGCTTTAGGACAAATTATTTATCTACAGGATCAAAGGATGAATGTTATCAAGAAGTTTGTGCCACTCAAAGACATGATTAAACTCTGACACACTTCTGTTTCTAGTGCTCTTGGCTGTATTGGTGAATTATTAGAGATTAGTCTTAGTCCCAATACTTTAGCAGATGGTGTAGAGTCCTTAACTAAGCTTGATCTATTACACAAGACTCTTATAAGTGCAAAAGGTTCATGGGAAGAAGGAAAATCATTGTGGAAGGTCATCCTAGAGAGTCTCATAGGTTCTTCTTCAGGTTAATTCAATTTTGTGTTAATATCTTTTTGGTTACATTCTGATGCATATATACATATATATCAGACCCCATACTTTGTCATTGATGTCAAAGGGGGAGAGATAGAGAGATGAAGAGATAGAGGTTGACAAAGAAATTTTTTTTGATGAAGAACAATTTTGATAGGGGGAGTATTTAGAGTATTCAGTTGTAGTATATTTGAAAATGTTTTTGTCATGCATGTTACCATCAATGCCAAAGGGGGAGATTATTGGGATTATGGAGCCTTGCAACATGAGCATGAAGTATGGATGGTTTGTGTTGGTAGTTCCTATTTTGTCATTGATTTCAACACGGTGATAACCATATGGGAAGTCTACTTGGTTTACTGGAAGTTGTTCTCTACTGGTAATACTATTTTGTGATGGATCAGTGTGTTGGTATTTGAGTCTAGAATTCACCGCAAGATCTGATACAAATCTAATCTCTTAACCATGTTACCATGACTCATTCAAATAGTTGTATCCTAGATCTTGAGACATTTTTGGTTGTGAGCAGAAAGTTATCTTTGATAGAGTTCAACTCTATATTCTACTGGTGTTCCTTGCTTGGCATGCTATATGGGAGACTCCACATTTTATTAAGGTGAACATTCTTATGCTATGGTTTTTTTGATAGTATCTATGTTGGTAGCATTATGGGAAATTAATGTTTTCTCAAATATGGAAGGTGTTTTCTTTGAGGTTTGTTTGTTGGTTTAGAGAATTGTGTTCTAGTCTTGGCCAACTTAGCGTATGCAATGCATTATGGAGACTAGTTATGTTTTATGGATGTTATCCAGCTTGGTATAATGCACTACATGGGTAAAATATTTAAATTACATATGGTTCCAAAAAAGAAAGTTTTGATTATTTTGTTTTCATCTAATTAGGTTGACCTAATTAATGAATAAGATATACTTGCATATATATTGAATAAGAGGTGAATGAGAAGTGGAGTGTGAGTGAAAGTGTATGTGGAAGAAGATGTTTGAAAAGGATTAAGGGGTATGTGAAGATCTAAGCCTAAATGCTTTATCAGTTGTGGATCATTATAGATTAGTTGAGCGATTACTATGTGAGGCAGAACTTCATATTCTGAGATTCATTGGAATTGAACCCTGCACATTGAAGGTGTATCCTATCAGTTCAATCTTTTGGTAGTGAGCCACTATCTTTGTATCTTGGAGGTTATACATATTTTTTACTCAGGCAGTGAGCCTTTTCAAAGGATAGTGAGTTCTGGCAGCGAGCTTTGTAATATTTTGTATCCTAATATAATATTGTATGGAGAAAATTTGTACCCCCTATGCAAATTCCCATTTCACACATCCTCACCTTAGAAAATAAATTCCAAAGGAAAAATTACACATCAAACAACTTCCTTCCTTCCAATTGGCATCTATCAGTTGTTTTGGTGGGATAATATTTATCAGGGATGCACGCGTGATGCACAAACGTTTGCACATCACACTGCCATCCCTGACGGATTCCTACGTCTGAAGTTGGAAGAGGAATTACAGTCTCGATTGGGGATGAATTGTAACATCCCTCTTCGTCCAACCGACCCAAAAATTCCATATTCTTTCTCATTCTTCCTTCAAATCGATCCATTCTTCATCCATTCTTCATCTTCTTTTCACTCTCTAGCAATTCAATCCATCTCTTTTGACATCCTCTTGCAATTCTCAAGTATTTCTAGCACTTCAAAACTCCATCGCAGCAAAAAAACTCCATCAAATCCACATAGCAAGTGTGAAGCAAGCCATAGTAGTGTGGGATTGGAGTCTTGCAAGATCTCCCTTCATCATAGTCGAGGTTGTGGTGACCTTTCCAAGTCCGCATTCTCCACCATTTGCTAGGGAGCTTTTGGGTGGAGGTGGTAACGTTTCACTCCTCTCCTTTGTGATTTGGTTGAGTAGCACTTTACTATTTTGTAGTGTTTATTGCAACTTCTACTTCTTTATCACATATTTCTACTTCGTTGCTATCTGGTTGTCTATGGAGGTAGGAACACCAAAATGGGGGTTTGATTGAGGCAAACCCCTATACAACCCCAACATTTTCCCCTCTTTCTTGTGTGTAGGTGAACATGCATTTGGAGCTAGCTGGTGAACTGGAAGATTGGTGAGATCATCTTCATCACTCTAGCCTTTATCTATCTACTTTATCATCTTTATTTGTACTTTTCATACTTTATTATTTTGTTTTGTTTATTTAAGAATAACTAGCTAGGCTATTAGTTTTTTTTTTGGTAGTCTATACTATAATTTTTATTTTCTGGTCGTACAGATGCCAATGCACCCAAGAGATTCCAACATGTCATGCTATCATCCTAGAAATCCACTACCATCATTGGAAAAAGAGTTGTCTGAGGTGCAGTATTGAGTTTGAAAACCAGCTCGCCTAGCCTAAACTTGGATTTCAGGTTTGAAGAGTGATAGAAGTACCTTATAGTCCTCATCATTCATGACCTCTATCTGAAAGATCCCTTTAGAGTGAGGTAAGTTAGGGCAGCCCTCCGATCTTGTCTCTCTATGATGTGGAGCCTTGACATGGTTGGTCCCCCTCTCTTACATTTTTGGTGAACCCGACGTGAACCATTTTGGTTCCGTTTAGCAGTACTGAAAGATCCTTTCCTCATATTCTAGAAGCATTGTAGGTGTGAGTGTTGTGGGGATTTTTTTCTTGCAACCAACCTATGACCCCTAGTAGGTGTAGTTGGAAGGTTTCGTAAGTGTTGCACAAAAAAACCTTAAGTGGGTCATTGCTCTATTTTACAACCTTTGGGGGGATTTGTGAGAATATCATTTAGTGTGTGTGAAGGCCTCTTTTTTGCATCAGCCTATCCCTTTTGAGTAGCCTGCGAGTGGTGGCCCAAGTATAACCTTCACCTCACAGGACCTATCGATGGGCTTCAATAGAGAACCATCTCCACTTTATATTTTTCCATGGATCAATGGGAACATTGTAGCACGTATTCTTATTGACCCGATGTCTCAGGTGAATATCATAACCAAAGAGATTTTGTTAATTAAATTCCTGCACAAAGATGGGTATAATGAACCTATGTGCACCATCTAGAATTTTTGTACCTCCCCTGGGAAGTATCATTTTGTCAATCCTTGTCAGACCTAAGTCTGTAAACTTGTTGTTTGACATAATCTTATGGTCAGAACTCTTAAGAGTAAAGTTGGGTGTCCCTTGGCTAGTAGCTATGAATGCAGTTCCATCAGTTGTGCACAAATGTCTGAAGTTCATTCATGGGGGTTCAGTGCATTCGATTCAAGAAACTAGTTATAAACCACTAGTCGTATGCCATAGCTACTCCTTAGATCACTTTTGGCTTGCACCTATTGGTCCTCTTCCACCTAGGAAGGACCTCTTGTATCAGACATATCAAAAATACAAGAAAGGGTGTTTGATGCCTAGAGTAAGGTACCCTCCATCATGTTATGCTGTGTTGCATAGGGCATGCCTAAATGCTGACACTGATGCCGCCAAGGCTTGTAGAAGAGAAGAAGAAAAGCCCTCTTAGGGTCTCTCTCCTTCCTCTTCTATTGTTTAGCATAACGCTTCCTCTTGCCATGTTGTGGTGCCATCAGATTCCATTCCATGCTTGCAAGAGAATCCTATGGTGCCCGCTTGGTGAAAGCCTAAGCATCCCACATTTGAGCTTCCTGCTCTACCCATAGAGCCTAGGCTCATTCGATATGCTGGAAGGAAGGGTCCTAGTGGGGAATCCTCTATGTACCGACCTTTGCAGCCTCCTACCGCTTCTACTCCAAAAGTAATAAATAGGAAGATGCCCACTACCGAGGCACTAGAGCCTACTCCCCTCGTTGTTTCTCAACCTACTCCTCTTGCTCCCATTCAAGAGCCTATCCCTTTTCCAAAAACAACTATAGTGGACACTCCTATTGCTGAGAAGGAGTTTTCCATCCCTTTGCAGCTCCTGACCTCTAGTTCAAAGAGTTGCAGAAATTGCCTTACACATGAGTGCAAGCACTGATGAAATGATCTAGCGACTGAGTAGGCCACTTTGTAGAGAAAGGATGAGGAGTTGACCACCCCTGTATCAAGGCCTCCTACTAGGTCCTCCTCTCTTCTCCCCTCTGCTTCCATTCAACCTAGCTTAGTCTCGCTTTTGACTCCTATTGTGAGTACGAATGTGCCTGACCCCAAAAAGGTGTAAGTGTTCATTGCTCCTTCTGTTGATCTGCCCTTGTTGATGTCTCTTTCGAACATCCCACCTTTCCCGAAACCCATAGACATGTCGAATACTTTGGTGGTGTATGCCACGATTTTCTTCTCCTCTTCCTCTACACCTCTTTCCTCATCTATGGGGAGTTCCCATCCCCCAACAAAGCCAGAGGTAGAATTAGGTCCTTCCAACAATGGAGGGCGTAATAGGAGCCCACCTTCTCCAAAAGGTGGTCCTACGTTAGCTTTTTCCATCCTAGTGATGGAGCCAAATCCAGCTTCCCCTGAGTTTGTCATCACTCCTAAATCACTCGGTGAGCCAAGCGGTGAATCTTGGGTGCAATCTTCTCCATTCGTTGAGGTATGAAATGGAACTCAAGTGAAGTGCATGTTTAACTCTCTAAATGAAGTACCAACTTGGTCATAAATCTTTGCAAAGTCACTGACCATAGCTCCACAAGAGCCCAACGGAGAAGACCTTATGGGGCCTTCTTCCTTAGCCCTTATTTTGGGATGATTGGAAGAACCTCCCCTTAATATTCCACCACTATAGGCTCATTTTCCTTCCCCTTATGATGATCTAGAGTGGGAAGCAGATGACCTCTTGGACGATGAGTGTTAGGGGGAATTCTTCTTTTTCTTTAGATTAGATGTGTGTGTGTGTGTTGTAATGTGTTCCCCCATACTTGTGCTACATGTTCTTGGATGAACCTTGTCACCCTTGTTGGTGCTTGGATACAAGAGTGATTTTGTGTCATAAACCTTCTTTTATCTATATCATCATTCTTCCATGTTTGTGTTTGATTTTTGGAAAATTCGGGATGATGCAAAGTGTTGGGGGCATTTAGGCTTCCCTTCCATGTTGACCCAATTTTAATTTTCACTTTGTTTTCTGTGCATTCTTCTCGATCTGGTTGGGGATTGATGATATTTCACATTGTACCATGGTTACCTATTATTTATATAAGCATGAGAAAATTTAACCCCACGAAACCAAATCCCCCTATGTCCTCTATTTTTCTCTCTTTCGCTCTTTTCTTATCTTTCTCTCTCTTTTTCTTGAGTTTTCCCTCTCATGTTTGACAATGCCATTTCTATGATACTTCAATTTTCAAAAAACACATTCATTGCCAACAAATATTTTCTTGATAATCTTTGCAAAATTTTTCAAGAATCGCATTCACAACTAGGACCCCTAATAAGACATGTTTCCTTCATCATGGGTTCACAAAGAAAGAACTTGAGAACTTTCCTTTGAGGTGAAAGCAACTTTGGCTTCGCCCGTGAGGGGGCATTTCCTTCTTTTTGAATTCCTTGATGAAGTGAACATCTTTTGAAAGGATTCCTTGATGATGAATCGATTTGAGAAAAAATGTCTCTTTTGCACTTCCAAATGGCACATCCCTTGAGTGGACCCCTCTTCACATCGGGTTCCTGAGAGACCCCTTTGAAAGCCATCCATTTTTTTGATAGTCTATATGGCTATCCACTTGACTGCCTACATGGCCGCTTTAGTTTTAGACATGCTTTATCTATGGGTAAACATATTGCTTTTCAGGTGCACCAATAAATGCTCTTTCCAATTTGACTATGTGGAGTCTCCTTCTTTGGGTTTCCTCCATGTAAGAGATCTTTGGGTTTGCAAACTTGTAATGCTCCTTTTTATTTGGGTTTTCTTCATGTGAGAGATCTTAGGGGATACCTCCTTGCAGGTCTATGGGCCTATAAGGTGCACACTTCTCTGGGTTTCCTTCATGTGAGAGATCTTGGGGGATACCTCCTTGCAGGTCTGTGGGCCTATAAGGAACTTTTTTCGCCGGGTTTCTTTCATGTGAGAGATCTTGGGATATACCTTCTTGTAGGTCTGTAGGCCTGTAAGGCACACACTTCACAGGGCTTCCTTCATGTGAGAGATCTTGGGGGCTACCTCCTTACAGGTTTGTGGGCCTGTGAGATGCTTTCATCTTCTGGGATTTTTCCATTGTTGGTCTAAGGGCCTTTGGTGTACTTTGTGCAACTTCATAGTTTTGTGGGGCTATGGAGTCTTTTCTTCTGTCCTAGAATTTTGAGCTCGTCAGATCAAAATCTACTTCCTCAATGGTTTAGGTATAAATTTATAACCCTACTAACTCTTCGATCTACTTTACAAAAGCACTCATAAGTACTCATGCTCGCTAAAGTGGGGGAAAAATGTATAGGAGTGAATTTGCACCCCCTGCACAAATTCCCCTTTTGCACATCCTCACCTTAGAAAATCAACTATGAAGGAGAAATTCCACATCACCCAACTTCCTTCCTTCCACTTGGAATCTATCTATTGTGTCGATGGGAGAATATTTGTTGGGGATGTGTGTGGAGTGAGTAGACGTCCGCGCAGTGCACTGCCGTCCCTAATGGATTCTTGTGTATGAATTTGGCAAAGGCGTTATAGTCCTAATTGGGGATGAATTTTAATTTCCCTCTTCAACCAATCGACCCAAAAATTCCTTATTCTTGTTGATTCTTCCTTCAAATTGATCCATTCTTGATCCATTCTCATCTTCTTTTCACTCTCTAGCAATTCAATCCATCTCTTTTGACATCCTCTTGCAATTCTCAAGTATTTCTAGCACTTCAACACTCCATTAAAATAGCAACACTTCATCAAATCTGCATAGCAAGTGTGAAGTAAGCCATAGCAGTGTGGGCTTGGAGTCTTGTGAGACCTCCCTTCATCATATTCGAGGCTGTGGTGACCTTTCCATGTCCCCATTCTCCACCATTGGCTAGGGAGATTTTGGGTGGAGGTGGTAACGTTTCACTCCTCTCCTTTATGATTTGGTTGAGTAGAACTTTTCTATTTTGTAGTGTTTATTGCAACTACTACTTCTTTATCACATATTTCTACTTCATTTCTATTTGGCTATCCATGGAGGTGGAACACCAAAATGGGGGTCTGAATGAGGCAAACCCTTATACAATCCCAACATTTCGCCCTCTTTCTTGTGTGTAGGTGGGCGTGCATTTGGAGCTAGTTGGTGAATTGGTGCATTGGTGAGATCATATTCATCACTCTAGCCTTTATCTATCTACTTTATCTTCATTTGTAATTTTTGTAATTTATTGTTCTATTTTGTTCATTTAAGAATAAATAGCTAGGCTATTAGTTTGGCTTTTGGTAGTCTATATTATACTTTCTATTTTTTGTCCATACAAACACCAACACGTCTGAGAGACACTAGTGCATCACACTGTCGTCCCAAAACTGCATTTCCATCCTTAGAGAAAGAGTTGTTTGAGGTGTAGTATCAACTCCAAAAACCAACTCACCTAGCCTAAACTTGGATTTTTGGTCTGAAGAGTGATAGAAGTACCTTATAGTCCTCATCATTCTCAACCTCTATTAGAAAAAACCCTTTAGAGTGAGGTAAGTTAGGGCAGCC
Organism: Sequoiadendron giganteum; assembly: GCA_007115665.2. Lineage (NCBI taxonomy): Eukaryota > Viridiplantae > Streptophyta > Pinopsida > Cupressales > Cupressaceae > Sequoiadendron > Sequoiadendron giganteum. The sequence continues at coordinate 732,208,797 of CM021100.1, read as the reverse complement.
CTCCACTCTCGTCTCTTTGTGTCTTGGAGCCTTTATGTGGTTGGTTCCCCTCTCTTACAAATATATTGTGAGTTAACCCTCATCATGGTTTTTCCCTTTTTGGGTTTTCCATGTAAAAATCCTGGTGTTCATTTTTATGGTTGCATTGATTTTTTTATGTTCCTTCTTGCTGATTCAGTTAGAATTGTGATAATGATAAGATGGATTTTATTATGGTTTTATGGAATACTGATTCACCCCCCCTCTTAGTATTTCAGATGTTCAAAATTATCTACCAGAATTAACCTAGTAATTGATGATTACTTTTCAGATGAAGGATGCTCATAATTATATTTTGTGATAAGAAGTATCAAGATTATGGCTACCATCAACAAAAATTTTCAGATGATGAGAAGGAATATTTTGATGATATACACAATGTTGAATCTGAGTCTAATATTAGATTAAGAAGACATTTAGATGAAGAAATTAGATAATTGATTATTGAAACTATTTCCCAAGTAAAGAGCAATTACAATATGATAAATGTAACAATCAATAATGATCAAGGGAAGCCAAGTGGTATTTATATAAAAAGAAAGTAAATATGGTGTAGACACTAAAAAATGTCTTGGTCTGCGAACACCATTTTTCCACATCATTCTTTTCTCTCCCCATTTAGTTAAATAATTTTAATTATTTAATTAATTCACATCCCCTTTCTTTATTCTTCCTTTGATTAATTAAATAAATTAATATTTATTTAATTACGTCGCTAACATTCTCTTTCTTCTATAATTAAATAAATTTGTATTTATTAAATTATTCACTCTTCATTTTTTTTTGATAAAAGGTTATTGCCTATTAATATTATATTAATATAAGAAAATATACATTGATTGTTAGAATTATAGTACTAACAATATTGTGCCATTTGAGAACATAACTAGTGCAGATTTGGCACTAATTTTCCCAAAAAAATTATCGGATGGCTATTTTCTAAATGTATATTAACATAGAGATGAACTAAAGAAAAAAATAGTCAGCATTACAAGCAAGAACTTTATCATTCTTCCATGAAGATTTCATTTGTTGATGTGTCCCCATGGCCTTTATTAGTATATACTACATTTTCTCCTTGGCCCTCATTGAGATCTATAGTATTTTGCAAATTTAGAATCCTTGTAGCTCTTATTGCACTCTGTCCATATGAAATATGATGTGAAAGTAGGAAGGAAAGATCAAAGTATTTATCTTTTATTTTATTGATAATTTAGAGCCCAATCTCTGCTAAATATAGATTAATAGCCCTATATAATTACGAAGGGTCATCTGCTCACAATCCTTTTTCAACGCATCAAAAACCATTTCATATGAACACTTGTTTTAAAGTAGCTCCTTAAAAAAATGCCAGCAATATTACCTTTACCTTTTTCCCGATTATACATATATACATACTCCAAAAGCTCACCCTTCACTATGTAATTCAGCTATACCACTTCTTTAACCACATATTATAACAAAGTAAAAGATTGCAAAAAATCCATGGAATTGGAAAGAAAAATGGAAAAAATTTGTGAAGGGAAAAGAAACCTGGGGGATTTAGGTTTCAAGACCTCTTCTCCAATGACCATTTGGATACTATAAAAATACTAGAAAAGGTCATTCTAAAGACCCGTGACAACTCAAAATCAGATACCTTCTCTGAAAAAGGCTATTCCCCAACCCGAATCTTGATAGGTACCCTAATTTTTTTTGGCCATGTAATCCATTGTAGCTTACCTATAAGAAATAGATAATTTAGCTTAGAAGGAGACCTAACTGAGAAGCAACCTAGAAGTTTTTGTGAATAAGCTAGAAATTACGAGCGAAATATACAATAGACCAGATGTGGTGAGCACTAAATTTTGAAATAACTTAACCCCTTTACTTATCCCAAATTACTTTTCCCAGAAGTGATGCCAAAAAAAAAAATAGAAGCCACCCTTACAAAAACCTAAAATAAATGACACCAACTTGTAGAAAAATACCACATTATACTAGAAAAACCTTTGAGAAGAGTGACCAAATGCCAGAAACATATGTCACTACTGCATTGAACTTGATGACTCATAACGAACTTATGATGAGGCCCAAACATAGACCCAAAAACTTGCTTTAGAACTTCTTTGAGATGCTAGATTATGTGCCATGAGAACAATGTGATTTCCATTTAAAGAGCCACACCTATACTTGCCTCTAAAATTAAATCATGGAAAATAATCTTACATTAAAATCACCTTCTTTTTGACATGCATGGAATATTTCACACAGATGAAATACCTCGATTGTACAATTTTTCATTATTGCAGAGTGGGAAATAAAAAGATAGATTTAACCTGCAAAATGATGAGACACATGTTAATAAAACACTTACTATGATAGTTGTTAAGGCATGAGAAAGCTATCAAAAAATATTTAATTCATCTTTGCATGTTACATATTTATCCACCACTTTACTATTTGCTTGCCACCTATAAGAACATCACACAAATTTTAAGGCTCAATGATCATTGAACTTTTTCTTTTCAAATGTCTTTAGCTTGGAGAATTCCACCAAAATTTGCACTTGACGTTTAAATGCTTATGTCACTTAATGCTTACATCATCAAGTGAAAATTGTTCTTGTTTAATTTTATTTTGCAAAACAACAAACATATTGTTTGTTATGACATCATAAAAAATTTCCTTCCGTAACTGTTTGCACCCAATGTTTGAAAGCAAGTAAGCTAACTGGTTCCCTTCCCTGTATGTATGACAAAGCTGATAAACATCAAATTGATCCAAAACCTTTCAAGATTGTTAGAGTATGTAATTTAGTTTCCAATTGCAAGACCTTCATTCCCTACATGCATTAATAATGAGTAAAGAGTCACCTTCAACCTATAATTTTGAAATTTTTTAAGTTGAGGCCAATTGTAGACCCTATAATAAAGCTTGAGCTTCTACAATATTGTTTGTTCTCTAAGGAAAGCTGAATGGATTTTTCTCCAATGAGGACCCTTACATTGCCCCTTATTACTATACCTGCACCTGATGATCTTGGGTTCCCTTTACAAGCACCATCAAAGTTTAATTATAGAAATCCTAAAGGCAAGGGAATCCAAACATTTTTTGACCCATCAACTTTGCTAGATACTTTTTGTCGTGTATTACCTTTAAGAGGTATAACCAAGTTTAACCACTGTTTAATCATGGAGTCCCAATCTATAAAAAATGAAACCTGGAAGCATTTATTTATGAATATAGGCATTTTTCAATTATGTTATTGAAGTTTCAATCTGATGAATCACTTGATCAAGATTAGATGAATGATTTCTAAAAATATTCTTATTTCTCTCCCACTAGATGCACCATAGTATTGTTGATGAAATACTTATTTTTTAATTATTTAGCTATTCATTAATATTTTTTGTCCTTCTATAGTTAAATAATTATTGGAATTATTTAACTCCCCCTTTTCCACTCTTCTACTATTAAATAATTAATCTAATCTAATTATTTAATTCCTCTTTCCCATTTCCTTCAAATTTAATTAAATGGTTGTAAAATCATTTTAATTAAATGCCGATTTTCCCTTTTCTTCCAAAATAAATAATCTAAATGATTATTTAATTCCTCACATGCTTCTCCATAAATTAAAAATTATTATTTGATTCCTCCACTAATTTCCCTCCACTTACTCATTTGCATGTTGACTGTTGATTGCTTTCGGTCTTCAAAGAATCTTGACCATCTATCCTTAGCCATCCCTAGCCCACTACTCTATGGTGCATGAAACCTCCACCGTTGATCTTGACATTTTCTAGAATTTTGATCTCATCCATCCATTTAAGAAGATTTTCTATAAAATAAGGATGTCTCTTTCATTTTGGCTTTACAACCACATTTTATTTTAAGTTCGTGTTATCTTGGCATTGCCACTTGCAAGTATTCAAACACTTTGAAAGTTAAGGGAACACTTGAACCTTGAGAAGAATGGAGGAGAAGAAAGGAAGATGAACCAACTTTAATATGGGAAGTTTGGTATTTCTTTGATATTTGTTTGATTTCCTTTATCATCTTGTGCTTTCTTGCTTGGATTGGGATTTAAGAATTAGATTTTTGGGTAGTTATGATTGCTACTTGATCTTTGCCTTATTATTTCAATTTCCCCCATCCTTACATTGGTGAACCCAACATGAACTAATCTTTTGAATGTTTTTATGTATTTTTTGTAGATTAGAGTGCAAAATCCCACTTAAAATCTATTATATTCTCTTAATTATAAAAAAAATTGTGTGTCAAATTTTGCAGAAAGTTTTCTTGGTTTTGTAGGTTTGAGCAGGTTATCTTTCCATAGCATTTCATGATTTTAAATTTATTCATATTTGAGAAAGTTATTTCTGTTTTAATTTCGTTGCTCTTTTCTTTTAAATTCAACTATTGACCTCTTAAAATCCATATTTTATTTCATATATAATTTTTTTTTTCATGCAAAATATTGTATAACAATTTCTATGTTTTATATAACTCAATTTTAGATTTCCACAACATTTTACGAGTTTAGATTTCATTAAGATTTGGAAAAGTTATCGTTGTTTTTAATTTGTTGTTATCATTAAAGGGTTTTTGGGTTACTAATTTTCTATTTACAACGTGTGGCTTACATTTGGGAGGAGGCATTTTCCTTGGAAAATACTAATCTATCTTTTGCAAGGTTTTTGTTTATCTTTGGTTAAGATAGGAACGTTTTGGCTTTTTCTTGGATCTAAAGTTGTTCAGTGGAAATTAAGCATAAGGAAAAAACAATGAAATCAAATGAATGAGATCAAAACAAAGACAAATCCCAACCTACTCATGGAATGAAATTATAAAGAAATGAAACAAGAAATGCAATCATGAAAGAGAACATAAACTAAACTCATGAATTACAAGATTAACATCCCATGTCGAAGTGTCTTCGTATTGATGCCAGATTTCTTGGATAAATACGAAGCCTCCATTGTCATGCAAAAGCTTCAAAAGGTATATTAATGGTGATAAAATATTTAAGTGTTTTCTCTTAAGAATTCGATAGTCAATTCAACATGACCTCTTCAGACAAATTCTCTAGATTCTTTGATCATTTTTTTGAAGGAAGAAGGTTGTTTTATAGATTTTTTAGGTTTTAGATAAACAATCGAGATTCAACAATGAGGGATCATGATCAACAGTTCAACGATTGAGAACCATTGAGAGGAAATAGATTGATCAATTGAATCCTTTGATTGATCGAATTAAGGATTTTAATTGGATAATTAGTGGGATTAGATTGGAATGATTGGTGGGATTGAAGAAGTCAGATTGAGTGTTTAGTGGGATTGAGAAAGTTAGGTTGAGCTAGGAAATAGATTGAGAAGTCAATGGTCATGATTTACTCAATCAAGACATGCGAGGATTTATTAATTAATTAATAATAAATTAATATTAGAGATGAATGCTCAAGTTTCTTTTGACTTCAACAAATAAATATATATTTATTTGTTGACCATGTTGGTTTTGAATAGTTGATTTAATTATTCAAATTTAGAAAAGGGAAGTTGGTTTAGTTAAATTATTAATGATAACAATTTAATTGATTTAGATGAAGAAGGAATGATAGTGACATAATTAAATAACTCGTTTTTATTTAATTAATCAGGAGGAATAAAGTTAGATTAATGATAAAGTAGTGAATTAATCAAATAATACAGGATTATTCAATTAATAGATAGAAATAGGGTTAATTAATGAAACTGATGTGAAATGCAATTATATTAATGATAATAATGTCGATCATGGAAAAATATAATTCAAGATGTGTGATATACATTAAGCTATTTTTACATGTCTACATTTTACCCCTCTTTGAGACAAATTACTGATTACATTGTTTCAAAGAATTTGATGTTTAGATCAAGATTTGATATGTCCCACTATGCCCCAATAGTCAGTGGAAAGATAATACGATGTTGGGATGCCCCCTTGAGAAGTCAAAAATGTTTATTTTACATTTTTAGGTGGGATCACGACAGGTTTTGGTGTAGTTTAGATGTGTAGAGGACAAAAAAATTGGCTATAGGGCCTACGTTTATGGTTCTAGATGTTCCAGAGTGCTCAAAATTTAAACCTAGGAGGGTTCCCAAGGTAAAAATTAGGGTTTGGGGGGGTTAAAATAGGAAATTAGGGCTCATTTTTTCTCATTTGCAATTTGATTCTTAAGAAAATCTTCCCTCTGGAGATCTTTCTACTATGATTGTCGATTTGCAATGGTGAAGATTTTAGGTGCTCCACACAAAGAAAATGCAGTTTGTTAGTTCGGGAGGCCAATTATCATAGGGATTGCAATATGTTTTCTTTCCATATTCTCTTTCATTATTTCTTATTTTTATATTTAATGCTCAAAATTTTATTGAACAATAGTGACTATTTTATGTTTTTAGCACTATTATCTCAATTTTTACATTATTGTATTTTGTAGTTTAGCCACTTTCACAAAAAGTAGCTACTGTCATAAAATGTGGTCGCTTTTGTAAAAAGTAGTTGCTATTGGTATCCACTATAGAAAAATACAACCGCTATTGTAAAACTTTTAGGATCTTAAATGCTATTGTCAAAAGTAACCACTATTGTTCTTGTGATAGGCTCACTATCCTATAAAGAAACCACTATTGTAGTAAACAAGGCCACTATTGTAAAATAGGGCCGCTATCATCCTAGAAATGTTCACTATTATAAAAAAATAATGTTTTAGCTAGTTTGCTTGTAGTTTTAGGTTCATGCTTTATTTTTTTTACAATTTTTTTATGTTGTGGGTTGAATGTTTGCAAGTGGTTTTCAAACTACTATATTCTAGAGAGCAACAGTCGTGACAACTATTGGATTTAATTGACGGGTTTCATATGGTTGAGAGAGACTTACTTGATGCAGTTGGTCTTTGATATATCTTTTATATGTCTGATATCACATGTCATACATCAATGATGACCATGCTGGTTGAGAGATAGAATTTTGAGATGTTGTCCTTCCATCTTCCTACTAGTGAGGCAATGATTACCCTTAAGGATGTTTGGAGGATTTTGAGGATCCCTATTTATAGCAGATGGATCACTTATGATGTCAAGAAAGATACCCCTTCCATGCAACAAGTACTTGGTGTGCGACAACTACGAGTAGTGGAATTTGAGGTAGATTTGTCTCCATTTGTTGACAGTGTCGATCCTATGTCTATGGTGTTGGCTAGATTGATTATCGGGCCTCTGATTCTTGATTATAGAGGTAGGTGATTTTATATTGGTTGGGGAATCTATACAAAGTAGATGATGGAGCATGAGACTAAATATTCTTGGGACCCATGTGTTTTGGCTAATCTATATTAAGATATGCATGAGATTGTCTATTGTGGTGACAATTATATTTCAGCTAGGATGAATCTTCTACATGTGTGGGCCTAGGAGAGGATTGCAGTGACCAAGCTAGATGGCATACTTTAATGGGATGCACATGATCCCTTCTCTTATAGATATTATAATTTCTTGCATTACACCTAGCTAGGAAGGTTATCTTATGGGAGAGGCATATTCGATGATATGGTTGATTTTATCTAGAGGCCATGGCTAGCCTATGAGGCTTGGACATATGACATGGAGCATTTTCCTTATTGTAGATAGACATGGTGGTTGATAGGCTATGTTGATATTATTATTGAGAGGTATTTTCTTGATAGATTTCTCTGATAGTTTGAAGAGAGGTAGTTTAGGTTTTTTGATGATTACCATGCATGCTTTGGATTGACAACCTAAGAGGTCAAGGCTTGGGGGTCGAAAATATATTCTACTGTAGGAGTTGTAGAGTTTCAAGAACTTGCTCCACTTGGATGGGGATGGGCAGTTGGTCATTTAGACCCAGGTACTACTCTAGATTATGATCAGTGGTGGACTCATAGATGACCATTATGGTTTATAGTTCTTGTTGGCATTAGGCTAGTGATAGGTCAAGTTCAGAGGGTGTCTAGTGTTATTGGGAGGAGGGGTGACAAACAAAGGCTATGGATTGGAGTAGAGAAACTTGATAGAGCCTAGGGTGATGGTGATCAAGATTAAATGATGGGAAGGATGGGTAGGGACCATAGGAACCTCAGGGACCTCTCCCATAGGGGGACATGGTAGGGTACATAGAATCATCACAAAAACCCCAACACTGCACCATCCTCCTCCCACTCCTCACAGTAGATAGGGGCGCCATATCACTGTCTCTATATCATCAAAAACTCACCTCCAGTGCTCTAACTTGCCCATCTGGGTCTGCGTGAATCAACCACTGTATCTAAAAACATATGGCCTGCCAACTGGTCTGTCTACAATGGGAAACGGCTGAAAAATAGCAAAGTGCTCCCAAACCCATATCTGTAACAGAGTCGCCCCTACAGATATACTACGTGCACCTAGGTACACAATGGAATGAAGATCATGGTAAAGATGTGCTAACATGCACATCCCCCACGCATATCTGGTACCATGTACCAACATGCTCTCCAATGTCCTGCCCCAGCCAATGAGGAATCCCTTTGACCTATGATCAAGGCAAAGGAATCCTCCAATAAATCCAGCTAGCACTGCTGGTAGTGTCGCATAAGAGTCTACGATCTTCCGCCATCAAACGCTCGGACCCTCTATGTCCTGATCCTGAAAGACTCTACGGAGAGCGTCTCTATTGTTGCTACCATGTGAATCATATGTCACAATCTCCCCCATGAAAGGAATGCACAATATACACCACACATCCTCTAGTGTGACTGTCATCTCACCAGTGGGTAGGTGAAAGGTGTTGTGGTCGCTATGCCACCTCTCCTAGTGCAGTCAACAAACCTTGATTAATCCTAATCTGGGGCATATCAAGTAAACTCGTAAGGCCACACTGGCCTATCACCTAGAGCTCATCCGGTGTCAAATGTGGTATCAAATCAGTCATCTGCAAAAATCTCTCTCGCATCTGGAGAGTACCCAGATCCTCCTATCATCATAACAAAAAAAAAATCTACAATCGGGGAACTATGTCAAGGAATCAAAGGTCATTCTACTATCAGTCTATTCCAAAAGATTTGGTATGAATTTTCAATCAAAATTCATAGGTGAACATCCAACCTCACCTATCATGAGGTTCATCAAAACATTATCTAGATCTTGCCTATCATGAGATTTATCAGATATCAAATCAAACCTCACCTATCATGAGGTTCATCAAAACATTATCTAGATCTCGCCTATCATGAGATTTATTAGATATTGAATCAAACCTCACCTATCATGAGGTTCATCAAAATATTATCTAGATCTTGCCTATCATGAGATTTATCAGATATTGAATCATATCCTCGCCTATCATGAGGATCATCAATAAATAGGGTTTTCTTCTCGCCTATCATGAGAGTTAGTCTTATTTAAATCATCAAATCCAACATCAAGAATGTGGATGGTCAACATACCAATCAGAAGAATGGACATGATCGGAATTAACATAATCCAAGTTCACTAAGTTAAAATCTTCAATTCTGACATGGAAGCACTAAAACAATCATCCAAAGCGCTAAATCCCAAAAGCGCTCAAATAGGGACCCAAAGCGCTAAAATCATGAAAGCACTATTTCAGCACATGGAAGCGCTAAAATAGGCTTCTGAAGTGTTAAAAAACTCAAAGCGCTAAAACAAGTTGTTTAAGTGCCACTTTACCAAAAGCGCTAGAACAAACCTTAAAAGCGCTAATCCACTGGCTCAAAGCGCTGAAAATCTCAAAGCGCTAATTTTTTACTCCTAAGCGCTAATTCGCTAAAAGCGCTACTTTACCGACTGGAAGCGCTAGAGTTTTAAACACAAGCGCTAAAACTCAAAGCGCTAGACAACCTAATGGAAGCGCTACATCAGGATGTAAGCACTATAGCGTGGCTTGAAAGCACTAAAAGACACCTAGACACGCCTAGGACCTAAAAAGCATAAAAAACAAAAGTACACGAATCACAAGGAGGTCGAAAGGTACATACCGGAGGTCCATATGCAGGCGGCCGTCTGTGGCGTCGAATGCGCTCAAATCGGTGAGTGTGGTAGGGGATAGGCATCTCGCTCCAGCTGGCAGAAAAGTCTTTATCACAAAGATTTTTGAACTCAAAAAGCAAATAATGAATTCCAAATGACCTTTTAGCACTATTTATAATATTTGAAAGGTATTTTTGGTGGATTTTTATTACATTTTGATTAATTTTATCCATGAAATTAATTAAAACTCATCTGAGGGCTCTATTTCTTCATCATTTTGTCGAGTAATAAATTATTTCATCATCGAAACATCATAAAATCATCAGAAAATCATTAATTTTTGAAAAAATTTAAAAATCATCAGATTATTAATTTATCTCCTGAGGGGGCATATCATTATCAAATCGTCTGAAAATCATGTCTGGGGTACATGAAATCAAATCATCTGAAAATCATGTCTGGGGCATACGGAATTATTTCTTTTGAAATCATCGATCCTAGCAGTAGCAGCAAAAATATTCTTCAAACCAATGCGTAAACACATCACTTCGAAGAGGGGCAAAATGTATACACCTAAAATTGGTCTAGAGCATCCGATTAATTAAATACACATTATTTGATTAATTATTCTATTTCCTCTACTGTTTAAATAAATAGAAATATTTATTTAATATAGTTCACATTCAAATTCATCTTAATTAAATAAACAAAATTAAATACTTTGTTCGATTTAATTATCAAATCCCTATTTCAATCTATCACATCATTCTTGAATTAATTGAATAAGGTCAAACACTTTATGGATTAATTACCATATTCCTCTAATTAATTTAATAAACGACTATCCTATAGTTTCTTTTACTAAATTATTTATCTCCCTTTCCTAATTTAAATAAATCAAAATATTTGAATTAAGCATAAAGGAATATTCCAATCTACATTCTCTCAAAAATGAATTAGATTTCCTATGTCTAATCTATGTCTAAATTTGTCACAATTAATGCTTTGAAACTTCACGAGAAGTTTTGAAGACAAATTTGAAATTTGATCTCTCAATCCTCTTCCATCAATCTTTCCTCTTCTCTTGCCTCGTGTTTTCATGGGTAGAGACAATCTCCATCTTTCTCTCAATCTCCTCCATCTTTCACCATTCAATCCTCCAGATTGAATCCAAGCCTCTCAAAGCTTTCCTTGTGCATTTCTACAACCAGGAAATCTATAAATACAAGCCTCATTGAACCAAGAGGAGGATCCAGATAATCAAGCTTTTGCACCCTTACTCGACAGGAATCCAGGCATCAACATTCAAGCAATCACACATCAAGCAATTCAGCAATCAAGCTTCACAACAATGGCTGCCTCTTGGAGTTGCATTTATCTGTTTCACATCAATATCATGCTAGTTTAATTGATTTATCATTTAGCATTATATTATCATCATCTCGTTCTTCAGATAGTCATTTTAACAGTCTTATATGCTTACACAATCTGAGAGCAATTTAGATTTAATAAATCTTTGAGGATAGAGAGCAATAGGACGTTTTCAATTGATTACTTTGTTGAATTGATTCAATGTGTTTAATCATTGATATAATTTCGTATTAAGAAGTGTATTTATGTTATTTACCTCATTCCACACTTACAGGTACCATCAAAGCTGGTGATCTGCAAGTGAATGATTTTTTAAGGTGTTGTTGGATAATGTAGTAGATGATTGCTAGGAGAGGTATAATTCATTGTGAAATGCCAGCAAGCAAAGGAGTCCAACAAGGGCTGCAATTATGGGTCAATCTTTCTAAGGACAAAATATAAGTATTCCTTTATAAATCTTAGGCCATTTTAAATAAGGGTTGTCAATTTCCACAAAGTCAATGAAATCCATATTTGTCATGGGTTTTGATTATTAGGATTGGACCTGCATAGAAGGCATCGACCATTGTTGTCCTGAACTCATATTAAACCAAAGGGAGGTTCTGACCATTAAACAACATCAGGACATCCCAAACTTCTCAAGCATATCCCACTTTGTCTGCCATTTCTACTCCAAGCCCATCAGCCTCACCTTATTAATGGTCAGTCAAGTGGCCTGTAAGAGTTCCTCCACAGTGGCCATCTCTCTATCTCTCAAATTTATGCCAAAAGAATGCCCCACTCCTCACCCATCCTTGGTCATAGAAACAAAGGACAAGGCAGGAGGAAATTAGCCAGCAATAAGAAGATGGCCCAATTCTCCATCCCAGTTGCTAATTGCTGCAAGAAGGCATTTACCACCATTGAATTATTCCATTTTACACCCAGCCATTCTTCCTAGCCATCCAACCCTAATATATTCTGAACAATATTCAAATTGGTCCCTTTAGATACTGCCAAAATCATTTAAAAATTTGAAACTTACATGTGAAGATCATCCCACCAAACTAAACCTTTTTTGCACTTAAAACAAAACTGGCCCACGGTCTTAATGTGAAGTGGGGCAAAAGAACTTATAGGGGTAGATGTGGTGCATAGATGAATGCATGAAAGAGAGGTAGAGGAGAGAAGATGGGAAGGTCACCTCTTTAATATCACACCCAACCATGATTTATTTCTAGCATGCGGCCTATGTCTGGAGGCTAAAGCACTTCCTTGGGCCATGTTACATCCCTAGAACTTTATTGTGTCAGATGACTCCATCAGTCCACAACCCTTCAATCTTAGATTGAGTGGGCTTCCAATGCCAAAGAGCTAGAAGCATATGCTTTGAATAGCTAATCAGATTGAGATGCTTATTGACATTAGAACTAGAAACTGAGGAGAAAGTGTCTACGAACCGGTGAGTGAAACTGGTGTGCTGGAATTTCACTGCCAACACCTCCTCTCCCAAAGAATGCCAAAGAATGCAATTGAGTTTCGACCTAATATAAAATTGTAGCATACATTCAGAACATATTTGAACACTAATGAGAAAAGTAGGCCATAACTTCCAGGTAACTATATAATACTATCGGTGTATTCCTTACACCTCCCCCAGGTGCAACTGCTAGTCATTATTAATTTAGCCGATAGGCTATATTTCAGCCGATGTCATCTTTCAGCCGAAATTTTGTCTCACACTGGAAAACTACTTTACTGTTTGGAAAACTTCGTCAAAAAATCAGTTGAAAAATTGCATTCAAAATCTATGGAATGCCATAAATGCATCACTTGTCATGGTGTCAGTGATGAAGCCCTCGATATATAGATCTATTTTTTTGTTTATTCTGAATAGATCGAAGTAGCCGCTGTAAATGCATCACTTGCCATGGGGTCAGTGATGAAGCCCCCGGTATATAGATCCATTTTTTGTTTATTCTAAACAGATTGAAGCAGCCAATGTAAGGAGACTGGTTGTGGTTCATCTCATATTTAAAAAAATTATGTTGTTGCCTCCTGCTTCATCCCCATCTGCTCGAGGATGCTGTCGAAGAGACAAGGGACTCAGTTTGGATCTTGAAGAGGATGAAAGTAAACATCTTGAGCCTATTCCTCCAATTATTTGGTTATTAAAACATGTTGATAATTTGGTAGTGGTAAGTGATTCAGTGTGTACTGACGGCCTTTAGGTGTTTTGGTAGACTCGAGAGTTAAATTAATGTTGTGTTCTGTTCAGGAAAAATGATGAATCTGGGGATGGTAGATGGGGTATTTAAGAGTTGGAGTTTGGATAGCGGGGGCTTCTGTACAGACTCCTTATCCCTGGAGGAAGATTATTTCGGTTGTTCTTCTAGTAAAGATGGTTTTGGTTCATTTTCCACTGCTAGATGGTCAGTCAGAAGGCTGCCAGAGGATCTCAATGCCATGAAGAATTGCTAGGGGTCCCTAGTCTTGAAGAGTATAAATGTGTTCTAGATGAAAAGACTACACATCATATGGAGTGGTATGATGTAAATATGATGAAGGAAAGGTTTGCAAAGTTGCTTCTTGGAGAAGACATGTCTGGTGGAAGTAAAGGAGTTAGCACAGCCTTGGCATTGTCTAATGCCATAACCAATCTTTCAGGTTTCTTTAACAATTCATTTTCAGGAAAGGTTGTAGGATGTTTGGTTCATAGCAAGGCTTTTTGGGGGATTATTTTTGGTTAAATGAGGTTGACACTAAATAATTTTTTTTTTAATGTTTGGTACAACTTCTGTGTTTGGGGAACTATGGAGGTATGATCCATTAGCAGAGGAGTGAAAGGCCAAGTGGTGCAAAGAAATGGATTGGCTTCTTTCTCCTGCTAATTTCATGGTGGAGCTTGTTCCTACAAGACAGAGTTATTCAATGGAAGGAGCATAGAGGTAATAAATATGACTGTCAATTTAATTTTCCCTCCAAAATCATCGATAATAATGAAAACCATTGAAATTTAAGGTGCCTGAATCAGTCCTTTATTGCATGATAATTCATCAGCCTTCCAGGCATTTACATAGTGGTTTTATCTCCAGATTATGACACCCAGGGAGAGATTGATTACCATAAGTGCCCTTATCTCTGTGCCACACAGCATCTTAAAGCCTATCGAAGTTACAAAGATAGAAGTGTATCTAAGAGTAGAAAGGTGACCATGCACTGACCACATAGCCCAACGCTCACAGCCAGCAACTTGTATGTAATCAGCTCCTTAGGAAAATTTACTTACATCTGGAAATACGTTATAAGGCAATTGATCAAGTCAAAATTATGTCCATGATTTTGTCCATAATTGGAGATGGCCCATTGGAATTGGATTGTATTTTTAATTTTATGCTAAAAATAGGGCTTGGTAATGGTGATTAATTGCCCATGATTCTGTCCAAATATTATATCTTACATCGACCTAAACATTTTTTGCATTTCCTACAATCATTGCATTCCATGAAATAACCTTTCTTTGAGGCATTCTGTCAAACAGTTCTATCTCTATTGAGATTACGAAGAATGTATTCAAGTGCACGTTGCAGATTCGATATGCTCAATGTTTTGTGCTTGTATGATTGAATTTTTTTTTTGCAATCTAACAAAATTGCCAGAAGTTGGACGCAGTTAAAAATGTCTACAGAATAGAGGACTTGCATCATATGTGACCAAGAGTGCTTCCACTTTGACTCATCCATGCTTGTTTAATTGATTCAAATGTCTTATTCAATAATTTATTTTTCTTCAAATCTGAGCAACAAACAGCAAGCCAAGGCATCGACCTATGATAGTTCTCAAAAGAACTCGGTCCTTGTCAGAGGAAATGAATACAATCTCAAATTTTGCTTCGTGCTCCTTCAATTGCTTGTAAATGTCAGCCAGAACAGTAATGAAAGTCTCGCATTGTGGGCACCAATGGGCTGCAAAGTAGAATCCAATTATTTTTCCTTCTAGCTCTACCACTTTGACCTCTGTTCCCTGTTGCATTATGAGAAAATTTATAGTTTCTACATCTTTTGTAGCATCTCTTTCTTCCATGACTCCCATTGCCTTAGTACCAAGTGTTATTTCTTGGTTTGTGAGTTCAATGTCATCAATTACACTGGGTCCTATAGCAACTTGTAATGATATCTGATAACAAAATATAGATTTTTCAAGAAAGAAGATTTCCAGCACCCGGAATTGGATATGTTTTATGGCCATGGCCCATCAATATGTCACTTGATTTACAATTATCGCATTCATAGAGTTCAATTCTGAACACCAACAAAAGAAGATTGCAAATTTCTATTTGAAAGTGATGTCAGGTGGTTATTTACACAAAAAAGTTATAATTTACAAGCCTTTGTATCGTTCTTCAATAGGACACAGAAGCTACCAAACAGACCTTAGACTTTAGTTCATGGACAATATGATTAGTTAATTAAACAAAAAATTTGGTATGGTTATCAGGTTACGAAGCCTAAATAGGATATATTTCCTATGGTATAGCCTACTCGACCCACTACCCTGTCTCTACCTTAGGATTAAGAACAAAATGATGGATACCATTTTTGTACATTATCATTGCTCTAAAATTCCCCAAGCTTGTAGGAAAAAGTGGACAAATTTTGATACATCATGGATGCCTATAAGACGTTATCGAAACTTCTTGATAGGGCAGTAAATGAATCATTATAATCTGTAAGAGCTCATGAGCAGATTGTATGCGAGATTTGATCTGTTACTAACCAGTATGTATTTAAGTTGTTGCATGCGGGATACTTCAGGACGCCTCTTGACACCACTCTGCCTCTCACCAATTCTTCTTCTTCAATATCATGTTGAGTGTTACAGAGCAGTAACTGAGGGGACCTGGCAGTTATTAAACAAGTGAAGTCCTTTTTTAAAGAGAATCATTTTAGTCATTGATAATCTCTGTTCTTTTATACAAAATTTACCTTAAATGGTATGACACTTGCATAAAAATTGATGGTTTCACCTAATAATTTATACAGTAATTTACTGTATATTTCTTAAGATTTGAGTAATAAGGAAATGTCCAATGGCAATGTGATGGCAACTTTTTTTTTTCATTTGTATTGCTTTATGTTTTAAATCAGTATGCAAATGTTTCATAATGAGATAATACTTAATTTCTTTAAGAAAAAAATCTAGATTTATTTATGTTTATTTCATATCATTATTTAACAATTATTATTAATTGTTTAATCCATCCATTGACTGAGGTCACAAGTCACTGTCATTTGGATTGCATTTGGACTCGTAGGAGTTGAAGCAATTATAACATAGGTACCAACTGTGTTTCAGCCCTGCTTCAAAGAAACTAGCTAACTGTCAATCAAAAGACTTTATAAGGAGTAGTACATGGCTTTGGCAACCATTCTTCAGAGCAGAAATAGTTCCCATTAGATCTTCATGCTTCTTTCAAGTCTATATGTTTGGAAAGCATTCTGTTCTTAGCCATATGTTGCCTGCTGCAATTCTACCGTGCTCTTATTTGTGTTTTTGCAAGCCAGATGATGAAAACAGAGTTTCTTGGCTTTAGCAATGACAAATATTCAGAGATCCTGCCATGGATCTATGAAGATTTGAACAAAATGAGGAAATCTATGTTTACAGGAAACATAATTTGATGGTTTTGAGTCTTTCACGTGTAAGTGCATAGGACATACTGGGTCTGTTGTGATGATAATATGCAGATAATGATGGGTTTGCAGGAGACTGTATTCCTTGCAGCTCCCCCGGCTGCAAGTGCTAGTGTAGTGGTATTAAATTGTTGGAAGTTCAATTCCAACTACTACTCCATTACTTCCTCTTCTCGGTTAACAATTATTTTCTTAAGCTTATCTGCTCAAGCATATGACCTTTTATTCTCCCGGTTGAAACCTATCATATCAACCTTCTTATCAACAAGACAAATATTGAAGTTTGATTTTGGTAGAGATTCAACTAGACTTCAATATTAACTCTTCCCACATTCCCCATCTTTTCTATCTTTTCTACCATCATCCCTCTTAAATACTTCTACCTCCTCTTCCTAATGTACTTGAGCAAAAATTAATGGATATACACTTTATATAGCTTTAATGTATTTTAAGAAATGTCATAGAAGAAATCAAATAAATGCCCTGGAGATATAAAGCACTTGCCCTTACAAGATTTAACACTACATGTTTTCATTTTCCAACATGTTACAAATAGCATATATGTTTTATGTATATATCCAGCATTGGTTTGAAATCTTTGATGAGCAAATATTATCCTTTGTATTTAGATTTGGATTTGTTTCTTAACTAAAATTTCTCCCAAAAACTAGCTCTACCAAAATACCATGACTCAAGCATAAAATTAAATACTCATCAAAACAATAAATAGGAAACAATAATGGTTATAAAATCTATTAACATATTAAGATTAATAATGAATAAACATTCTGACAACTAAAAACTAAGAAAATTAAAATCACCTGTCAATTCAATGATTTCAGATAGCAACTTGATTTCTATATGAAATGATAATAATATAACAATAATTCTAACAATATGGTCTCGAAGATTAAATGTGTAGCAACATGATCATATTAAGCAAACAAATTACTATAACACTAATCTTATTTGACCAATCTAAACATAACCATTAACACCACAATATGTAGATGAACAAAAATGAACAATATTACTATATACATGGATAAAAACACAAAGTTGTGTCACACTTTATAAAATAAACAACCAACATTAATCCAACTTTTAAATTTGAATCACTAACATATATGTTTTGAATTTTGAAATAATGTAAACTAATAAAATGTGTATTTTTTTATGTTCATATTTTTTGAAAAAATTAAAAAATTATTTGAATATAGTTTTTTATAAATTTACACTGATTGAAAATTGAAGTTACATGAAATGTCTTTATATAGTAAATTTTATTATTTTTCTTTCAAAAAATTTGTGTGTTATAATTTGAAACTTTAGTGTATGGATGTTTTTTTCAATTTTGATAAATATATATATTTTTAAATAAATATTAAAATGAACGTTTACTAAAACATAATTGTTTCCATTTGATATCAACTTTTATATTGATTATTTATTTAAAATAAAATAAAAATTATACTATCATGATATAGATTTATCCTAATATTTTTGTGTTGATATCCTATTTTAGTAAAAATAAAATATAAAATATAAATAATAATTAAAATATTTAAATATATATATTTTTGAAAATTACACTTATGGATCTACAAAAGGGTATTTTTATTTATTTTTTTAAAATGTTATTTACATGACTAGGAGTTGTCAAAACATCAAACTTTTCATTTTTTTCGGTAAATTAACTTCAAAGTGGTCCTACATATACATTTATCTAATAATTTTAGTTGGAAAAATTGTGGACATATATAATTTAGTTAGAATGAATCTTACTAGATCATATGTTTGACCAAAATTAAATTTTAGTTAGAAATACTTAAATTCAGTTGTGCTAATAAGTGTGTCAAAAGTGTTTTTTTTCAACAAAAGTGGCAAGCCACTATATTATATTATATTATATATAAATAAATTTACAAACCCTAGTTCAATGAGCATACTGATAGGAAAAACCAAGAAGAAAACCTCTGATTATAGCTCGAAAAGTTACAAAAAATAAATTTACAAACTGGACCAATTACATATTGGTCATTTTACATTATTTACAAAGTAAGCATAATCAACCAAAATCTTCCAACTGGTGTTATGATAGGTGGCCAAACTGTTAACTAGCATATCAAATTACATACCCATAATAAAAAAATACTCGTTGCATCCACTTTGTGTTTAGGCAGACAAAAATTGGCTTTTACCATTTGAAATAAGTTGCAGAAAAGAAATATATAATAGGAAATATTTGCACATACTAGATATTAATATTTTGCCATAATATTGACAAGCTTGAGTATATATCACAAAATCGATAATAAGTAGCAAAGATGATATGGCTTATATGAAACATAAAATCATTATAAAGTGATACAGTCTATATGGCTTACATAAAATAGTTGAAGATGACATAATAATTCAATTACACTAAGACTGAAGATTTTGGATAACACAATATTAATGTTGTAAAGAAAGGACCTTCAAATGGGTTAAACCCTAGTTCGAGAATACAATATCATCAAACTATTTTCTTTCATAAAAATACAATTGTAAGAATGCAAGGAATCATTTTCAATCAATATTCATTATAAAAATTATGGCCTAGATTTCAAAAAGAAATATTCCTCAATGATGTATGCTTAATCTATATTGTAAGTAGAATAATGTTGGAACTAAAGGAGTTGTAACGCCCCACCAAAGAACCCCAAAGGACTACACTAACTATGGCACAAAAATGGAACAATTTCTTTTTGAAAGAAATAGCAATGGAATGCATAACATATAATCCAATCCTAGGTCCTCTAAGGTTCCATGACTGTGCTACTCACATAACAATCAACCAAGATAACTAGAACATATCATTAACTACTATGATAACTTGATTAATCTAACAAACAAAATTCCTTTTAAATCGCCACATTATATGATTCTACAATATGTATTTTCATAACATGTCATCGGATAAACATCATTAAAGATCATTTCTAAATAACTAACATATGCAAAATACATCACTTAACAATATCCATTACAAGAGAGTTCATCAATATATGTTACAACATTACAACATTTACAACAATGCTTCCTTGAGTATAGGTGTGAAGAATACATCCGATTACAATAAAATACACAACTGATATACAATGCAATACATATACATAAAAGGTTGTCTTCTCAAACTAGAACAGGAACTGGAATCCACTACACAAGGAACAACCTCCATGCACATGAACATGGAACAAGGATTCCCAATGGAGAAAAAGGCACCAACCTCTCGACCATGTGGAACCCTAAAGTCCACCCCCATGCTAAGAGATAACACAAGGTCCCACTACAAAAAGACAGACAATAAAAAAGACAACAAGCTAACATAAACAAGGGCTATACATGGCTCCAACACAACACTACTAACAACATTAACATCACATGCAATGCATACATCGCTTCCAAAGGCATCACACAATAGAAGAGGAAAACATAACTAGGAAATGCTAGACTGCAATAGGGAGGAGTGTCATCACATAGCTTGATATCGGTTATCTTGGCAGATCTTCCTAGGCCCTGGCCCCCATCTTGGGTTATCCTGATAGCCTCTACCGATCTCAGGAAACATCACTCCTTCGACCCTTTGTTTTCAAAAGAAAAATATAAAGAGAGAGAGATCATTCATTGATTAAGCATTCAAAAAAGTAAATAAACATAAGCTTAGAATCCAACCTGGATCCAATGCTTAGCAAGGACGAAGTTTGACGTCGAGATCAATCTCTTGTTGCAATAACTTCTTTGAAATCCCCAACCAATTTTTCCAAGAATATCAATTTCCCCACAACCACAATAATATACAAAATTTTCTTGCAGATCTCCAATTACATCAAGTTTCTCAAAAAATAGAATAAATAATTAAAAAATCTCTTAAGTGTAAACCCACAAAAGTGGTTTACAATTCGAGTGAGGAAGAAACAGTTGAAAAAAATGACCCCATGCAAAAAAAATTGCTTTTAGGAGTTGGAACGAACTATTTGGTTCGAGCAAACCAAAATAGGGTTCACTAGAACCTAGGTTCGAAGAACCCATTAAATTTTGGCCCCACATTTCTCGTTCAAAAAAACCAAAAAATATGCAAAAGGAAAGGGGGTTCGCTCGAACCCCCATTTTCCCCCCTTCTCCCCCTCAAGCACCCAAAAAGTCCAAAATTTTGCACTTTGAAGCTCGGGTTGAGGATGAAAATGGAGGAGACTTCACAAACCTAATTGGATGATGGTAGTCCTCGGAACGAGCTATCCAACGAATATAATTTTAATATGTTTCGATTTTATTATGTATTTGTTTTTTTAGTTTTATTAAACATAGAATTTTCACCAATCAAGCTCTTTGTTTTGCACATGTGGAAAATAGCAGATTATCCAAAAAAAAAATTATAAATATGAGTGCACCAGATATTGAAATCCTTGATCCAACAAAAAAAATTGAATTTCAATACATACAAAAAAAATTGCATTGTATACAATCCGCCTATGTGTGAATTGTAATTGGTTTGACTTTGAAACTTGATTAAGGATAAAATATTCAATAAATAACTATGAGACCAATTGGAAACACTAAATATCATAGTTACAAATCTAAATTCAAAAGAATTAAAATTTTATCCTTCATGGAAAAAAAGTTATGTTGTATACGATGAGCATCACTCCTTAAAAAATGTTGTTTTCTTTAAAAAACTAGTTTTCGAAGGAGATGGAAAAAGAAATGCAATCTGATTCCAAAAAATTTGAAAAAAATATATTTAGAATCTACAGACAAAATGTCAGAAATTACTAATCTGTATCATCTTCAAATTCCTCACGGTTTAGCCGCTATAGGTGCCCAAATGTGAAGATTTAGTTAGAAAAAATTATTTCAGTGTTTAGTTTGGCCAAAAATTGTAAACCAGTATTATGGGATCACCCTCAAAAGGAAAAATTATGGATCACCCTCGATAAGAAAAAATATTTGCAAAAAGGAAGCTGATCATTTTTTAAACAAAAAAATCTAATAAAATCTCTCAAAATCCCCAAAAAAATATTAAGTTTCTTTTTCGACAATCTGTTCGAAGTTGTGCATGTGTTGCATAAAAAACCTTTCTATCTTTTTATATTATTTTTACTATTTATTAATTACAACATTCCATTATAATTTTTATTTTATTTTAATATCACATTACACATTTATTTTATTATAAACTATGATTATTAATTTATATTTATTTATCATAGTACCTTTTTACTTAATAACTTATTTTAATGTATCAATTAACCAAAAACAAAATTTATCAAACAATTTTAAATTAAACAAACCAAATGTCAAACAATTACCTGAACATTGAGTCGAAAAGAAAAACCAATTGACCACATAAAACATTGGCACTCTAACAAGGTATCTAACCAGATACTCATCCTCTTCGAGGATGATGGCTAGGGTAGGGGACCAAATGCTATCTCCGATCAATTGTTCCATTGGGTTTAAGGCATGCTCAGACCTACCAATTCAAATGGAGTCAATGCCTAGTACCTGTAACCTGCAACACACAAAACAATTGTGCATAAACATAAACATATAATTAGGCACACCGTGAAAGGGAATCGCAGCATAGCAGGGTACTCACAAGTGATTAATGTGACACTGTCCCTTTCACCCAAACACATCATTCAAGTAACCACATCAACTCATAAAAAATAGTTACATATTAATCAAAATGAGAACAGTCGCAAGATAATTGCATAATAATCATGATCAGATAATCACATAGTGCTCATGATATATTTAGTTCACATAATCAAAACCATATACCAATCATAACATGTGCATAAACTCAAGTAATAGAAATATCATCAAAGTATCAACATAGCAGTAAGTCCAACACCAAATAATGTATCCTAATGTCTCATCCTAAGAAAATCAACTATCAATCTATCAAATAACAGTATGAGAGGCACTACATCCTCCCCCTAGAATCAAGCATACTCCTAGAAACCAGCAAACAAGAAAGGGTATAACTCTCACATCCAGGATGCATCCTCCCAAGTGGTTGAAGACTCATCATTAGGATCCCACTGAACCCTCACCTACTCAACGTCTCGACCTTTGAGGGTGAGTCTCCTATATTGCAGAATGCCCACGAGCTCTAGAGCCAATTGTCTGTCCTCTACCTATAAAGCATTCTAGTCAAGAACATGAGAAATATTTGGATAATATGGCCTGAAAACATAAACATGAAATACATCATGGATATGCAATAGACTAGGTGGAAAAGCAAGACGGTATGCAACAGGATTGATCTTCTCTAAAACCTCGAATGGCCCAACAAAACGCGGTGTGAGCTTAGAGCCTTTTCCATAGCGGATCAGACTCTTTCATAGATGCACTCTCAAAAATACCCAATCTCCAACCAAAAATTGATGATCAAGCCTATGAGAATCTGCATACTTCTTATGTCTATCATGTGTTGCCACCAAATGCTCTCTAATACGAACAACCTGTTGTTCCATCTCCTGAAGCATCTTAGGTCCTAAGAGAACTCTATCCTTAAGACGATCCCAACTCGGTGGGGTTCTACAAGGACGACCATACAAAGTCTGAAAAGGAGGCATACCAATAGAACTGTGGTACGCATTGTTATACTCAAATTCCACTAAGTATAGGTAATCCTCCCAATGAGACTGTTGATCCATGACATACATCCTAAGCATATTCTCAAGGACCCAATTAACCCTCTCAGTCTACCCATCTATCTCTAGATGGTAAGTAGAAGTAAAGTTCAACTGAGTCCCCAATGCATGCTACAAGGACATCTAGAATGCAGAAGTGAATACCTGATCTCTATCAAAGATGATCCTATGAGGAATCTCGTGCAATCTGACTATATCCTCCATAAAAATCCTAGCCACTAAAGAAGCATTATATGAAGACCGAACAAGAGAGAAGTGTACCACCTTAGCCAACCTTTCCACAGTGACCATGATGGCATCATGATGACGAAAAGATACTAGCAATTCAACTATAAAATCCACTGAAATGATGTCCCATTTCCATTCTGGAACAAGATGCGGTTGTAAAATACCTATGGGGTGTTGGTGCGTTGCCTTAACCATCTGGCACGCCAAACACCTCGATGCAAAATCTACAATATCCCTTTTCATCCCAGACCAAAAATACAACTAACAGAGGTTTGTGTGCATCTTCTTGACACCCGAGTGAGTTGAGTAAGGTGCTCGATGTGCCTCTAACATAATTAGGGTACGAAGACCTTCTGAAGGAGGAACATAGATGAGACCTAAGTGTTGCAAAAGACCATCCGAATTAAAAGAATATATTACAAATCTACCCTCCAAGGCTTGCCTGACTCAACTTTTGACTTCACCTCCTGATACCAATTGTCTATAGGAAGTGTTGCAAAGATCTAACTCCTCAAATCTACTCCAAGAGTCACTATTGAAAGCTCATGCCTCTGTCAGCTAAGAGCATCTGCCACAACATTTTCCTTACCCTGGATGTACTTCACCTCAAAATCGTACTCGCATAGGAACTCAATCCACTATCTTTGCCTAACATTCAAGTTTGGCTACATGAATATGTATTGTAAACTGCAATGATCACTATGCAACTCAAACCGATGCCCTAATAGAAAATGTCTCCATCTCACCAAGGCATGAATGATGGTGGCTAACTCCAAGTCATGCGTAGGATAGTTCAACTCGTGATCCTTGAGTTTGTGAGACTCATAGACTATCATGTGACCATCCTGCATCAATATTGCTCCAAGATCCTTCAAAAATGCATCAGTACACACCACAAAGTCTCCAATAGAATCAAAAACTACCAAGATGGGTGCGCTATTCAACCTTTCCTTGAGAGTTTGAAAGGTTGCTTGACACTGTTCTGACCAGATGAACTTCTTCCCTTTTCTCTAGAGGGGAGTGATAGGGTGAGCTATCCTCAAAAACTGTTGATAATAACCTGCTAAGCCCATAAAGTTGTGAACCTCTGAAACATTAGAGAGCTCAAGCCAATCTATGATGGCTTGGATCTTTGAAGGATCCACAGCAATACCTTGTCCTGAAATGGCATGCCCTAAATTTCTCACCTCTATTTGGAATAATTCACACTTTGCCAAGTTTGCATATAGTTGAGTCTCCCTCAGACACTGCAATACCTACCGTAAATGCTCCTCCATAGTCCTCGAATAAATCAGTATGTCATCCAGGAATAGAAGGATAAATCTATCAAGATAGGTGTGGAATACTCCACTCATCAAACTCATAAATACAGATGGTGCATTCATCATCCCGAATGGCACAACAGTGAGCTCATAGTTCCCGTTACGAGTACAAAATGCGGTCTTATGAATGTCTGCCTCAAAGATACAAAACTGATGATACACCAACTTTAGGTCAATCTTCAAAAACACCTTGGCTCCCTTAATCTAAGCAAAGAGGTCATCAATCCTCGGTAAGGGATATTTGTTCTTCACAGTCACCTTATTCATTTGTCGATAGTAAATACACAACCGAAGGGATCCATTATTTTTCTTCACAAAAATGACTAGTGCTCCCCAAGGAAAGACACTAGGATGAATGAACCCCTTAGCCAACAACTCCTCTAGATACAACCGAAGCTCCTTAAGCTCTTGAGTGATCATCTGATACAAAACTTGAGAAATGAGTTCTACTCTGGGGACAAGATCTATCCTGAAATCGATGTCACGCTTAGATGGCATCCCCAAAATCTCACTGAGAAATACATTTTCAAACTCCCTAAGGATAGGATGATCATCGAGGGACACCTCTCAAGTCTCCCCTAACTCCAAATCATTAACTATCACAACAAACAACACTCTACAAACACTTTGTGAGACTTTGTAGTAGTAAACACTCTATAATAATCGCCAGGTAGAGCATCAAGGCATAGTTGTGGAGACCACAGTGTGTTGTAGGGTATTGGTATTTCTATCTTCTTTGACTTTGGTGCTTCTAATTCATTCATTTCCCCTTCTTTAGTGGAGCAATGTGGACTGGTGGCAGCAAAGCGGGATGTTAGGTGGTAGGTCAAATTGACCTTTAAAGCTAAAGTAGCAGTAGAATCCCTTGTGTATCGATGTGGATTGAGGATTGGTTCTCTCCTTACCATGATAGATCTTCCCATCATACCTTTAAGATCTTATGACACAGTGTTGGGTATGGATTGGTTGGATACCCAAAGCAGAACCTATTTCTCGAGCTTCGTATCGAATGACCACTTAGGAGCTTAAAGAGCTTTGGTTGTATCTAGAAGATTTCTTGGCTAAGGAGTTCATTCATCCTAGTGTCTCTCCTTGGGGAGCACTAGCTATTTTTGTGAAGAAAAAGGATGGATCCCTTCGATTGTGTATTGACTATCGACAACTAAATAAGGTGACTGTGAATAACACATATCCCTTGCCGAGGATTGATGACCTCTTTGATCAGATTAAGGGAGCCAAGGTATTTTCGAAGATTGACCTAAAGTCGGGGTATCATCGGTTACGTATCTTTGAGGCATATATTCATAAGACTACATTTCATACTCGTTACGAGCACTATGAGTTCATTGTTGTGTCATTTAGAATGATGAATGCATCATCTATATTTATGAGCTTGATGAATGGAGTATTCCACACCTATCTTGATAGATTTGTCCTTGTGTTCTTAGATGACATATTGATTTATTCGAGCACTATGGAGGAGAATTTGTGGTAGGTCTTGCAATGTCTAAGGGAGAATCAGCTATATGCAAACTTGGCAAAGTGTGAATTCTTCCAACCATAGGTGAGATATTTGGGGCATGTCATTTCAAGAGAAGGTATTGTTGTGGATCCTTCGAAGATCCAAGCCATCATAGATTGGCCTGAGCCCACTAATGTTTTAGAGGTTCATAGCTTTATGGGCTTAGCAAGTTATTACCGATAGTTTGTACAGGGGATTTCGAGGATAGCTCACCCTATCACTCCCCTCCAGAGGAAAGGGAAAAAGTTCATCTAGTCAGAATAGTGCCAGGCAACCTTTCAGACTCTCAAGGAAAGATTGACTAGTGCGCCCATCTTGGTTGTTCTTGATCCTACCGGAGACTTTGTGGTGTGTATTGATGCATCTTTGTAGGGTCTAGGAGTAGTATTGAAGCAGGATGGTCATGTGATAGCCTATGAGTCTCGCAAACTCAAGGGTCATGAGTTGAACTATCCTACACATGACTTGAAGTTAGTCATCATCGTTCATGCCTTAGTGAGATGGAAACATTTTCTGTTAGAGCATCGATTTGAGTTGCATAGTGATCACCATAGTTTACAGTACATATTAACACAACCAAACCTAAATGTTAGGCAAAGACAGTGGATGGAATTCTTGTGCGAGTACGATTTTGAGGTGAAGTACATCTAGGGTAAGGAGAATATTGTGGCAGATGCTCTTAACCAATAGAGGCATAAGTTTTCAGCAATGACTCTTGGAGTAGATTTGAGGAGTTGAATCCTTGCACCACTTCCTGTAGACAATTGCTATCAGGGGGCGAAATCGGAGGTTGAGTTAGGCAGAGCCTTAGAGGGTAGATTTTCTAGTTATTCTCTTGAGTTGAATGGTATTTTGCAGTACTTAAGTCACATCTATGTTCCTCCTTCAGAAGGTCTTCATACCCTAATTATGTGAGAGACACATCAGGCACCCTACACAACTCACCGAGTGTCAAGAAGATGCACACAAACATTCGTTAGTTGTATTTTTGGTCTGAGACTAAGAGGGATATTAAAGATTTTGTATCAAGGTGTTTGGAGTGCTAGAGGTTTAAGGTAGAGCATCAACACACCGTAGGTCTTTTGCAGCCACATCTTATTTGAGAATGGAAATGGGACATCATTTCAGTGGATTTTATAGTCAACTTTTCAGTATCTTCTCATCATCATGATGCCATCATGGTCACTATGGATAGGTTAACTAAGGTGGTGCACTTCTCTCTTGTTTAGTCTTCATATAATGCTTCTTCAATGGCCAGGATTTTTATGGAGGATATAGTCAGATTGCATGAGATTCTTTGTAGGATCATCTATGATAGAGATCCGATATTCACTTATGCACTTTGGACATCCTTGTAGCATACATTGGGGACTCAATTGAACTTTAGTTCTGCTTACCATCTGAAGACAGATGGGAAGACCAAGAGCGTTAATCAAGTCCTTGAGGATATGCTCAAGATGTATGTCATGGATCAACAGTCTCATTGGGAGGATTACCTGTACTTAGTGGAGTTTTGTGTATAGCAATGGGTACCACAGTTCTATTGATATGCCCCCTTTTCAAGCCTTGTATGGTTGTCCTTATAGAACCCCACTAAGTTAGGATTGTCTTTAGGATAGAGTCCTCCTAGGACCTAAGATGCTTTAGGAGATGGAGCAATAGGTTGTTCGTATTAGAGAGAATTTTGTGGTAGCACAAGACAAGCAGAAGAAGTATGCAGATGCTCATAGGGTTGATCGTCAGTTTCTGATTGAAGACCTGGTATTTTTGCGAGTGCATCTGTCAAAGAGTTCGATCCACTATGGAAAAGGCTCTAATCTCGCACCGTGTTTTGTTGGGCCATTCATAGTTTTGGAGAGGATCGACCCTGTTGTGTACCCTCTTGCTTTACCACCTAGTCTATCATGTATCCACAATGTATTTCATGTTTTTTTCTCAAGCCATATTATCCAGATATTTCTCATGTTATTGATTGGAATGCTTTACAAGTAGACGACATGCAGTTGGCTCTGGAGCGCATGGGCATTCTGTAGCACAGAAGACTTGCCCTCAAGGTTTGAGACATTGAGCAAGTGAGGGTTCAGTGATATCCTAATGATGAATCTTCAACCACTTGGGAGGATGTATCCCGAATGCAAGAGTTATACCCTTTCTTGTTTGTTGGCTTCTAGGAGTAAGCTTGATTCTAAAGGGGGAGGAGATAATGCCCCTCATACTATTTAATTTGGAGTATGAGACTGTTTCAAAGGAGGAACCTGTGAATAGTCCGAAAGGGAAAAAGAAGAAAGTGGTTTTGGAGGAGGAGTCTAGGTCGGAAGAGGATGGGGATTATGAACCTAGGTCTGAGGCTTCTATGGAAATTTACTCACAGCCCCCTACTCCTGGTAAGAGTGGCAAAAAAGTTAAACCTGCCCCTACTTCAACGGAGTATGAGACTTGTAGTGAGGAAGGGGGCAATGATAAATCCTATAAAATTGGGATAGGTGCTCCCTCAACCCTGTTGAAAGATTCGAAAGTTGTTGTTGGGGATAAGACTCCTACGCCCCCTATTTCGAGGTCTAAGAGAAATAGTTATTATGAATTGAAATGGTTATATTAATAACTATTGAGAATTCATCCTCGTTGATCTAAAAAGACTAATTAAGGTGTTAGGAGTAAAATAGAATAAAAATATTAATAATGAGAAAAGATATCTTAACATTAATCCTACTATTAATATAAATATCAAATAATAATTCAAAATTATTATTTTCTTGGGTATTATATCTTTTGAAAAAAAAAAAGTGTCAAGATAAAGTGATTAAATATATTATCATCAATATTACAAGATTAATATTAATGTTAATTAAAAAACATGAATTTTAGTTAAATATAAACATTAATTTGATCTAATGATTTATTGATAATGTTATTACCTCGAAGACTAATCTGCAAATTAAGTTGTAATACACATACTAGGAACAATAGTATTCTCATTCTTTTAGTCAAAGTATTTATTAGAAAGGCATTAGTTAAGAATAATTTGGAGAGTAGACAATTAAATGATTTACTAAATAATCGAAGCTAATTGGATAGAACTACACCTGCCCAAAATCATGGATGATCTAGTAGTCTTCATCTTATTAATAACAACTGCAATAATGATGGAAGGGGGAAGATATTTTGGGATGTAGATGGTGAAACTGCACCTTGCACCCTTTCGGAGGGTTCATTTATGGTACGCTTGGAGTGGTTCAAGAATTAGCTCTATTTCAAAAGAAAGGAATTTGAGGTAAATTTAGGATTGAGTAACAATAGTTTTAAAAGGGAAAAATAAGAGAAGAAAATTATCTAAAATAATAGCATAAAAACATTACATTTGTTGGAAATATAAATGATTGTTTTATATTAAGTTTTGCATCATTTGATAGTGTCTATATTAATTAACTGAAGAAATAAAACAAATACACATCCACTACTTTGAGTTTAATAAGGTTGAAATTTTATATAATATGAATATTTAATGTTAGGTGGATAATACTTATTTAATTTGTATACAAACATAAGCGTATTAACTTTTTATATAAAATGATAAATAGAAGATAGTTAGGGACCTTCAACTCTAACCATGTGTGTGAGGCTTCTTTGTGGAGGTCTTCGATGATGTGAAGGATCGAAACACTGTTCTATGTGACTTTTGGTGGAGCTGGGAGGAACATCTGCTAGTGTTGAAACCATAGCCTGCTTTCAACCCCACCACCGAATCATTTACATTTATCTGCATATGGGTAAGACTCCTGAATTTACCGTTGCAATACTAATTTGATTCATGTTTTGAAGCATTGGGAAACTCCTTGGGAAAATTCTTGGGTTCGTCAAACTACCTACACACCACCTTTGCTTGCATCCTTGTGGAGATCGATCCTTAATCATTTGAAGGATGTAATATTTTTATGTGGTTCTTGGTCCTAAAGCAAGTTTTAATATCAACAAAATAAAATAAATTTATTTATATATATATATATATATATAAACATGTAAATATAAATATTTATAATATAAAAAAATTAATAAAACAAAACAAGTGTCACGTAGTGGGAGTACTTGTCTTTATAGTTTTGTAATTATAGTTTTATAGGGTTGAAAAAAATAAATGTAAGTTTTAATAATGTGAATAAAATTAAATGTAATTTTTTTTAATTATAATATTTTAGTTTTGTTAATTAGTTTTTTGCATGTCTATATTGTAGGGTACTCCATGTCTTAATGGAAAAAAAGATAACTACATGATCATGTTTTTATAATTATAATTATTTAATGTATTATAAAAAGATAAAACATAAACATTCAATTATAATTATTTTTAATAATTTAACTTATAAAATATATCAATAAATGTCAATTTTATTATACTTTTATTTAATGGAATACATAAATTTTATTTATGAAAAATGTATAATAAAATAAATCTTCCAATAAAATAAATAAATGATAATGTAGATTAATAAAAATAATTTTAAAGTAAAATAAATATAATAATATTATTATAAATATAAGTACTAATAATAAGTAAATCAAATCAAATCATATATAAGTAAAAACAAATAAATAAGTAAATAAATATATAAGTAAAAACAAATAAATAAACTGGGTTTTAAATTACAGCTGCAAAGATGACTCCATTGAAGTAGCACAAGAAGAAGAGAGGGCATGTGAGTACAGGGCACAGGCGTATCAGTAAGCACTGGGGAAACGCCAGCGGCCTGCACCACCACCCTGGTTATTTCGGCAATTGTAGTATGTGCCACTTCCACAAGCTTCAGAATCATTACTTTTGCCCCATCATTAATATTGACAATCTTTCGTCACTCATCCTCGACCACATCAACACAAAGGCCACCCATGATAATGTCCCCCTCTAAGACGTGACTCAGCACGACTATTTTAAGGTTCTCGACAAGGATGAGCTACCTTCCTAGCCGCCTAAGCTTATTTCTAAGATGTCCAAGAAGAAGATCAAGGAGGCTGGTGGGGCTGTTCTCCAGACACCTTAGTTAGGGTTATTGAAGATCTAAGGTTTTAGGTTTTTTTGGGTCGGTGCCATAAATAATGTTGGTTATTACCTTTTAGCATTAAACAATTCATGAATGGAATCTATTTACAGAAGGCTTAAAACCATCAAACCCCTTTCCATCTTAGCCACACAACTCTGACTCAGCTTAGATTTTCCAAGGTCAATCACTAGGTAGTTAAGAAGACTCAAAGAACACACATGACCAAGACTGGCTAAGAGATTCAGCAAAATAAAGTGTAAAACATATAGCTTTTCTTTTTTAAGTTTGAATTTTTCATTTAAAGAGGAAAAGGATTTATGGAGATCAAATATACTAAATACGGCTCTAGGAAAATTCATCCCCATGACAAAATCACTTCAAGGAAAATTCATCGTCAGGGAAAATTCACCTCAAGGAAAGTTTGCAATTAATTTTCCATGACGGTGAATTGTTGGTGGTGAATTTGCTGAAATGCCACAAAATACACATCAAAACAAGTAGTAAAATAACAAATAGATATCAAATAGAAATTGAAAGCGGTAAACTGGTGTATAGATTAAGTGTAGCAGTAGACCAATGATATAGTGAGGTCACCAGAAAAATACAGACTGACTGATGAGATTCTACGAGTGGGTGGTAAATAGGGTAATGGATGCACCTTGACAAAACATTGCAAGTCTAGCAATAGTGGAAATAGAATGTGGATGAAAAACAAGGAAATGAATGCACCTTGACAAAGTGTTGCAAATCTAACAATAATGGAAATAAACAACCTTAGAAGTTATTTTTTTTCAAATGAATCAAAAATATCTTTCTCAAGAAGGTCCATTGCTAATACAGTTATCAACAAAGCGGTAACAAAAAGAAATTGGTACCTCACATGGCATGGAAGATGTTTCTTATATGTTCTCTACAAAATAGGCTTCTTGTTGCTCATATGGTTGGTATAGGACTCACGAGATGGAAAATGGAAACTATTTGGTGTCTTACATTGCATACAAGATTCATGGGGATAATACCGGGTATCAAAAGTGTCGAAGGCTACATATTGCTATGATAATGGAGGATGTCTTGTCGGTGTCAAAAACAAAAGACCAAATCATTCCACAAATTGTGTATTACGTGATGATTTAATCAAGGTTCAACGACATAGTTTTCAAGTCAATCTTCTTTGCTCGGTCAAGTTATGAAATATACTCTCTCAATTTTTTTTATTTTTAAATGAACATTTACAATGTAACCAAGCACCTGTTAAGGTTAGCATAACTCAAAACGTGCATGAAAGAACTCTAACCAAGAATGCACCCTAAAACCACTTAAGGAGGAGGGGCAGGCATATGGTCAGAGGATCCCTAGGATCTACTGAATCAAATATTACAATGATTACGCTAAAAGAGAGAGATTAAACTCGACACCAAGAATGTGCACTCAAGATCCTTTGTCAGGCGAGGTGCTAACATATGGTGGAGTACTAATGCTGAAATTGAATGTAACAAAGACAGATAACTAGCCAAAGGAACTTTCCACGCTACCACCAAACAGTGGGGGGAAAAGATTACAATTAAAATACTTCTTCTGCTGTGGCAGGCATCCACTGAAGAGTGGGAATTCACCACTTGAAAGTGGGTATGAAAAGAGATTACAATTCAATTTATCCTCACTGGTGGTATACCATCCAGGGGTGCTTAATGTGAATTTAAATAAAGAATGCAACAATGTTAAAACTGAAACAGTACTACTATTAACAGTTTGTACTAATAGGAAAGCTGCAAATTACAATATTTTTCACCATTTTTCAAAGCACCAAGTCTTACAATGTTTCCATGTTAGAACATAATGTGAAATGAAGAAACAAGATGGAAACAACAAATGAATTAACTCTGTTTTAGAAATTTGCAATTCTGGAAATGATAATTAGCAACTACATAAAATCATCAAATGCTCATAACTCAACCAAAATACCTCTGAATTGTGTGAAACCAAAGGCAATGATCAACTAGAAGATAGGCGCCCCTGCTAAGATGTAGAAACAACTCCAAAATACCAGCAATAATTAATGGCATGAATCCTAATGCAAACAAAAAGGTACGACCTCCTTGCAAGGGCGATTTTAGTAAATAAAATCATCAACTTCAAATTTAAATTTGCAAATCTCCCAGAATGGTCGCCTCTTGTCTAGGAATGGAAAGAGCAAATACCCATAACAAAATAAAAATCACTCTCCAAGTTGTAAATAGAAATGTCCTTCAGCCATGAAAGGACAAGCAACCACGAATTCTGGAAATAACATCAATTTCTCCAACATTGAAGCTCAATATGTACTTTTGAATGAAGCACATTCTCAATCAATCATCTAGGGAACCATAGTTTCAGACCCGAAGAGTGGAATAGAATTGCTAAGCTTTCCCTTAGCCAGATTCTAGATTTCAAACCAGCAGCATAACTTTGCTTTCCAAAACATAACATGCTCAACTCTTCACAATGCAGCAATATATAAGTTTCAATGGGTAAATGAAACACTCTGAATTCCAAGAAGTCAAATCACTTCAACTTCCCAAGGGACGCCACCTTCAACCATTCACTTTATTGTGAAAATATAAAACATTGCTCCCCTTCCCTTTAGGCGTCCATTTTACTTTGCAACAATAAAGCATTTAATAAATCATTAAATGCTCAACATGACCCCTTAATGTCCCCTCTTTAAAACAACATGACCTAAGTTGAATTGCATATGATGATACTACCAAAATTAGAATTACTAAAAATAGCCACTACCAAAAATAGTAAATTCACTTCAACTCAACAGAAAGCCAAACTGATCGGCCACACTGAACTGCAAAATATTGAGTTGCTACTAGAGTGATACTGTTATAAATATACTAACCAAAAATAGCATATTGCTATAAATAGTAAGTTTTCCAAAACCACATCTGTATGCCAACTGAGCAGTATCATGACTTTACTATAAATAGTAAGTGTTTCCAAATATCTTTTAAGCACAAACCAAGCAACCATCATGACTTACTATAAATAGTAAGTGCCCGGAAAGGATGTCAGATTCAGATGCATGTCACATCACCCTGGAGATCTCTGAAAATCCAGAAAGCTCCACTAGACATGCGTCAGAAAAACACACATGCAAGCCCTCAAAACTGCATTTGAAACCTCCTAAAAAATAGGAAATCCTAATTTCCCATTCTGCTTAGCCTACGAGTTTCTGGAAATAGGCTAAAACCAATTGTAGAGCATAGGGCTAAATTGAGGACATTACAGTCTGCCCTTCCCAAAATTGCTTGTCCTCAAGTAATGCCACCACACTCCAAGAAAACGATTTGATCCATACTATGCCAAGTAGGATCTCGAGGTCCCAAATCCATCTCTGAGAGGACCCACCCTATTGATGCTACATCACTCTAATCACACAAGAATGACCAACACTCCAAATCTACACCAACCCTCCTTGTAACCCCAAAGAGTCACCATATCTGAGACCCAAACTAATAGACCTAGAAGAACTGATGTAAACAAAAACTTGCAGCATCTCATGTCCTAAAAACTCTGAGGAGTCAAAAACAACAATACCACAATCTAACACATTCCTGAGAAATAAGGAAAATAATTTTCTCAATTCAAAAGCATGCTTCATATCATAACTCCTCATAGCACCAAGCAGAGTCACGACAAAATATGTGACTCTTCCAACACTTCTTGCAAAGGAAAGAGCAACTCCTTGCAAGAGATCGCCCATCACATCCACAAAAATTTGTGAAGATGTATAATGCCTTCTTTGAAAAACACTGATATAACTAAGATGATTCCATGAAAAACTTACAAATTTCACCTTATGAGTCTCCAATTGGTGGACCAAATTAGTTTCTAACTTACTGCCCCAAACCCTGGTATAGGACAAAACACAGTGAAGGCCACTGTTGAACATTAGAGAACATCCCATACATGAATTATGGTTGCACTACAACAATCCTTTTCTCATTCAAGGCTCAAAATCAGTCCTAATAGTAGGCTGGAAGGTCAGAAAATGGAAACACCAACCAACTAATAGGTCTGATTTAGACAATTTGAAATCTAATTTATGAAAAATCAGCATCCCCAACAATAAGCAGCAACTACAACAAAAGAATTTCTCATTAAAATTGGCATAGCTACTCATGAACCAAGCCGGTGGCTTCTTCAATAAAGGTCCCAATGCCACCACAAACCAATTTCCAATCATATTTCCATCCCAGAACACCAATTTATGATCAGAAATAAAAAACCAATAACATGAAAAGAAGGTAGCAACAATCATAGAACTGAAATTTTAACACTTATCTCTCCAACCAACCTTCTTTTTATGTTTACCATTCTTCATTAGAAAATACTTGGGATCCCAAATACTAAATTTCAATTGGAGACCAGTCCCAACACAAGAGTTGATGATCTCAACAACATTTTGAAAACAATGTGTTGGTGTATCCCTTTTAAAATTTTCAATATTATCTTTTTGTCAAGTAATGCCAAGATCCCATACTATCAACAATGCAGTACCATTTCTCAAACAGAGAACTGTTCTCACATGAATCATCTGATTCTCTCATTCCATCTAGATAAACACTTCTTGAAACTCCAAGAAGTATTCAACAAACCTATGTTCGTTGAAGAAATTGAACCCAAAATCTTATGTCATATATTGCCGGAAAGATTCCATGAACCCTTCATCAAATACAATTCTGAAATATATCACTCTAAGAGAAGATGGTGATGAACTAAAATCTGACAAGAGTCTCACAAACATCCTCATCAAAAAATAAATAAAACCTTCATCATCATGACCATCAACTCTTTGCTGATGAACAATAAGAATGTCTTCATTTCTTTGTGTTCCAAGAGTTACCAATTCTTGTTGAGTGGGTGCACTAGGAGTAGTAGTAGATCCAACTTCATGCAACTCTTGTATCAACTCTCCAACACTGGAAGACAAACTCAAATTTTCTCCTTCAGTAATCTCTGAAGCAATTCCTTCATCAATATCAAAAAGAGGATTTACATAAACCTTATTAGCACCTTCTTCATACAAAAAATTGTCAAAAGCCTAAAAAACTTGTTGATGATAATTTGAGTACTTTGGTTTCTCAGGGTAGCATTCCAAATCATATGTTTCTTGTGTGAGATCAAGGTCATCAAGAATTACTTGAAGCTCCTCAGCTCTTCTTTTGTTTTCTTGCTCCCATGAATAATGAACAGCAGAAATCTGATTCTCTGCTTCAATTAGAGTCACATGCACTTCTTGCAACTTGGCTTTGGTGAGCTCGTTACACTCCAATGCCTTGTCGGCAATTTTGGCCACTTTGTCTTTAACACGAATGATGTGCAAAAGACTTGATTTGATTTCCTCCAAGGCAAACTTAATGAACTTCATATCAGCAATGGAAATGCAACATACATCCTCTCCTCTAGGCACAACATAAATCAAATTTTCAACATGCTGATGCAATTCATCAAGCTATGACAAAACTTGAATTCCATTTTCAGCAGTTTGTGAGCTTGAACTGCAATCTTCATATGTTGGCTGAGAAGATGTAGAACAACTTTGATGGACAAAGATTTCAAAAATCATTTGAGTTGCACTCCCCAACTTGTCTCGCATGTGATGGAAACTCTTCATCATTCTATCCATAGTGCCTTCCAATTCCTTAGCTTTTTTCCTTAGCTTGTTTTCAAGTAAAGAGAAATCTGCCTTACATGACTACTAGAAACATCTCTTTCCGCATTATTTTCTACACATGATTCAAGGGAGTCGGTCAAATCAACTTTGTAGTGGGAAGAGACTTCAACTTCCTCTTTCTCTTGGATTTCAAACCAAAATTCTCCCAAATTGTGAAAAGGCAATTTGTTGGTTGAACACATATCTTCTACCAATCGAACTTCTCCTTCATTTGGATCTGCACTTATGATTTCATCATGCAACTCCATGTCAACTCTTGTTTCTAGAAGTTATTCTCTTAGATTTTCAACTTGAGGCTCCTTAACACCCGTTGACTCATTGTTCTCTACTACAGGATAAATGGAAACTCCTTGAACATTTTCTATGAATTCGAAGGGATTCCAACTTTCCTCCTCATTTTCAGCTTCAAAAATCTCCTCTTTTTTTTCAACAATCTTCTTCATGAGAGGTTTCAACTTATCTTCACATTGACTAAAAAGTTCTTTGACTAACAAATCTACAATAGGAGAAATTTTCTCTTCATGTTCATAGGCATTCTTGAGAAGGGATTGAACACTTCCAGGAAAAGTATCAGCTTCTTTGATGGTGTCAATTAGAACATTTTTAACAACTGCACACACCCCCTCTTCCTGCTCACTCCAAGTTGAAGTGAAGAGATAATAAAACAAATGGTAAATCTGATTTTCCATCCCCAATTCTATCAGAAGGATGCAAGTTCTTATTTCTGAAAATGTCTCCAAAACAGCAACTCTTCTTGGAAACAAAACACTCCCAGTTTCATCCATATCTTGAAAACTCTCCACAATCATACTTAATATGGTCTTCATAGTTTCTTCATCATAGGGCAATTGTGGCTCCACAATTCTTATCACTTCCATGAAACAAGAAGAAATCAGCAACTTAGTTTCTTCATCTGGATGCCTCAACCAATAGGGCTGATTCAAAACATTAAATGCAGGAGTTTATGCCAACTGCATTTCCTTTGAAAGTGATGGTTTCACTTGTCTCAAACATTGTTCTAGCAAATGAAGAATATTCTCTTCATTTCCCCTTGATTGAAATTATTTGCCAAGTCTCTTTCCAACCCAAAAGAGTCTATGCCAACTTCCTCTCTTCTTTGTTAGCCATACCTTAATCTGACAAGACAAGGTTTCACAAAACCTCTGGAAAGTGTCAACTTCAAAAACTTCTGAAACTGAAACTAAACTCTTCTGCTTTATGATGTAGTATCGGTCTTCTCTAACTCTCATCTGATAACTGAAGCGTTAAAACTCACAGGATGGGAGGAAAATAGGCTCTAATACCACTGAAATATACTCTCAATTTTATTTTATTTTAAATGAACATTTACAATGTAACCAAGCACCCATTAAGGTTAGCATAACTCAAAATGTGGATGAAAGAACTCTAACCAAGAATGTGCCCTAAAACCACTTAAGGAGGAGGGGCAGGCATATGGTCAGAGGTTCCCTAGGATCTACTGAATCAAATATTATAATGATTACACTGAAAGAGAGAGATTAAACTCGACACCAAGAATGTGCACTCAAGATCCTTTGACAGGCGAGGTGCTAACATATGGTGGAGTACTAATGCTGAAATTGAATGTAACAAAGGCAGATAACTAGCCAAAGGAACTTTCCATGCTACCACCAAACAGTGGGGGGGAAAGATTACAATTAAAATACTTCTTTTGTTGTGACAGGCATCCACTGAAGAGTGGGAATTCACCACTTGAAAGTGGGTATGAAAAGAGATTACAATTCAATTTATCCTCATTGGTGGTATACCATCTAGGGGTGCTTAATGTGAAGTTAAATAAAGAATGCAGCAATGTTAAAACTGAAACAATACTACTGTTAACAGTTTGTACAAATAGGAAAGCTGCAAATTACAATGTTTTTCACCATTTTTCAAAGCACCAAGTCTTACAATGTTTCCATGTTAGAACATAATGTGAAATAAAGAAAGAAGATGGAAACAACAAAAAGATTAACTCTGTTTCAAAAATCTGCAATTCTGGAAATGATAATTAGCAACTACAAAAAATCATCAAATGCTCATAACTCAACCAAAATATCTCTGAATTGCGTGAAACCAAAGGCAATGATCAACTAGAAGATAGGCACCCCTGCTGAGATGTAGAAACAACTCCAAAATACCAGCAATAATTAATGGCATGAATCCCAATGTAAATAGAAGGTACGACCTCCTTGCAAGGGCAATTTTAGTAAATAAAATCATCAATTTCAAATTTAAATCTGCAAACCTCCCAGAATGGTCACCTCTAGTCTAGGAATGGAAAAAGCAAACACCCATAACAAAATAAAAATCACTCTCCAAGTTGTAAATAGAAATATCCTTCAGCCATGAAAGGACCAACAACCACGAATTCTGGAAATAACATCAATTTCTCCAACACTGAAGCTCAATATGTACTTCTGAATGAAGTACTCTCAATCCATCATCTAGGGAACCATAGTTTCAGGCCCGAAGAGTGGAATAGAATTGCTAAGCTTTCCCTTAGCCAGATTCTGGATTTCAAACCAGCAGCATAACTTTGCTTTCCAAAACATAACATGCTCAGCTCTTCACAATGCAGCAATATATAAGTTTCAATGGGCAAATGAAACACTCTGAATTCCAAGAAGTCAAATCACTTCAACTTCCCAAGGGACGCCACCTTCAACCATTCACTTTATTGTGAAAATATAAAACATTACTCCCCTTCCCTTTAGGCGTCCATTTTACTTTGCAACAATAAAGCATTTAATAAATCATTAAATGCTCAACATGACCCCTTAATGTCCCCTCTTTAAAACAACATGAAGTTATCACTCCTAGGCGTGGGGGTAAAACTTAAAAACATGAAATTGACTAAGTATAACACTTAGTCCAAGGAGATAACCAAAACCAATGCCAATACTGAAACTGAAGGATTACCATAAATAGCATGATGACCTGAGTTGAACTGCAGATGATGATATTGCCAAAATTAGACTTACTAAAAATAGCCACTGCCAAAAATAGTAAATTCACTTCAACTCAACAGAAAGCCAAACTGATCGGCCACAGTGAACTGCAAAATATTGAGTTGTTGCTAGAGTGATACTGCTATAAATATACTTACCAAAAATAGCATATTGCTATAAATAGTAAGTTTTCCAAAACCACATCTATATGCCAACTGAGCAATATCATGACTTTACTATAAATAGCAAGTGCTTCCAAATATCTTTTAAGCACAAACCAAGCAACCATCATGACTTACTATAAATAGTAAGTGCCCGAAAAGGATGTCAGATTCAGATGCATGTCACATCACCTTGGAGATCTCTGAAAACCCAGAAAACTCCACTAGACATGCATCAGAAAAATACACATGCAAGCCCTCAAAACTGCATTTGAAACCTCCTAAAAAATAGGAAATCCTAATTTCCCATTCTACTTAGCCTACGAGTTTCTGGAAATAGGCTAAAACCAATTGTAGAGTGTAGGGCTAAATCGGGGACATTACAAGTTATTACTGGTGTCATGAGACAAAGTTGTAGTCTAAGTTTTGAAAGTCATGGCATTAAACATCATAAAGCAAACCTATACTTATTTGGTGAAGTTATTGGCTAAAGTCAACAAAATTGAGTTAGTCCTATATCAAAAGTGGGAAAGATGCTTGCCATCAAAAGGTCATATTTTATCAGGTATGGTATGATATAGTTGCAAGGAGGATGCACTAGTTAAACACCAATAGTAGTTTGTAGAGAGAGAATCTTGGATTAGAGAGATCACACATACAAAAGTTTAAAGGAAACTAAATGACTAAAGATAGGAGTGTATATGTAGTAAAATATATGATTAGATAGGTATATCATATTTTAGTACCTGAAAACTATAAAAAAAATTATCTAAAATCAAAAACCAACTTGACTTTTTATGTTCTCAATGTTCAATACAAACATCGTAGATGTTGAACTCACTTCCAATGAACATATTATGTGCACCATTGTTTCCATAAATATTTATCAAATGAGTGAACCGGTGAAAAGAATCTTAAAAATCTTCTATAGTCAATTTTCACAGTTCAACTAAAGAAGATACAAGCTTCTGCTCCAAGAAACCAACAAATTCACATATTGAAACTTTACATAAGAATTCAATTCTGAAGGAACTATAGCTAATGATAAGAGTGAAATGACCAAGTGCATGCCAAAAAAAAAACTTGTTGGATCGCTCGTACAAGTTGAAGGAAGACATACAAGTTACTTAGTATAACATCAAAAAAAAGGAATATGGACGAGATTGCTTGTGGAAACAAATATTATCACCAAAAAACTGATGATTGGAAAATAATATAATAACATCATAAGCAAGCAAACCTCCAAACTGAAGGAAAATTAAGAGGTCTCAAGCCTACCTTATAAGTAGGAATTTAACCATGATCGGTGAATAAAGCAGAAATAAATTGAATTCAACAAGTTAAACTATGAAATATTCGAGATCTCACAAAGGTTTTTGCAAGCCCTAGTTTTTAGATAGAATGACTGTCACATCAAAACATGATTATGATATTTTGTGAAAAAATTAAAAAAATTGTACATAATAATCAAACTTCTTACTTAGCACCTCCCTTTAATGGGCTTCAAAACAAAATAACAAAAACAAAAGAAGCCAAATGTAGCCCCCTTTCCTAGGGGATAGTCAAGCTAAATTTAAATGGGGCATCTAAAGGAAACCCAAGCACAGTTGGTGCAGGTTATCCCCTAAGAGACTGCATAGA
Organism: Sequoiadendron giganteum; assembly: GCA_007115665.2. Lineage (NCBI taxonomy): Eukaryota > Viridiplantae > Streptophyta > Pinopsida > Cupressales > Cupressaceae > Sequoiadendron > Sequoiadendron giganteum. The sequence continues at coordinate 732,166,406 of CM021100.1, read as the reverse complement.
CTCTTTCTTAGGAAAGAAAGTAAACCTCATACCAAAAGCAACTAACAATGAGGCAAAAGCCCTAGACCTAAGTGAAGGAACAAAAGTGGCTAAAGATAGAGCCTTGAGAAACTTAATGGTTGAGGGAGATTTCACCATCATAATTGAGGCCATACATAAACCTAAAACTCCAAATTGGAAACTGAAAAGCATTCAAAATGAAGTTCAGGAAATAAGACTCTCCTTTGAAGGCATGTCTTTCCACCACTGTTACACTGACACAAAAGGAAAGAAAACTTGCTAGACAATCGAGGAATTCATTAGTTTCCTTTGATCTCTTCCCACAGGGACTTTGAGACCTTTTGGGAAGGATCGTTGGCACTCCTATCTTCCAACAAGAAGGCTATCAAAACAACCTAATCATTTGGTCATCCTGGAAAATCAATATTGAAAACACCAAATTGGGGCATTACAAGTAACTTGGTTTGGAAAGAAAATATTTATTGTCACATCCCATCGAGTACTGCAAGCAAAAATAATCATAACCTTCTCTAACAAAAATGAAACTAAAGTTGTAATTCTTGTGTAACTGATAATTCTTCTTGGATTTGGTGACCTTGACCTAGGATGCAGCAGCATTTATTATGATGCCATTCATTATTAATTTATTTGAAAAAAATTGTGCAAGCAACTGGAGAAAGAAAAAGCCAAGTTTATATTCTTCTTTCATTTTACAATTTGCTTCACCTCCTGCATCTAAGTGCTCATTCACATTATAATTCTCAATCCTGCCTACTCAACAACTATGGCCAACCCTACTCATCAGGACCTCTCCATATGGGGGCATTGTCTCAGGCGTGTACCTACAGTTGACTCTCTGAAAAAGAGAAATCATTTTGGTGTTTTGGATTGTCCTTGAAAAATACCACATAGCAAATACCAAGGAAAAGTGAATGCAAGCCTTGATAGAGGATGATTTTTAGAAAATATTGGAAGGGTTAGTAAAATACCATTTGATCCACAATTGGATAAAATCACCAAGCTCCTAAAATCTACAAGTAGAAAAAAACAAGTGACTTCAAATGGGGATATCCAAAGAGGTAATGTTGCTCAAGTAGGAGATCTAACTGGTGCATGAGCAGCAAGCTCCCTTGAATGATTTTTCCAAGCTTAGTGAACATACCAGAGTGGATGAAACGAGGCTTAGTGCTTTGTACCAAAAAATGAAAAGTGTAAAGGAGTGTCTACGTTAATGGTCTCCAACAACTGGGCCTAGACTTGAATGTAAGAAAGGGCATTTCTTCAACCTATGATCACCATCCTAGCATGTCATTACATGTCTCTCCTCCCAGTCTTGTGGGTGGTATTCACTGGGACTGAAGGTTCAAAAGGTTTCCCTATGTCAGGTAAACTGTCCATTGTGTTTGGATTCTCCTGAAAAGATATAGGTGGCATTCACTAGGACTGCAGGTTCAAAAGGTTTCCCTATGTTGGGTAAATTGTCCATTGTGTTTGGATTCTCTTGAAAATATATATTTCTTTTAAAATTAAACATGTGTGTGTGTGTTTGACATTTGTATGTATTTACTTGAATAAGATGTATTTCTATACATATTTGTAAAAGGAGAATATATTTTAGTGAGAGACAGACAATTTCTCTTTCTCTATGCACTTCCCATTCAGTGTTTTCTTTCACTAGCACTGTTGAGTTTTAGGTCCTTTCTAGTAGAGGGGTAATTTTTGTTCTATAGCAATTTTCCACTGGGTAGTTCTGCTTTATGGGGCTTCTATCTGGCGAGACACCATGACTGTTATTTGTGTTTTTGTTTATCACTCCTCTGTAAATAGATGGGAAATTTTTATTCTCTAGCAATTTTCCACGAGGCAGCTCTACTTTATGGGGCTTCTATCTGGTGAGACGCCATGACTATAATTTGAGTTTCTATTTATAACTCCTCTATAATTAAGTTTTCTCTATTTCAATCCATAATGGTTGTGTTGTAAATGTTAGTTTGGTAGCTCTTTGTAGGTAGTGATCTTCATCTATCATTCCCTGACTATCTTATTAAGTTGTTTTCTATTTTCTCAGTGAGGACCTGAATAGATCCCTCATTTTACCTATAAAAAATAACCTTTGCACAATTTCATAGAAAATGGTAAAACTAGCCACCCACCACCTAACTCTAGTTGGATATATCTTCTCCTTCCAACATGACTAAACCAAATAACATATACTTAACAACAACTACAAATAATCCACTTACCAAACAAAAATCAAGCTCTTTATGATCCATGTATAGGAAACCCACACATAAGTTTTGGAGGCAGTATGATTTATTACACATTTGCAATTCTATAATGTTGCCATTCAAGAAGCAATATTATACATGCATTTTATTTATGGCTTCCAATAGTTTAAACCTTTTAAAAAATGACTCATTGTGTTACACAAGGACATGTCTCCATCCCCCTCTAGCATCCCCACTACAATGGAATAGCAAATTATGTTCCTTGGCCATCCCATCACCAGATTGACTTGGGTTGCATTCCCAAGACAATATCCATGGGTACCTAACATCCTCAAGATGGAGAAGGATATCATGGGGATGCATCCCCCTACCCAAACCACATTCTTTCCCCCTTGGCATCCCTAGTATAGCAGAATGTTCCCTAGTTGTCCCATCACCAGGGAAATCAAAGACACATCCCAAGATGGCCTCCACAGGGTCCTTATGGCCCTAGGATGGCTGGGAATGTCTGAGACACCCCTCAACCATCGCGGGGACAGTCAGATGCCCCCTCAGTGATTTGAATTATTTTTTAAACATATGATTGCACACAAATGTTGGAAGAAAGCATAGAACTTTTGAATGACTACATACATCTATAGAATGGAAGTATACAACTGTTGTATGATTGCATGCAATTGTAGAATGAAAGTGTAATGAAGTTTCTTACTCTTTTCATCAATGATAAATTGTGTGATCACATGTAATTATGGAAAGAAAATTCAAAATTGGTGAATAACTGTGTCAACAAACAGCTGTAGGAAAGCAAAAATGAGAGCATACAGGTGAAGAATAAGCAAAGGCATGATTGCATACAGTTATAAAATGAAATTATGCATATGTCAAATGAGAGCATAAATTTGTAAGAAATGTTTATTATCTTTATAGTTTCATTTATGATTTTGTATCCTTCCATCTTTTTGTCATAATGGAACCGCTGAATAATGAAATAAATGAAAATCTTTTTTCGTTGCTAGTGCTAACTTGAATCAATGAACATTTTACAATAAAGTTTGAATCAGTGAAATGTTACAATGAATATCAAACTGCAGACATTATACAAATGTCTAAAATTTATTGTAACATGTTCAATAATTCAAGTTCACACTTCACAGTAATAAAAAAATAGAAATTTCTGATTTCATTGTTCAGTGGTTTCATTACTATATAAAATTTAAAGACTTACGTAATCTATGTAATTTTATATTCATTATGACATGTTCATTAATTCAAGTTAGCAGCAATAAAAAATAGAAATTTCATGATTTCATTGTTCAATGATTTCAATGAGCCTGCAATGACAACATATATTTCTTACAACTCTATGCTCTCATTTGACATATGCATGATTTCACTTTCTATATATACATACTCTGCCATCCACAAAATCTGCCCCTTGGACTATTGTTCCCTGCTTAGCCCATCCCTGAAACATCATGGAACATAGAAAAAAATTTAATGCAAGAAATGGCTTTGTTTAAAAATATATGTAATTATCTCCTCAATTGAGTAATTGACAAACTTAATTTTTATGGGGCCTCTCCTAAATATCCGGGGCTTGTAGGAGATGGATGCTTGTTAAGAGAGTCTTCAAATCAATTTGTTGAAAGGGGGTCTTTTTTCTTAGGATCAAAAACAAATGAGGAAGAAATGGTAATAGTGTTAGAAGGTTGGAATTGAGCAATTTCAGAGGGTGTTAGAAACTTATGGTTGGAGAGTCTATGTTGGAAATCAGTAGGTTAGCAAAAGGAGAGATTCATAGTTGGAAGCTTAGGTTTCTTTTTGGTAGAAGCACTTAAGCTATGCAAAGAATTTAATGAACATAAACCTTTTTCTCCCATTGCTTTTAAGATTGTAATAAACTTAAAGAATTTTTGGTTAATTTTGAAGTTGAGCAGCTCCCATACTCAGCAGAGATAAATCATATGATTGAAACTTCTTGACCAGCCTTTTAAGGGATTAGAATAATGAAACAATTTGTACAATAGAAGAATAGAAGAATATAATAGGAAATATGTTGCAAATTATTGACAATAATATGCCTCTTCAAGGGGGAAACCTCCTAATCCACTTCAATGGGGATACCTCCAAGGTTCTTTAATAAAAATACAATGCTCAACATAATGATAACAACTAACCTATACCTCCTATATATACCGTACTTATGCCTAGGATATCACCAAGATCGACTTAGACAACAACATATAATCCCTAGGCCAACCTAATTAACTATATAAAAATATAACAATAATAATAATATGGCTTAATTAAGAGTTAAGGTAGCCACAAATGGACTACTCATAACCCAATACACACTATAGGGTAAGGGGCATAGCAACTAGGCCCTTTATTTTTTCTTCTCCTCATATTTTGCAGTGATTAAAATGTTATTTCAATGGGCTAAAGTGACCAATAAATATTATTATCATTATAATTAATGGGATGAAAATCTTCAAGGGTTGGTTGTTAATGACAATGCATACAATGGGGCAGATTTTCCAATGAAGAGAATGAATGTTTTAACTCACCTTAGGTTCCCCTAAGGCACCATGTGTGATGCTCTTCCCAAAAGGCAACTCTATTGGGAATCCACCATTCTCTTTTCTGTTTGTAGCAATTTGAAGGGGAAGGATGGTCATACACAATTTGAAGTAGTGTAGTGATTGCATAAGGGACCTCTTTTACCAATGTTTCTCCAAGTTTGAAACATTGGGTACACATGGACAGCGAAAATTTTCCTAGATTTTAGGGATGGCAAGATGACAACAAGGGGAGTGGCATATATACACATTGTAATGTCCCCTTTTAGCCCTATTCTTTTTAGTAGCTGATAGCCCATTTCCGGAGTCTTGTGGGTTGCTCGGAGGCATTTTAGGGTTTCCTAAATTCTTGGAGGTTTCTTGTCAACTTTTCAAGGACTGGTTGCAGGAGTTTGTTAGAAGGGTTTCTGGGTCTTTCTGGGTTTTCTAAGAGCTTTGGTGGGTAGTCACTACTATTTTTAGCAATGTCTATTTTTAGACTTACTATTTTTAATAAATTATGATGGCTACCCGAAATGTGCTCATTTTGAGTTTGGAATCACTATTTTTAGCAATATGATATTTTTAGTAAGTGTTATTTCTAGCAGTGGGTTTTGGTAGCAGTTCAACATTGGTTTGCTATTTCTGGAAATGGTGGCAATTGCAGTGGTTGGCATCTTGATATTTTTAGTAGTTGGCCTCTCCACCATCCATGGAGTTCAGAAATGGAAATATTACAACTTAATTTATTAAGTCATAAAGTTCAAAAGGACAAAATATAAAATATAACTTAAGTTATTATTGGACCCTTTATACCCCACACCTAGACTCAACAACTTTGAGTTGTTTTTAAAAAGGGGAAATTATATTTCCTAAGTTGGACGCCCAAATGGAGGGATAAGTGAAAATTAAATTAAATATTATATTTTCTTATGTGTGGTGTCCCTTTTTGGAGAGAAAAGGAATTCAAATTCCTGGGTCTCAAAATCTATTTATATGCCCTCTCTTGTTCTCATTTGGTTATGCAATTTGGAGATAAAGTTATGTTGTTGGATTGGAACCAAAGTGTTCTTTCTTGAATCTTTGGAGGACGAAAACCCTCTTTACGTTGTTGGTTTCAGATTTGAAAGACAATCCCTAGCTGGTGGAGTGTGGTTGCATTCAGTAATCACCATTGGATCTTAACAATGATGGTTTATTTTCAATTTTGGTTACTTATGATGAATTATAGCTATGTTTTGGTATGATAACTATTTGTGTAGAGATTTGGGTGCATTTTGGAAGTGATTTCTTGGAATTACATATTGTTGGTTGCTATTTCCAAACCCTTGGTTGTACCATTCTTTTACTCACATTGATCGGAGGATTGAATATCATTTTGTGGGTGTTGGTTCATTTGCTCCCTTTGCCTAGGGCACCCCATCTTGCAAAATTTGGGAATTTTTGAGTGTGTGGGATTTTTATTTATTGCTCGCCCATCATAGGAGATTGTACATGTGGGTGAAGGTGTCTTGGATTCCATGTCAATGCATTTCAGACTTGTTAGTGGCAACTTGCTACTTGTTTGGGGTCACCTAACTGAGAGGAATCATTTGCAAGTGATTTGACTTCATTCAGATGAGTATTGGAGGAGTTATGTTGTTTCTAAGGTTGTTGATTTGAGCTTCTAACCTGATGTTCTGATTTATCAGACCTATTGCAACCTCTAGTTTGTCCTTCTAATGATCTCAAATGGACCTATCTTGAGGTATACTTGTTTTATTCTATTGGGGTTCACATACTTTCATTCTATCATCTTGGAAGGATGTTTACTTCTCATTTATGTTATTTATCTCTCATAGCAGTAGTATGTAATGATCTGATTTGTTTATGTTGAGCTCATTGTAACACCATCGGTAGTACTATTGGTGAATGCTCTTGTATTTTCTTATTATTGACCCCATTGAACAAGTGGTTAAGCCTTTGATTATTGTAATTCACTCCCATTGAACAAGTGGTCAATTTTTCTTTTCAATTTCTTATAGCCCGTTGAAAAGTGGAAGTGGTCGGCTATGCCGCCAAGTGCTTTACTTTATTTTACTTTCTTGTAGCCCATTGAAAAGTGGAAGTGGCTAGCTATGTCGCCAAGTGCTTTACTTTAGTTTACTTTCTTGTAGCCAATTGAAAAGTGGAAGTGGTTGGCTTTGTTGCCAAGTGCTTACTTTCCCTATTGGTTGGCTTGCCACCAATAGCTTTACTTGTTTACTTCCAACATTATTATTACATTTAGATCCCCTTACACCGTATGCTCTCACCTTGCCCTCTCCGAGATCTAGGTGACTAGAAAGTGAAGGGTTGCTTCCAGTTGTCTATCATTGCATTTTGGGATAACGCTAATGAGTGCAAGTTGTGAATCTTTTGGAAAAAATAAGGGTGGGATTTTACACACACACACACAATCACACTTACCAGATAAGAATCTACCTTCAAAGGCCTACAATCACCCTATGAACTCACTAAATAGAAATCTACCTTTAAAGGCTTACAATCACCCTGTGAACTCACTAAATAGAAATCTACCTTTAAAGGATTACAATCACCCTGTGGATAATGTTGTGACCAATTCACAAATAAAAAATGGCACTATTCTATTTCCATGTTTAGTTCACTATTTCTCCTCTCTAACGATTGTACCTTAAGAGTGGAGAGTCCTAGTTGATTGGGACAATTTGAGTGGGTTCTATGTTTCATTAAAGTGGAGGGGGTATATTTATATATAAAGAGAGAATCATCAAGCCCTCAAATTTTCCTCAAATTTTTCTGCAAAAATTGAGTGGCTCAAAAAAATATTGCTCACCCTCTTGACCCATGAGTCGAGCTTATTAACCTCCTACATCGGTGAATTAATTCCAACTCTTTCCTCTTTCTTTTATAGATCTTACACCTCAAATTTTGCTTCTATATCAAGGATACAGGGGACACATCCCCACCCCAATCCTTGTGTCCTCTTTCCCCCCACCATCCCTAGGGCACAAAGTTGACATAGGACATCCTTTGTTCTCTAGAAATCAAACACATCCCCTTTTTTTAATTAAAAAAACTTTGTTAGTTTTTCCAAAAAAAGGAGAGAGGAAAGTGTAAGAGCCCCACCAGCCCTCCCATGCCCCATATGAAACCCTAAACACACCCTATATGTAACCTAGATGTAATATTAGGTCAAGTTCAACCCCTAGATGACTTTGACAAACTAGATTTCCCTACCCATGGCTTAGCCAAACAACGACTTCTATTTTAGATGTATTCTCCCTTAAAATATTGTAATCCAATATATAAAGGCAACAATGCAAATATCTCTATATCTGAGTTGTTTCCATCACAAAACGCTTGAAGAGGAAGGAACGAAGAAGGGAATATTCATAGTTTATGACTAGTCACCTTCAATATTCGCATTGCTCACACAAATGAAACTCATGGCTTGAAGACATCAAAATTTAAAACACACCTTGCTTGATGCCAAATAAGATGATTTTCTGCAAAATTTAGAAGTGGCTGAAAAGGCATCTCAAGAAAGTTGGATACAACAAATTACTTGATATTTTTTGCTGCAATCCAAATAATGTAACATTGGGTTCATATTAGACACTCTTATTCTCATTTTGTTCTAAACTTGGAAACATGGTGATCCTATGTTCATCAAGAGAACAATTTGGATTGTCATGTAGTGTTCTTCAATTGATTTTTCCTACAAAGTAATAGATTGAGCACATTATATGTTCAATGATTCTACTTATTTTGCTCAACTTAGGGCACTGTAGTTACTAAATATACATTTACTTGTGTACCCTGATATTTTAGATCATTATGAAAGTAATATTTTAGAACCATTCCTCCATTCATGGGGAAACTGGTAAAACAATGTGTTAGATAACAAGCTTCTTTCCAATGTCCTCCTAGTGATTCTTAAGCTCAACTTTGATGGAGCTTTGAGGGACAACCCGAGTTATGTTGGGGCAGCTATGTTGATCAAAGATTCTTTGAGCCTCTTTGTAAAAGGTAGTTCCCATTTTTTTTGCCAAAGTGGATATAATAATGAAGTAGAAAGGGAATCAATAGTTGTGAACCTTTGCATGGCCTCTAGCTTGGGTTGTAAGCAGCTCATTGTTGAAGGTGATTTTTCGATTGTTATCTAGGTTCTTAGAAAAATGCACTATCCAAACCAAAGGCCTAGGAAATTTTTGGATGAGGCCTTGGACTTATGTAATGGTTTTGAGGACATTTTTTCTATCATTACTTTTGAGAATGCAACTAAGTAACAAACCTCTTAGCTAATGAAGGGATGAAGCAATACCTTTTTTCGCTCTAATTAGTGATTGCCCAAATTCTTCACCTGGTTTGGATAAATTCTTATTTGATCATAGACCTCTTAAAGAGTTTTCTCTTTAATATTTGGGCCTATGGGCCCTACTATTTATCCTAAAGTTGGTTATTTAATTTAGCTTATGCATTTTTTATAGCAGACTTGTTGATTGTGTTGGTGGATCCTTTTATCGTTTCAAATTTATTATAATAAAGGATAGTAGATTGTGTCTTTTCTTTGGCATGATCATATTGGTCCCCATCCAAAGTTGTACTTCATTGTGGGTGCCTCCTATTTATGGTGAATCCTCTCAAATTATTATTTTCATTCCTTTTAGTGAGTTGTGTTACCTATACTAGTCTGCAAGGTTTCTTGTCTATTGACACCACTAGGTTTGGTGTAGTCCTTATTCTAATGTATCTTAGTCCAAATCAAGTTAAATTCATGTGAGCAAGCTTATGAGCCCACCAATATTTTTCTTGAAATATTTATGAGCCCTACCAAACATTAGGTATATAATGCAATTCAAACCGTATCCTGATTTTAATTTACAGAAATTTCTAAATCTCTTAGGATAAGAACCAGTGTTTCTTTGACTTCAAGGGGATGGCAAATAAAATATTAAAAAAAATTATTCGAGTTTTTTAATTATAAATAATTAATAATACCTTAAAATAACTTAAACAAACTAAACCAAACCAAATGTTTTAAAATGTGAATGTTTAAATATACCTACTAAAAATATGAACATGAGCTCGTACAAACTATATAACTGTTGAAAATATCTCTACAATTGAAAGGGTGTGACCATTTAGGTAGGTGTCTGAATCAATGTCAATCTGAAACAAGTTCAATTAAGGTAAATTTAACTAATTAATCAATCACTCAGTCATTCAACCAATCAATTAGTCAATGAATATTTTTAATCAATTGATCTTGTCAATCAATCAATCTTGTTGGTCAATCAATCAATCAATCAATCAACCTTATCAATCCTATCAACAAACAAACTCTGGTGAATGATCTAAATGGTTGTTGACTCTGTTGATCTAGTTGGTATTATCTTTCTTTTGTTTGTCTTTGGTCATGTTACTATGCCCCTTGAGGATCTCACAAGAAGGATTTAGAGGAGCGATGATGGATCCTGACCTCTTTTCTTTTTGATTGTTGCTCGTGGTTTGTCTTGACAAAAATATTGGGGCAACTTGGTCCTTAGTATGAGTCATGGCACTCCTTGTATGTTAATTGTCTATTTTCACAAATGGATAACATTGCACACCTTGGTCTATGTCATACCATGGTGTTTATTATCCATTTTCTATAATTTAATATCCCAATGATGATAAACATGCAAGTCTTACATCTATCAAGCAAGAATATCAATCCCTTTTCATTTGACTAACTCCCCACTAACATCCATTTTATCTGTGCTTGCATCTCTTCTATCCTCCTACCACAATCATCTCGATGGCATCCTATGGAACACAAAAATATCTGACATACATAATCATGTTAGAAAAATTATAGGCATCATCATGAGCATATTAGGTTATCCATATTGCATTAGAAAATATAAAAATAGGGATAAACTTTCATCATAAAGAATCATATGTGCATTCATATAAGCTCATCGCATGTCATAACCATATAGTACCCTCCTGCATCCATAAATCATTGCATGCATGTCACATTTTTATATCAAAAGGATATTATACATATCGTAGCATTAACATGTATCATATCCATAATCCATATTGCATCACATCATAATCATAATAAATCAATAAAAACATAAATCATATCATAAAAGTGAATCGTGTACATATTGCATCCATCATAGCAATATAAATTAAGTACATCCATACATACATTATAAGATAGAGATTCATATATAAGCATGAACCATACATCGTACATCCATAATGCACTATAACATATAGAATCATCCCATAATCATGTAAATGCATAACATCATATAGCATCATAATCCATCACGTGAAATGCATATGACATAATAAGTAACACATCATGTACTCACCACAACAAACATGTATCTTGAATATATATCATAAAAACTCATGTCACGATATAATATCAGGATGTATCGAAAAAAAATGGAGCTCGCAAGCTCAATCAAAAATATACATATCAATGTCTAATGCAATGAATAAATCAAAGTGTTCCCCATGTCTCCTGATGGGGGCTTCCTATCATGTCTTTGTTGAGATACTAACCCTGGTGATCAATGATATGGAGAGGGTTGTGGCTGGGAAACCCCTTCGTTGCTTAGTCGTCGCCTCGAATGAGACCTGCTCTATGATCTGCTAATGAACTCTATAAAACTAGGCTCTCTCTATGAGGGAGGAACTTCCCTCTCATAAAGGTCTCTATAATACTGCTCTCATCTACAAGCCCTTTATAACTCTTGAGCAAAATCTATTGATGGACCACTACATTTGCTGATAAAATCTATGGTGCTCTAATCTGCCCACTGTGCCCTAATCATGGCCATGTATCTCTCTACCCTCAACTACAATACCTCACTCTACAAAGCCTGTATTTGTTCCTATAGTTATCCTATCTGAGGATCCTCGAGCCTGTCCTCCACCTCCACCTCCATCGCCTCGATGACGGGTATCTCCTCTAATCCATCCTCCATGATCACCCTCTCTCTTAGCTCAGCCTACTCCCTATCCTCCATCTCCTCCTCTCGGCCAACCTCTCCAACCTCGACATCCATATCGATATTGACCTCTACTCTGACCTCCTCCTAATGAGGAGGAACATCTACATGTCCCAAATCACCTAGAACCTCTACTCTCACATCCTCCTCCTGATGAGGAGGAGCATCTACTCTCACACCCTCCTCTTGATGAGGAGCCTCCACTACCTATCGACCATCATCTTGCCTCAATGGATGAGGTGGATGGGGTGGATGTCCATCTCTATCTCTACCCCTCCCTCTTATGTCTCCTCTCCCACCCCTCACCTCCTCGATCCACGTCATCCCCTCCACCATCTCCTTGGCCTTTGAATCTACCTCATGGACTTTTCCCTTGTCTCCACAGGAGCAGGCTAATTAGGATGTGTCAATGACACTAGCCTATGATCTACCCACAATGAATCATACTCAATGGTAGCCTGTGTTTGCAACCTCTACCCCAGCCCCCCACTGAACATGTTGTATCCCATCTATGTAGATATCTTTGTCATAACAACACTGATCATAGGCCCCCATGGTTGAATCTCCCTATTGGACCTAGAAAACTTTGCAATGCCAACTAGAAGCCCCTTTCGCTCCCCAAACTATCACAAAATCCGCTCAAGTAGATACTGCTCTATGATGTGTTGACTTTGCACTATCCTCCCAGTAAGGTAGCATGCCTACTGACAATATGGAAAATGCTAAGAATTATCTACAAAAGGGGTGCAATACCTATATGGCCTCCAGATGAATGAATCCAAAATGTCAATTGCATGTCGCCAGTATGCCACATCACCAACATACATCTATGTGACTACACCTCCATATATATATATACATAAGGTAAACCAGCTCCCAACTATCTTTGTACAAGAGTTCAGAACACAACAATATGCTCCCATGCACAAACCATGAGAATATTTGTACCACATCTAATGGACTATGCACCTCTATACATGACATCATGCAAATGGAAATACAACATAGCAAGCATGCATGGTCCCCAAGCATACACTATCCCTCAATTCAACATCCTGACCATCATGTGCCCCCCATCCAATAGGGAATCCATTTCCCTACCAATTAGGGCACACGACTCCACCAATCACACTACATAGATCAACAATAAATAGATCATATCTATCAGCTAGTACATCCCATTGGATCTCATACTCCTTAACTCTGAGCTCTATCAAGTCCTTGTGCTTGAAATCTCCCTGAATAGCATTGTATCCATGCTCATAATCATATGAGACACGCTCTCCTTGAATTGGAAGCCTCAAATTTGCCACACATCCTCAAGTGTCACAATGGCATCCCCTATAGGCAAGTGAAATGAGTTAGTCTCTAAATGCCACCTCTCAGCCAATGGCGTCAACAATCCCCTATTAGCCCTAATTACGGGCATGAAGGTAATGTAGTATGATCCAAGGGCATGTAACTGGTTCAACTCCTTATCGTTCAATCAATCATGCAATCCAAAGGTAGACGGTTGACTCTCCCAAGTGTAGATAGGATCATACATCACTTGTGATCACAAGTAAGCACATTATGTCAATTGAAAAAGTCTAAGATGTTGGAATAATGGATGTTGAATCATCCAATGAAGCTGCGCACACTTCAAAGGACCTACCAAGAAGAAATTCAACCACACAGAAAGTGTTGCAACTAAGGGCATGCAAATAGAGATTATCTGATTGATATACAAAATGATTTACAAAGAGTACATATGCCTGATTATATAGGCAAGCGAAAAACCTAAAATGCATAAGATGTTGCCAAGTGTTCAAATCACACTACATGTGACAACATGAAACCCTAACTAACTACCTATGGAATGATAACAAGATGGAGATAAGTTCTAGAAAAGACAACTCATCTTCTAGAAGGGAATCTTATCTCAACAACTTTATTAAATGATTAAAAGTAACCTAGGACTAATATGATTAATTAATACCTAAGTTAACTTATGCTAGTGTAATAATTAATTAATTAATTAATTACACTAACATAAGAAACCTATTTGACCTTGATTATAGAGAAAATTCAATCCAAAACTAGGGAAAAAATCAAAATAGTCAAATGTGTTGCACTATCTAACATATGTGGCTCATCAATCAAATATGTCTCTAAATCTGCACATGCGGGTCACATTTGCAAATGCATCGAATTCCCACACAAATACAGGTTTTTATTCAATTGTGGCATACAAAATTATGTTTGCATCACACAACTTCACATGTGTCGCATAAGCCATCACATGCTCCTCACAAATACACATGTGTCATTTAATCCTTCAAATATGGTTCACATCGGCTGATGCATTGTTTCAATTCGTAGTTGCATTGCACAAATCATACACATCACAAAACTTGACAAATACATTACACTGAGTGAATGTGGTGAACCACCTCCTCTTGCGGTGAACGCGATATTAGATGCGGTGAACTTTGTGCATTGCATCTGATTTCGTAAATCTAAGCCCTAAAATCTACCAAAAATTGACCAAATTATGAAGAAAGGAAGATGTACATACCGCATCCCCTAAGCCCTCTAGTCGTCTATAAATCTAAACTTGGTATTTGTGATGTGTAGTGTGTGGTACTAGAGACATTTTGGCAGCATCTTCGTAGAAGGTTCTCTCTCAAATTCACTATTCACTCAAGGTTAAAATGCACAAATGACCTTTTTACTTGCCAAAATTACATTTATACCCCCTTAGGGTGGGATTTTTACCATCCCTTTTAGCTAGTCGTGCCAAATGTTGAGTCTAAACCCTAATGTGAACATCCTAGAGGCCCAAAACTGAAACCTTTTTCTGTTAGCGCATTAAATTTTATTTTTTAAAATATTTTCTCAATTTTTTAAAAAAATTCTGAGGGGGCATAGGTCTATCTCGTCTTCATCGAGGCACGTCAGGGCATATTATGAGCTAATTTTTTCCTATTTATTCTTTGATACAACATTCAAACAACTTCATATTATATCAAAGAGGGGGAAAATGTAGACACTAAAAAATGTCTTGAGCTTGCAAACGCCATTTTTCCACATTGATTTCCCTTTTTCTTTGCATAATTGAATAATTTTAATTATTTGATTATTTTCTAAGGTCACGTTCGTCTATTAATTAAATAATTTTAATTATTTAATTAATTCACTTTCCCTTTCTTTATTCTTCCCTCAATTAATTAAATAAATTAATATTTAAATACGTTGCTAATAGCCTTTTTCTTTCTATAATTAAATAAATTCTCATTTATTTAATTATTCATTACTTTTCGTCTATAGCTAAATAATTATTTTAATTATTTAATTGTTCATTAACCTTTCTTCCTTCTATAAGAACTAATTATTTCAATTATTTAACTATTCCTTATCATTCTTCCCTTCATTATTAAATAATTAATCTAATTTAATTATTTAATGTGTCATCCCATTTCCTTCATTTTTCATTAAATGGTTGCTTTAATCATTTTAATTAAAATATCATTTCCCCTTTTCTTCCATAATTAAATAATCACTTGGATCATTTAATTGTCCATATTCCCCTCTCAAATTAAGTATGATTATTTAATTGGCTCCACTTTCTCTTTTGAATCTCCACTGTTGATCACTTTCAGTCTCCTTTCAGTATTGATCATCCATCATTAACAATCCCTAACTGTATCCTTTCAGGGTGCAATCAACCTCTTCCATTGATCTTGGCATCATATTGTATTTTAATCTTGATCGTCCATTCGAATAGATTTTCTATAAAAGAAAGTTGTCTCCATCATTCCAACCTTACAACCACAATCTTTGATATTCTTGCTAATCATTATCACATCACTATCACTTGCACATAACAAAATCTGAGGGCAAGTTCACATACACAACAAAATGGAGGAGATACAAGGAAGATGAATCAACTTTAGCATGGGAATTTTGGTATTGCTTTGTTGTTATTTGATTTACATTGCTATTTGTGCTTTCTTGTTTGGATTTGGGTCTTTTTGGTTTAGATTTTAAGTAGTCGTGGTTGCTACTTTTGATCTTTACCCTTTGCATTCAATTTCTACCCAGTCCTACAATGCTCATACTTGATGCCACATGCATGCCCTCACTATTCACAATAGCTCAAGCTTGTTACCAACAACATCTATACTTGTGGATAATGATTTTGCAATCATATCCTTTTCTATTTTCTCAATGTAAACAAGGCATATGTATGCCTATTGCATATTCACCAAATTAAATTCTTCTTGTATTGAACCAAAACCTAGAGAAACATCATAGGCTTTAAGAAACTCAATATAGGAAGATGCATTGACTAAACTCCATGCAAGACTCTCCTTCTTGCCACTTAATCTTTTCTTATTCTTGGACAAGAATATAAAGTTCTAAATGCAATGAAAATACTTTTTCAAATGTAGCCACAAGATGGTTCCAAGAAGAAAAATAATTCTATAAGAAATCATCATACCAACTTTTTTTCTATATCATAGTGACCTAACAAAAATATTATCCACATGTCCTCACCCTCAAACTGATATCTTTTCTTGAATTTTTTAATACACCAACATGTGCATCTTTTTCCTAATTATCATACCCATCATACCTAAGCTTTAATTTGTATATCTCAAATTTATTTGATTGCCTCTCACAATTGACCCAAGAACAGTCAAATTGTTTGTAAATGGGGTCCAATGGGACTAATGGGGGTGGAGAAACATGTTCTTCTATAAATGTAAGCTACATTTTGGATTGTATTTCCTTGACTTTGTTCTCACATTGTCTTCTATGCTTCTTGTATTCCTCTATCCTTAACTTTCTTTCAAGCATTAATGCCTACAAGTATGAATGTGAATTCCTATTTTGTGGTAGGCCATATTAACAACATGGATGTTCATCCTCATAATATTCTTGGAAATTGAATCTATCATAGCACCTAAGGTTTGAATTATATGATACATATGATGAGTTATCCAACCATACATGGCTCGTTAAAAAACGCATATGCAACGTAGAAAAGAGAAGAGAACAAATAACTTGTTTCTTAACTAGGAAAGAAACCATTCTTTAAATTTTGGAAGGAGAATGTTATACCTCACAACTAGTTGCAATAACTCTAATTTATAATCAAATTAATAAATAACTTATTTATTTACCAAGAAAGAAACCATACTTTGAATTTTGGAAGGACAACGACAACAACAAATATTTTGACAACAATGTCACCACCTCATTATCTAGGGAAACCATTTAAGTATCATGAACCTCCAAGGAACATTAAATATTTTGGGTTGCAACCATTAGTATATTCTTCAATGTATTTTCAACATAACAAACCTCTTCTACTAGTGTAAGTCGATGGGACGCAAAACTTACCCAAACACAATACATTGTGATAAACTTCTTTGAGTCACCAAAATTCTCAAGATAATCTCACAAAATAAAAATTCTCAAAAATAAAAATCTATTGGCATATGTTGGCAGGATGCCAACTCACCCAAATTGGAAACTTCTTCAATGACTATGCTACAAGGTCCTTTGAAATAAAATCCACGATATCATACCCCTAGAAATGATTTTATTTTGTTGGATTTCAAAACTAATACTTTGATTCATAGAATGAAATATCACTCACAAGGCAATATTTGTCATCATGCAAGTGAAATCAACTCATCAAAAAATCATGGAGGGTCGAGGGTCAAATCTACAAGGGTGGGTTTTATCTCTTAATCTTTTCTTTTATCTTAGAATTATGAGGGTGATACTAGGGGTATACCTTAATAGGTATTAAAATCAAAAAAATGGACAACCAAAAATATCGACAAACAAATCCAATCCATTGGCTTGGCCCCAAATATTTTCACTAAGCTAATAATAACCAACTGTATCAAAACCCCTATATAGTTGATAAAAATGTGTGAGCATAATCCAAATGAAATAAATTCATTCAGTGTTATCTTAAGATTGATTTTCTTGTTATAATATAGGATCAAGAATGCACAAAAATTGGTTCTACTCCTAAACTATTAATTATTGTTTTGATTTTTAATGTTGTGTGATTGGTAAAAAGGTTCCAGATTGGTTCCTACTCATTATGAAATAGATTCATAGTTCACTAAGAACAGAACAAACTAAAATAAAAAATAATAATGGGTTATATATCTACATATAATAAATATTATGAAATTTTAATAGAGCATGCTTAGTTATCCAAAAAATAATTGTATATATTCATATATAAAGTGAGAAACAACATTAAAAGGCTTGCAATGTTTTTTAAATGTTGTTAAATTAATCTAACTCAATATTACATTCATGCCAACAATTGTGACCAAGTAAAATCCCTAGTTGTGACTAAGAAATCCTCCTAGATATAAACCAAATGCCATGGAGACATTTTGTAATAAAAACTACTTACAATAGTAATATCCTTTGATTCCACAAGCTTGTACCTCACCAAAAGAACTGGACTCACGTTTTTGGTTACCTTGCAACACATTAACAACTCTCTAGCATTTATATACCTCCCAATAGCTAACCTCTTCAAAAGTGATAAAACCTACCATAAATGCATCAAGGTGAAACCCTAAATTACAACAATGTAGCAGTACATAAATTCATTATCTAAATATATTTTCACCTAAAATGATGTCCCGAGTTGAAAGGAATATTTGGAGGTACACAATTAGTTGGGAGGAGTAGTGGGTAGTAGATAGAGATAATACAAGTAGTTGGAAGATCTCCCCTATATTAATGATGAGCAAATAGGCAAGTAATAGTAGTTCCATTACATTTGGCTCTCAAACCCCCTTTGATAGCATTTCCTTTTGACTTATATTGAGATCTCCTATATTCCCTTATTCATCTATGTATGTCAACATTTGGAGGTGTTTTAAGAACCATACTAAACCCTTTACAACACTCTTCATCTGGAACCATTAGTGATTAGAGAACCATTTCAAATTGCATCCACACTCAAACAATGCATCCTCTTATAGAGATTGACTAGAAACATGAAACCTTGGTGAAGGTCCCTAGTTCTTGATTCCATAGAAAGAATAGACAAATTCTCCTCAAAAAATTCCTATTTGTTGGAGTTAATCCACTTAGTTAGAAATATTTTGAAAGCTTCATAAATCATTTGTGTTGGAACTTAGAACCTAGTTGGCAACCCCGATGCTAATATGAACCTTGTTGGGAGTTAGAAATCCATCAGGAACCAAACGAAGTTCTAGAACCACATAAAAATTTGACCACTTAGTGTGTGTTAGGACATATATTCCTTTTAGGAACCAAAGGTAGATTCGAAACTACGTCAAACCTCCAAAAGGTTCCCTAACCACCCTAAATTATTGTCAAACATAAACATGTTTCATTTTGAGCCAATTGATGAGTCCAAATAATGACTCATTTTTGTTAGGATTTATCATATGTTTGTTATTATTACTATGGGTTTTAGCACGTAGTTACTAATACTTTCTATGTTATTTCCCTAAACTTATGAACTTTGGACATGAACTTATCCCTATAACTTTCGATAATATTAACCTGCTATGTGATATATCTATATTAATTTTACATGTGATTGGATGAATTTTATTCTAAGGTGATTATGGATATACAATTATCTTGTGCACGCTAATATCATAATGCAGGTTCAGATTAAGATGCAAACATAAATGGAGCTTGCAAGGTGGAAGAAGTCCATGCCAGTTGTCCGGTTGTTGAAGGATTCAAATATAGATGGACATTGAAGAGTTCAATGGTTGGAAACTTCCAACTCGTGTGGAAGTGATAACTGAACTTTAAATGACCATGTCTCTTAGTTGAGTAGATTTAGGAGGTGTTGTTATGTTGGATCCTCGTTAAGGAAAGATTGGTTTGACTAAATCTTGTGCATGCATAACCTCCTTCCTCTTTTTCATGCTTTCAATAAATGGCATCATCCTAGTCTATTGGAGTCGGCTACCTAGTTAGTTAGAGTTAGTTATAAGCTTTCCATCTATAAATAATGAACGGGCATTCCTCTTCGGAAGGTTGGATGTTTTGATATTGTAATTTCATATTCAATTTCAAGGAATACAGTTATGTTGTTGTAATTATGTAACAATGTTTTCAATGAATAAAATGATACTTTGATTTGCTACATCTGAGTTAGTTTTGGGAAGACTCATTCAAGGGGGCCCACTTGGTGAGAATTTCATCCATTCAGTTCAGTAGTTACTTTTTTGTTCAGCAATTAGTTACAGTCTTAGCAGTTGTCTGTTCCTGCAGCCATTGGAACTTTGTTTTGTGTCTATTCCTGTAGCCAAGGTAGACAAAGTAACTTCTTGTCTGTTTGCTAAGACTTCTATTTTTCTAATTCATTTCAGTTCAGTTTAGTTGTTGATTTATGCTCAATACTTATGCTAATTCCTTTCAATCATTTCACTTACACTACTATTTTCTCTCTATTTATAGGATAAGGATGACTACAATTGAGTCCTAGTGCATAGACAATGCTGACCCATTTCAAGTTCACGTCCCTAGGCTAATAATGAAATGAACCTTCATGATGAGCAAGATAACTACTTGGTGCAGATGTCTAATCTCTAAGTTATAGCTTTAAGGGCTTAGTTATTGAACCATTAGAGGAGGCCAAAAATTTTGGTGCCACTTTCGGGGATGGTGTCAAACTAGGAAGTTCTTCGGAGTCATTTCTAGTTTCCTTCTTATTTTTGGTATCTCTGAAGTTTTTTTTTTAGCATACTCTTTATTAGAATAAGTAATGATCCACTATTCTTTCACCAATTCTTTGTACGAGTTGGTTGATATTGAGTTAATACCGCATGCATAGGAGCAAGAGAAGAGATTCTCTAGGGATATTCCTTACTATTGACCCTAATCCTAATAACCAGCTAGTTGAGTTTCAAGTAGACCCAGCCAAAATTGAGGTAATTAACAATATTTCTATTCCTATCAAGCAAAAAGATATTAGAAGTTTCCTGGGACATGCAGGATACTATAGGCGCTTCATAAAATATTTCAGTAATATGGCAGCACCACTTTATAATCTTTTGACTAAAGATGTTGAGTTCCAATGGACAGTGGATTGTGATAAATTATTCTTTGATTTAAAAACATCATTAACCCATGCTCCTATGCTTAAAGGCCCTAATTGGGAACTCCCTTTCCATATTCACACAGATGCATCTGATTATGCTATAGGGGTTGTCTTAGGAAAAAAGGAGGGAGCAATAGAGAATCCAATCTACTTTTTCAGCAAGAACCTACAAGGGGCTGAGTTTAACTACACAATGACAAAGAAGGAGATGTTGGTAGTCATTTGTGCTCTCAAAAAATTCAGGCATTATATCACAGGATACCATATCTTTGTCCATATATACCATGCAGCCATAAGATACCTTATGAACAATCCATTGATTACAGGAAGGTTAGCAAGGTGGTTGTTGTTAATGCAGGAATTTGATATCACCATTATAGACAAGCCAGGCAAGGAAAATGTTGTAGCAAATTTTCTCTCTAGATTGACAACATCAAAGGACACTCAAGTCATTGATGACTCCTTTCCCAATGAACATTTGTTCTCCATCAGTGTGCACACACCTTGGTATGTAGGTATAGCCAATTATTTGGTTACAGGAAGAGTTTCCCCTCATTTCTCTCCAAAAGAGCGACGGGTTCTTATTGAAAAAACTTTTCCATTCTCATGGATGGCAGGTTGTTTATTCTATACTGGAATAGATCATGTGATGAGATGATGTATAAGAGAGGATGAGACTTATGATATACTACATGCATGCCATGATGAACCCTGTGGGGGACACTTTGCAGCTAAGAGAATAGCCATGAAGATTCTCAATATAGGGTATTACTGGCCTACCCTTCATAAGGATGCAAGCAAGTACACTAGGAAATGTGATAGGTGTCAAAGGATGGGCTGACCAACTAAATCAGGTGATATGCCTCTATACCCTCAAGTAGTTATCACACCATTTGATAAATGGGGACTTGATTTTGTAGGTCCAATTGATCCACCATCAAATGGAAAATCTTACATCTTGGTTTGTACTGATTATGTGACAAAATGGGTTATGGTCAAATCCATAAAACATGCTAGGGACAATAAAGTTGCAAAATTACTCTATGAAGAAATGTTCACATGCTATGGAGTTCCTAGAGAGATAGTCACATATCAAGGGGCTTAGTTCATATCCACTCTTGTCATAGCATTGGTGAATGAGTATAATTTCAGGCATAGGAAATCTACACCCTATCACCCTCAAGCCAATGGCTAGTCTGAGGTAACAAATAGGGAAATAGAATCTACTCTGACCAAAATAGTATCAATCCACAGAAAATATTGGGCAAATAGATTGCCAGAAGCTATCTAGGCCTATAGAGCCACTTAGAAAACCACCACTGGTTTTACTTCCTTTGAACTATTATATGGAAAAACAGTAATGATGCCTATAGAGTTTGAACACAAAACTCTTAGAATAGCACTAGACCTTGGAATAGATATATCTAAGGCATGGAAGGGTAGGGTTAAGCAACTAAGTGCCTTAGATGAGATGAGGAAATCAGCTCTCCACCATACTGAGATGGTATAGAACTAGAGAGTTAGATGGCATGATAAATACACCAAAGACAAGAAGTTCCAACTAGGTGATTGGGTGCTTCTTTATGATTCTAGGTATAAAGACAACTTAGGCAAACTTCAAACCTGGTGGTTGGGTCCATATGAGATTGCAGAGGTCTTCTCCAATGGTGTTGTTCAACTTACAACAATTGATCATGTCAAGTTCAAGCTTTTGGTCAATGGTCATCATCTCAGGCTATACCATAAGCCTTCCTCAAAGCAAGAGTTCATGCAGCAATTCATTGAATACCAGAACTCCAAAGTTCTTGCAGTCGAAGGAAGTGGACCAAGTGTTCAACCTTCTGGATAGTCAAAGGTACACATGCAATCATAATAAAAATTTCCACTTCCTATGGGAATTAATTTCTCCATCATCACTACTCACCCATTCATCTCCACCATCTCTCTCTTCCACATCACTCCACCATCACTCTCTTCCACATCACTCCACCATCACTTCATTTAATTGCTCAACTGTGCTTTTATGATGACCGGTACTTCCTTCCACACTTTTTAGAAAATACATTCCATCTTTTCAGTTGTGTGCATAAACACTTAATGTATATTAATTACCTTACATGCATTTATTTGATTATTGTACTTTAATATTGATATTTCACATAGAAAATCTTGTTAGTATGCACTATTTATTTTCATAATCCCATTCCAGCCTGTGCGGACACATGCTTTTATTTAGGTTGGGGGGAGTGTGAAATTGCATTTCATACATGTCATTAAGCCATTTCATGTGCCAGCATGGCAGTAAATTTGAAATAATGAGTTGAAGTCACGTTCTGTATGCATGATATGGCATTAAACCGCCACCATTTTCTTTGATAATACCCCTCCTTTATTACCTTAGTTGGAATCATAATACCACTAAAAAGGAAAAATTGAGAGGTCATATGACATTGGTGTTAGTATTGGTGAGAATTGCAGGAAGCAGAAGGGTTTTTGACTAAAATATTGCAGGAAAGAAGTCTTTGCAGAGGCATTTGCCAGGGTGTGAGTGGAGGCAATGGGAGGTCAGTTAATCAAAAGTGAACCAAAATTTCACTAGGTAATCCTACAAGATGCACTTTGTGAGCCTGAATTTAGGAATTTTGGTTGGTTAGATTACTTTCTGAAGCTAAATAGTTTCAATAATGACATTGCCTTAGAATTTGCTCAAACATTTTCTAATGGTGAGGCAAAGGTGAAAGGATTAAAAGTTATATCCATCGGAGAAAGGATTATTGAAGTAACAGGTTTGCTTGTTGAAGCAGAACCCTACCTATTTCTAAGGATGCTAGGTCAGCTAGAGCTGGATTCATCGAGCCTAATGAACCTCCACTTGTTATAGACAAACAAGGAATGAGAAGACTTTCTTTGCCGGAAACATGGAAGCAAGTTTTTGTTTATATTATCAAATACATCACCTGCGAAGGTCACCAATCCTATCTCCATTCTATGCATTTCAAGATTTTGAATCACATGAGACATGGAAGGAGGATGAATGTGTCAAATGTTCTGTATAATCTTCCTGCAATCATGGCTACTGAGACACAAAAAGGTAGGGAAAACTTTGTTTCCCATCAATGTTTGATTAAATTGTTGGTAGAAAAGTCTTTACAAGATGTGTCCAATATGTCATGGGATGAATTTTTTAATATTAAGAAGTTCATATTGGAAAATGTGGGTCTTAGAGGTCAACCCCTAACTCGTAGGGTTAGTGGGAAAAGGGGGGTTGCTAAATTCACTCTTGGAGCTTCAACTTCTGGGGAAATTCCTAGCACAAACCCTCCTACAGCAGAACCTGAAGTAGAAAATATTTCCTCTGAATCTGAGCATGTGGATGAAGATAGTTCATCTTCGGACCCCAATGTTGATGTTTCTCCTAAAACCATAGTTCGTACTAGGGTTTCTATTCAAAAGGAGGAAGAAAAAATGAGAAAAGTAGAAATTAGAAAAGGGAAGGTTAAAAAGCAAAAACCAGAAAAGGTAAACCCTAGCCCTAGGACATGGAAAACTGAAGAAATTGAGCATCCTGCAGCCGTTGGGAAAAATAAAAGTCCTCCAAGGAAATCAAAATTGACTAAGTCTATTACTGTTGTGCCTCCAAGAAGGAGCCATAGCTCAAAGAGAAACCTAAAATGAATGTGGAAATTCCCGAGGAGCAAGCAAATATATGATAGGTAGAACTCGTTGTTGTTGTAGAGCAAGTTGAAATTATTGAATATCAGGAACTAGTGTAGGGGAAGATCATAGTAGGAAAGCACATATCTCCTACTTTTTCATGGGAATTAGTAGCTTGGGATTTATGGAAACTAATGCAGGAGGAAGAGGAAGAATGGAAAAGAGAAAACTCAGGCTACAGGAAGAGATCAATAAGAAAAATGAAGAAATTGAGGAGAAGAATGCAAAAATTACTGCATTAAAAGATAAGGTAAAAAAATTGGTGACTCTAGTACCACAAATTATGAAATATAGGCCTCCCCCAAGGGTGTATGCATTGCATTTAAGGGAGTGTCATCTCACTTTTAATTTTTCAAGGGTCATTTCCAGTCTAAGTTCTTCTATTGAAACCCCACAAGGATTTTTCCAAGTTTACCAGTCCTCTCCTCTTGAAGTTAAGAATTTGTTGTGTGAGTTGTATTTGCACAACTATGTTGTTCCCAATGACCATGAATGGAATCCATTGCTATATATTGGGGATGTTCACTTGAGGTCATTAATGTCATGGACTCAAAATAAAATCAATTGGGGGCAACAATTCAAAATATACAGAGAGAGAGAGAGCTCCATACTCCCCTATGTCTAAGAGTTGAATCAAGCAATCCTGAAGATATCTACTACACATGGCACAAACTTCTTTACAGACCAACGTACAAAGAGAGGATCATGTAATTTAGGGAAGAAGCATACCTAGAATATGAACAGGTAGTTGCCACTGTAGGAAGGACATTATTGGGCTATTTATCACAAAGATGGAATGACTTGCCAGATTAGTTAAAACAGGTTGAACCCCATTCCTTGAAAAATTATTATGTAGCTTGCAAACAAAGCATTGGGTATATACATCATGGGAGAAAAAAGCAGCAATATTGGCTCCCATTAATATTTTAGCCACCAATTTTGTTATGGCCAGTACCAGACCACATAACCTATCAGTACGATATAGAGGTAGAGAGGCCAAGGTGGGGCAGATTGGAAAGCAAGAAGGGGTTTTATTGGGATTCAAATTCAGAAACTAATCAAGGGCAGACAAAAATTGTTGATTTCAGGTATCTAGTAAGGCAAAGGAATTGAGTTTTCCTCTACTGGAGGACCAGCAGATCATTAGGTTGGGGGGAGATGATGAGTCCAAACAATGACTCATTTTTGTTAGGATTTATCATATGTTTGTTATTATTACTATGGGTTTTAGCACCTAGTTACTAATACTTTCTATGTTATTTCCCTAAACTTATGAACTCTGGACATGAACTTATCCCTGTAACTTTTGATAATATTAACCTGCTATGTGATATATCTATATTAATTTTACATGTGATTGGATGAATTTTATTCTAAGGTGATTATGGATATACAATTTTCTTGTGCACGCTAATATCATAATGCGGGTTCAGATTAAGATGCAGACATAAATGGAGCTTACAAGGTGGAAGAAGTTCATTTCATTTGCCTAGTTGCTGAAGGAGTCAAATAGAGATGGACATTGAATAGGTTAATGGTTGGAAACTTCCAGGTCATGTGGAAGTGATAACTGAACTTTAAATGACCATGTCTCTTAGTTGAGTAGATTTAGGAGGTGTTTTTATGTTGGATCCTCATTGAAGCAAGACTGGTTTGACTAAATCTTGTGCATGCATAACCTCCTTCCTCTTTTTCATGCTTTCAATAAATGGCATCCTCCTAGTCCGTTGGAGTCAACTGCCCAATTAGTTAGAGTTAGTTAGAAGCTTTCCATCTATAAATAATTAATAGATATTCCTCTTCAAAAGGTTGGATGTTCTGATATTGTACTTTCATATTTAGTTTCAAGGAATACGGTTATGTTGTTGTTATTATGTAACAATGTTTTCAATGAATAAAATGATACTTTGATTTGTTGCATTTGAGTTAGTTTTGGGAAGACTTGTTCAAAGGGGCCCACTAGGTGATAATTCCATCCATTCAGTTCAGTAGTTACTTTTATATTCAGCAATTAGTTACAGTCTTAGCAATTTTTTGTTCCTGCAGCCATTGGAACTTCGTTTTGTGTTTGTTCCTACAGCCAAGGTAGACATAGTAACTTCCTATCTATTTTCCAAGACTTTTTTTTTCTGTAATTCATTTCAGTTCAATTTAGTTTTTGATTTATGCTTAGTACTTACACTAATTCCTTTCAAGAATTTCACTTATAGTACTATTTTATCTCTATTCATAGGATAAGGATGACTACAATTGAGTCCTAGTGCATAGACAATGATGACCCATTTCAAGTTCACGTCCCTGGGTTGATAATGAAATGAACCTTAATGATGAGCAAGATAACTAATTGGTGCAGATGTCTAGTCTCTAAGTTATAGCTTTAAGGGCTTAGTTATTGATCCATTAGAGGAGGCCAACACCAATTCCAAAGGTTTTGAACAAGGGGAAATGGTTGAAAATAAAATAAAAGCTCACATAAACACTTAGACAAAGAAACCTCGGGGGAACAACCTACAAAGGCTTCAAAAACTATGAAATAAGCTACAAAAGGCAACCACGGTCCTAAACATCAAGACGCGCAAAATTTTTATAAATCATTAACATAACCTAAAGTTAACTTGCAATCCTATGAATCGTAAGGCCAATCTTAATCTATATTTTCCACCAAGTCAATATAAATGCGTATTGCATATGAATCCTACAACTTTGAACACCCTAAATTTAATGGAGGATTTTCGTGTTTTCCTTTTAGTATAGCTCATAGGGCTCCTTCATAAACTAAGATACTATGCCCATAGAATATGAAATATCAAGCATGTGGAAGCCCCTCAAACTATGAACATGTCTACCTAGTCTTTGATGGATCCACAACCTAATTTCTTGTAGCCTCTATTGTTTTTTGAGCCTAAAATAGACTTGAAATGAAAATATCAACCTCTAAAGTATGACTAGGAGAGGAAGGAGATGAATCCTCATCAAAACTCTTAGCATTTGAAGTGGAGGAAGAAACATCCTCATCATTATTAATCTCCCTAGGTGGATCTAAATCCTCCAAATAATTTTCACCTAGCCCAAGTGACTCAAATATAGATGAAGAAGGTAAAAAATTGGCAAGAGTGGAACTTGAATAAATCTCCTCAAAGCAAACACTCCTTTGAAAAAATAACTCATGTAAGGGTGAAGTAGCCAATAATCCTTAACACCATTTGGATAACCTAAACATATATAATTGCTTCTTTATGAATCTATAGCATTACATTTCTCTATAGAAATATGGATCTATGTAGAAGATCTAAGAACTTTGAAGTTCTTAATTTTTGGTTTACACTCACTACTATATGCAAAAGGAGTGACTTCCTTCAAGGTTCAATGAAGAATGTGATTCTATATATAAAAATCATAGTTTATGGCATTTTCCCAATATTGAGGTGACATTGATCTAGAGTGTATCATGTAGCTCACCATTTCCTTCAAATAACTGTTCTTTCATTCTACCACAACATTGTATTGAGGACTATATGGAACTATGCACTACAAATCAATCATATTTGTAGTATAAAACTAATAAAAATGTTGGTTGGCATACCACCATTGATTGTGTGTAAAATATTGATAGTTTTCCTTGACTATCTATCAATATAATTTTGAAGTCCTTAAATTTTTCAAAGACCTTGAACTTCTGTATGAGAAATTACACCCAATTATATACCTAAAAATTTCATCAATAAATGTCAAAACATATTTGACTCTACTGAAGAAAGGGTGTAAAAATAGATCAATCAAATCATTATGAACTAACTCTAGTATCTATGAAGCTCTCCATGCCTTTCCTTTGTCAAAATTTTCTTCAAAATTATTACCAAGGATGCAATCATAGAAAACACCATAAAATGTGAATTGAATGCAACCTTATAACCATGATCTATTGGTAAAGCTACTACAAATAGTGATAGTTAAGATGGTCAAACCACTTATTTAGTAACTTACTTCATCATAATAAGTGAGTAAAATAGTCAAAGAAATATCATAAATAAATTGATAAAGAGATAAAGTTGAGATTGATAATTTTCTCTCCCCACTACAATTGTAGAACCACTATGCATCTCACTAATAACCACTAAATCAAGAGTACGCTCAATTATTTTTCCTAAACCTAGGTGAGTGATCTAATAAATTGGTAGGAGATAAGTTGACAATAGGGGCACACAGATAACATCCTAAAATATTCCATCTATATTACATGAAAATCAAATAATTTAGAATAAAATAAAATCAAGACCAATTCAAACCAAATACATGCAAACCTCAAAATTATTGTATGTGATGTGTTCCTCTTTATCATGTTTTAATACATGGAGTGTTGTTGCTAATAAAACCAGCAACATGATAGTAAGATTGAAATGATGGATGATCAAATGGATAACATAAAAATATGATAAAAGTGGATTAGATAGAAAATGGAGCAACATAAGGCTATGATAAGAATGGATGCCCAAATAGGATGAGAGGCCTCCAATCTATAAATTTTTCGAGAGGGAAAACAAGGGCCAAGATGCATGGGTTAATGGATGGATAATATTTGAGGAAGATGAAGGCATGGATTAAAGTTTTAGTCATATGACAAGTGTCCTATGAGGTGTAAGAGTGATGTGTGAGGAATGGAGGGCCCACAATTGATGAGAGATCTCAAGTAAGGGGGATTGGACAAATATCAAAAGGAAATTAATTGGAAAATGTAGATAGGAAGATCAATGGTGGGGTTCGAACATAGCAATTAGTGGATGGATAAGATTTGGTGGGATATTTCATGGGAGGCAAGATTTGATTTCTAGAAAAGTGTGATTTGTCTTATTGCACATTCCCAAGAAGGTGGGGGAATTTAAAATAATATTATTGAAAAGGGGGTCCTTATCACATGTGCACATGATTAGAGACTAATTAGCCTAAATTAATTAAGGATTAATTAATTGATTAAGTTGGAGGATTTTGTGGGGGTAAGGCTAGACTTAATTAAATAAATATAAATATTTAATTAAGGTGGGGGATAAAGGTGAAGATTAAACTTAATTAAATAAATGTAAATTTATTTAACTAAGGGAGGAATAAATTTAATTAATGGCTACAACAAGGTAAAGTTAGACGTGATAGGTTATGAGGAAATTTATGTGTCTATATTTTACCCCTCTTTGATATGACATCATGAATATAAGAAGTAATGTTGTATCAAAGAAGAATAAAACATAGTAGGTAGAAAGGGATAAGGACTAGTGGCATGATGCCCAATCACTAGAAGGATGGGAAAAGATAATGAGGAGGGATTTTATCTTATTACCTTCATAGATGATAATAGTCTAAAGATATGGGTCTACTTCTTGAAGCACAAGTTTGAACCCTTTGAGAAGTTCAAAGTGTTTAAGGTTTAAGCTGAGAAATAAATTGGACAATTTACTAAGGTCCTTAGGCTAGATATAATGAGAGTATACCTCCAAATAATTTGTGATTTTTTGCAAGAATGAAGAGATCAAGAAGGAGTTGACAACCAACTACACTCTGTAAAAAATGGAGTATATGAGAGGAAGAATAGGACCATTATGGATATGGTAAGAAGCATATTGAAATTCAAGGGACTTACAAATGAATATTGATTTGTGAAGTTGTTGCAATATAAATTTATTTGATAAATTGATCTCCTACAAAGGTTGTTTACAACAAGATTTCACAAGAAACATGGATAAGTGCAAATGGAGTGTGGAGCACCGTAGAATGTTTGGGTGTGTCGAATATGCATTTGTGCCAAAGGAGACGAGACATATAAGGTAGATGAAAGAGGTGAAAAGTGCATCTTTGTGGGCTACAATGAACTTTCAAAGGCATATAGGTTGTAAAACCTTGTCATAAATAAAATAGTAATCAGTAGGGATATTGAGTTCCTCGAAAATGAGTTATGGGATGGCTCAGTGGACACCTCTTTGGGTATTATATTTAAGATTCCTATAGATGATGATTGAGGACATGAAGAACAATAAGGTGCATCTATAGTAGGTATGGAGCCCAAAATCAACTCTAGAGATTGCCATTAGAAGTTACATAGTCCTCTAGATAGCTCTGAAGACTTACACAAATAGTATTCTAGAGACCAGATAGCTCCAAATATTTTTTTTGCATATTCAAGCAGTAGCAGCGAGAGTTCATATCCCACTCTTGTCTCCCTAATGCCAAGAAAAATTAAAATCTTGAGGGACATTTATCAAAATGAAAGGTATGAAGAAGAATTAGATGAAAATCTAAATTTTGCATTATTTTATCATAGTGGTCCAATTTATTTTGAAGAATTTGTGAAAGAAGAGAAATAGTGCGAGGCCATAGATGAGGAAATAGATGCAATATAGAGAAATAGAACATGGGAGCTAATTAATTTTCCTTTGGGTAAATAAGTGATTGGATTGAAGTGAGTCTATAAGACCAAGAGTAATGTTGAAGGAAGAATAGAAAGGAATAAATCATGTTGGTTATTAAGGGATACAAATAGCAGCCTAGAAGAGATTATGATTAGATATATTCTCTAGTAGCAAGGATGGAAAGTGTGCGAGCACTCTTAGCAATAGTAGTCCAACCAAAGTGGAAGGTGTGTCAAATGTATGTGGAGTTAGCCTTCTTGAATGGATTGTTGAAAGAAGAAGTTTATGTTGAATAGCTACCTAGATATGAAGTTATAGGGAAAGAAAATAAAGTATATGGGCTAAAGAAAGCACCATGGGCATGGTAAAAATAGAATAGACTCATATTTGTTGAGTAATGGATTTAACAAAAGCGATGGTGATCCCACCCTCTACATCAAATCAAGTGATGATAAGATTTTATTGTTATCTTGTATGTAGATGATTTAGTTCTTACGAGGAATGATGATTTCATCAATGTTGATTTTAAAGAAGGCATGAAAAGAGAGTTTGAGATGATAGATTTTGGTCTATTAAAATACTTCCTTGGTATAGAGGTAAAACAAATGAGACATTTTTTTTAATCTCTCAATAAAATTATGTAGCAAATATTTAGAATATAGAACAACAAGCATGAACTAACACCAATAGCCACAAGGATAAAATTAAGGAATATTGTAGCAAAAATGTGAATTCAACTTTGTTCATAAGTGTATGGTTGTAAGTTTGAGGTATTTGGCAACAACTAGGCTCGGTATAATGCATTAAATAATCCCAATTTTCAAATTTGTGGAGACAGCAAAGGACACACATTAGCAAGTTGTTAAAGTAATCCAAGGTATGTTAATGACACCAAAGGATATGGTATATTGTATACTACAAAAAATGAATTCAAGTTGGTTGGATACACTAAGATAGGATAGGAAGTATAGATGATAGAAAAATCACATCAAGATATGTGTTCCACTTAGATTCAAGAGCCATTTCATGGGCTTCCAAGAAACAACCATAGTTTCTTATTTTATAGTTGAAGTTAAGTATATAGCAATAAATGTAGCAACATGTCAAGTTGTTTGGTTACAGAAAATCCTAGAAAATTTGAAAGAAGAACAAAAAGATGGTACAACTTATTAGTATCACTTCATAAGGGAGTTAGTAGAACATGGAAAAAACAATGTACAATATTGCATGTCTAAGAAGTTTCTTGTGGACATTATTACAAAGCCACTCACAAGAGATAATTTTGAGCACCTAAGAAGAAGTTTGGGTATCATGGATATAGTTGAAGCCTCACTAGAGCCTTCCATTCAACTTCAAAAGCCATGTACAATGAGCTTTGAAGAGATTTAGAATTGACAATTTTAACTCCAAAAATATAGAATGTGTTTGAGAGTGACTCAAGATTAAAGGGGAGAGTTGGAAATAGAGTAAGCTAGAGAATTAATTTTGATAGGTACTTTCACCTATGACCAAGATCTCTAGGATCTTGTCCTCTACATTCTCCTTGTGACCACCAACCAACAATATATTTTGGAGGCTCTATTTATGATGCGCAAATTTGAGATTTTTTTAACAATAGTTTATTTTTAGGAGAAAATTAATAGTAATAGGTAAGCTTAAACTTTAAAGAAAAAGAAAAGAAAGAAGATAATAGAGTTGAGAGAAGAAGATTAATGAATTGCAGCAACAAATTTTGTGAAGAAGAATAGAGAATAGAAGAAAAGGAAGTGCAGTGCAACAATAAACATCTCTAGAAGTAGAAGAGAACAATTTGCAACTCCAAAAAGAGCAGTGATACATAGTAGCTTATAATAGTTGTAGAAAAATCAGTTATACACAACATCTCCAAATAGTTTTAAGTAGTAAAATTGTGTAAAAATTTGTAATATGAATATGAAAGTTTTTGTACAAATTTCATTATGAGTTAAATATAAAACATGTTTTGTGCTTTTATGAATCTTTCCTCCTCTATTTGTCTCCATATATTTATTTTTTTAATCAGAGTTACAGTCTTTGTTTGTGTTTTATTTGAATTTTATCCCTTCACCAACAAGAACTTTATTTTACTGAAATCAAAGCTATACCCAATATCAATATCTTGATTATAAAATGTCTAAATAAATCCAAATATATGGACTCTTGTAAGGATGACATGCAGCTCAAGTTCCTAAACAGCATTCATTCATTCTTGATATATAGGAATGGAGCTATCTAGATGTACATAAAGATATAGCTAAAAAAATTAACAAGTAAATGCCTAAAATAAGATGCATGCAAATCCTTTACATAAAATTTGGAAAATAGAAGCACTGTTTGACTGGGAAATGAATGAGTTGGTGAGTTCTCCATGATGTGAGAAATGGCACGAGGAATCAACAATTGTAGGGGTATAAGTATTGGGAGAAAAATTAATAATTTTTTTTAGAGAGAACAAAGGAATAGGAGAATAGTGAGAAACATGCAATTTATGAGACATAGGTCAATGTTAGCAAACTATAAACATATTGAAAATAATGTTTCCTACTGTTGAAAGTTTTATTAATAAAATAAGTTTGAACAATTGACAAAAGGGCATGTTTCTCAAGATTTTAACTAGATTTTTAATATTTTGTGTTGTCGATACTCATTAAAAATTAAACAAGTGTTATAAACAAAATGTTCAAAATAGTTAAATAAAGGTGACAAAGAAATGGAACGGGAAATAGCCTCTAAGATACAATCCACAACAATTAGCTAGCTACAATTAGGATATGCAGAGGGCAACCAAAGCTATAGTGATTTCCAAATAAAACATCATTTTGAAATGTATATCTAATTTGCAATCTCTTATATTCACTAAAAAAAGGCATGCATAAAGGACTTCAAATGGAGAACAATCAAAGATATTAAGAATGCTCCTTTTCACTAGACTAATTATTTGAATTAAATTCCACTACTACATGCAACTGAATAATTTTAAGATTAATGTGTACAGTGGAAAAAATAGAAAGAAAAAAAAATTAGTTAGCTTGAATTTAAGCATGTCCAACAAGAAATTTTAAATATAGACCAAAAAAATATATGTAGAATAGACATGTACTAGTAGCCAAATCCTTTTGTAGTGCACCATTCCTATTCTTCTTGTAGCTGAAAAAATAAGTATTATTAATGTGATTGCAAAAGGTACAAATGGTGTTGTTATGGAAGCAATCTACTTCCATTAAGAACTAGATACTAGACATGATTTATGCTACTTGAAAAAATATGATGATGTGTTTAAGTATGTTCCACAATGTTGGTATGATTATTTTGATGCCTGACCAACGTTAGACTGAGCATTCTACCCAACATTATTTTCACTGATCATATGGAGCTATGGGTTGTAAATACTTTTGCCCGAACCTACAAATCATTTTTTTATGAAAATGTCACTGGAAAGTGGAGGTAGATGGGTTATTCAAACATGGCCCAAATAGGAAATCACATGAATGATTCCTTGAACTGGAAGAGATTAGAACAAATAAAAGTGAAAGGAGTGAGCACCAATACAAATTATGGTAACCATTTTTTTTTTAAATTAAAAAAAGGAAGTAATGCTAATGTGGGAAAGTGATCAATTTACATAGTTATTTGAAAATTGTGTTGTCAATGTCAAATTTTTGGGTTGTTTCCATTTCATATTAGACATATTTCCCTCTATAACAATCATGAAAGGCAGGAGGATGCATTTTTTTACAAAGATTTTCTTATAAGGGAGAAAAAAGTGGAAAAAAAAACTCAAAAGGTCAAAAACCTTCAAAGAACAACACTATATCAAATATGAACACTAAACATGCAACTAAAAACAATTCTCCAAGTTAAAAATCAACATTTGTTGTTGTGTGCTTAGATGTGTAAAAGCTAATGATGATTCTTTTATTTTTTCTTTTCTATAGGGGTGATAACACAATAGTGTGTCCCACTTTTTGGTCAAAGTAGAACATTGAAATCAGATTTTTTTAATCAAATTTTCACTTTTTGATACCTATAACAATCAAACCTTTAAGAATTTGAAGATTATATACATTAAAATTTAAGAAATAATTTATGATTTTACATAATTTTTTATAACTTATTTTTAATAGGTAACAATATTTCTAAAAAGTGATGTTATTTCGATAAAGCATAACTTTATTTGTAGAAAGAATAAAATTATTACTTTTATTTTCTTAATATAGATTTGTAACACTAATATCTAGGGGAAACGTACCAATAGCCGCCAAGGCTAACTTCGCGCATTCGTGCAGAGTGCAAAATAGGTCCAATTTTAAATTATTTTTTTCGGTCTTCTTCGTAAGTGAGTTAGGACCTTAAAAAGAAAAATTTGGCTTGTGGGTATTTAAAATGCGTTTTGTAGAACCCGTCAAACGAAAAGTGATAAAAAAGGTGTTTTTAAACCTCCTTCCATTACATTTTCATGACTTCACCCATACCCATTCATTCTAAATCCAAAAAAAAAAATAATAAATCCTATTTACAATTATCAATTAACCTATTTAAAATTATGTTTGTATGTGGCCCAGTCAAAATATCACGTGGGTCCAGTAGGAGGTGGTCACTTTAATCTCAACCTGACCACATTACATTGTTAACCATGTGCCCCATATGCTTCATCAAGCCACGCGTATGACTCTACCTCACCACCTGCGCTTGTTAACCACGTGCCCCATTCGCCTTCATCAACCCACCTTTAACTTTTAACCTAACCCCCAGTTGTTGGGCAGCTTTAAGCCCTAAACTCATCATCTCCCATAGTTTTTTCATCATCATATCCTCTCTCCTGCCGTCAACACGAGCTCATGCGGCCATGGTGACTTCGTCCGACACCCAAACATTGCAGGTAATGTCTCCACCTCTCTTCACTTGCAATTTTGTTTGTAGAACAGTGGGTTTTCGTTGGCGTCGACGGTGTTTGAGTGAATTTCTCTGTATGGCATTAAGATAACTGACTATAATCATTTCTATTTACATGTGACTGGTACAAATTTGATCCCTTGTGGTTTATTTTGTCTATGCCATCGACCGTTTGCCTGGGTTTGACTGTAATCATTTCATTTTACATGTGACTGGTACAAAATTGATCCCTCATGAATTATTTTGTCAATGCCATCGATGGTTTGCCTGGGTTTGACTGTAATCATTTTGTTTTACATGTGACTGGTACAAAATTGATCCCTTGTGAATTATTTTGTCAATGCCATCGAGGGTTTGCCTGGGTTTGACTGTAATCATTTCTTTTTACATGTGATTGGTACAAATTTGATCCCTCGTGAATTAATCTGTCTATGCAATCGAGGGTTTGCCTGCTATGATTTTATTTGACATTATTTTATGAAATAATCACATGTAATGTGATTCAAACAGAACATTGACGGAATTTTGACCAAGTATAATAATGAAATTTTATGGGTTTCCAGTTTTAACCCCAAATTATTGAGGGGTTTCAGCATACAGGTCAATGGGTTTACATTTTTTGTTGATTCTCTTTGAATCCCTGCATTATCATGATGACACTTGATGGGTATACAATTTTTTTCCCAAATTATACTATGGTTTTAAGATTACAATTTGCAAGCAAGCAATATATACTAGTGTATACAGTCAAGCCGTGTAGGGTTTCATTATATAAAGTCGTGTAGGGTTTCATCACAATTGTCTTCGTAGATAATGATATTTTATTTTATTTTTTATTTTATAGATAAGTATTACCAAAGGGGGTAACTCCCATGTACATTCAGATTTGGCTTTTACAGGTCAAGAACGAAATTACAAACCCTACTCATTCTATGAGCAAGAAAATTGCTGCAAGGATGTCTCCCATCCTGGTCAACCATTGCAAGTGGACCCCATTGAACCAAGCCAAGTCGGATTGCATGAAGTTGGAGAAGGCGTCCATGTTGGCGTTTTTGACTCCTACTCTAAATACTTCCCATGCGTCAATACGGAAGTTATCTACTGCAACCTGGCGGGCACTAGCTACATCTTCGTCCACATCGTCCTCTTCGGATTATGCCTCCTCCTCATCATTTTCCTCCTCATCTTCTACCACGTTCAGTATTTCTAGGTTGAAATAATATTTTAGGAAGCTGACCCAACCCTCATCACTTAGGTTCAGAATGGCATTGGCTATGGCCTCGGCATTACCAATTTCTATGAATCCGTCGATCCGCTCAACCACGACTTCCCTGGCCTCGGTTATGTCCACTAATGCGCATAGTATGAACTCGTATATTCTACCATTGCACTAGTGCTGATCAAGAGACAAAACCATAGAGACTAGGTCGACAACTACATTCCTTATTGTTGGGTCTGGAATGTTAAAAATCCTTCTGCACTGGGCCATTCCTAACTTCTTAGTGCAATGGCAGTCGACTCCGAACATGAATACCATCTTGCTTTTCTGGAAAACTTGGGGCTTCTGTGAAGAGATGGAGGTGGAGATCATATTGTCCAACTATTAATAGTCTTAATCCTATAACGATAAGGATTGCTTGAGAACCGGGCCCGTCGATTCATGCCATACCAAATCCGAACTAAATCCATCCTTATATTTCACACATGTGAATCCAGTCCTGCTTTGAGGTTCGCAAGGTTATTGGGATGAGAGATCTGGGTTTTTGGGATGAGTGTTTGTCAATAAATAAATCAGAACACTTTGATTGCAAACAAAATTTGCAGACATTGATATGTTATTATCACATTGTATGTATATATTTACAAACAACGATATATTCTTATGTCTTTGTATGTATATATATTCATATAAACATACAATCTGATAAGAATATATCATTGTTTGGAAATTGTAATCTGACAAGAAATCTGCGGGAGATGATGAGTTTCGGGCTTAAAGATGATATATTCTTTACAGATGGGGCACATGGTTAACAATGTAATGTGGTGAGGTTGAGATTAAAGTGACCACCTCCTAGTAGACAATGATATATTCTTTACAAACAATGAAATGCTCTTATCAGATTGTATATATGTATCTACAGACAATGATATATTCTTATTAGATTGTATGCATGTATATATATACATACAATCTAATAAGAATATATCATTGTCTACAAATAGTGATCATTGTATTTGCAGACAGTGATATGTTCTTATCAGATTGTATGTATATATTTGTAGACAATGATATATTCTTATCAGATTGTATGTATATATTTGTAGACAATGATATATTCTTATCAGATTGTATGTATATATATATACAATCTGATAGTAATATATCATTATCTGCAAATTGAAATCATTCTATTTGCAAACAATGATATATTCTTATTAGATTGTATATAATTGTCGATCACTAGTTCTTTCTTGATGATTAATGTTTTACTAACACTATAGCTTATACCATCAATTATCACAATCTAACCACATTGAACTGCACTCTTAGCTACTCTAACAAACTCTAACATACAATCTGATAAGAATATATCATTGTCTGCAAATTGTATTCTGACAAGAAATCCGCGGAAGATGATAAGTTTAGGGCTTAAAGATGCCCAACAAGCCGCAGTTAGGTAAACTCATATGCGTGGTTTGATGAAGGCATATGGGGCACATGGTTAACAATGTAATGTGGTGAGGTTGAGATTAAAGTGACCACCTCCTAGCAGACCCACGTGATATTTTGATCAGACCCACATACAAACGTAACTTGAAATAGGTTAATTGATAATTGTAAATAGGCTTTTTTTTTTAAATTACGCACCATTGAAATTAGACAGGAGTGGGCACTACAATATGAATAGACCAATTATTTGGCAGGAAAACTGAGATTTGAAATTCAATCACCATAATTCAATGCATTCAATATGCACATTCAAATGATTTTATAAAAGGGAATTTCCAGTGTCATTTTCAGTACGAATTCTCCTATGCTTTCACTGCATATCCTTTGCAAAATTCAGCTCAGTACATATAATGAAAACTAAAAACGTATTATAAATCATATAATAGACTGAATTTATGCAAGCCACCTATTTTATCAAGCACACTCCAATGTTTTTATAAGAGGGAATTTCCACAGTCATTTCCTCAATATCCTCTGCAAAATTCAGAGCTTACTAACGCAACCTATGCACATTCCTCTTAAAAGGCAGCTTATTCATGTTGGTACACCCAGAATAACTAAATACATTTTTTTATTTATCAGCTTACTGGATTTACATTAATGTTGTCTGTTTCATTATTCAATATACTCTTTTATATTTATGTACTGAGTGTTTGCAGTATTTTGAGGCATACAAATTATTCAATTTTCAGTCAATTGTTCAAATGAGCATTATCCATTATGTAATCATATCACATCATTATGATGTGATATAATTTGTTTTCTTCCATTTGCTATATGTGTTTCAATAGTCATATTACATATATGTATATACATATACATGTATATGTATATGTATGTACATGCATATACATATACATATACATGTACATGTACATGCATATGTATATGTACATATATATACATATGCACATGCATATACATGTATATGCATATGTACATGCATATACATGTACATGTATATGTATATACAAATTTATATACACTGTTATTTTCAGCTTCATACTAAGGATTGGAACATTGTGGATTTTAATGCTCCAATCAAAACTCTTATTGTTGTGCATGCAATATTGTAAGGATGATTTGATGTGGGAATGTTACAAGTACCGAGTACTACCCCCGTTTATTACAATTGTTTTGCAGGCAAGCGGGAGCGTCAAGAGGTGAACCAGGTATGTGGATTATCAACATACCATGGAAGTTGTGTTTGTTAACACAATAAACTCTATAGGGACATTTTTCTCTTAATGCTTTATGATATGTTTATATTTTATGTTGTATTATTTTCATACATATTTTGTTCTTACAAATGCTTATTTGATTCGAGGAATATATTTAACTACATTGGTCTCTTAATGGCAGGCATACGAGGATTTGTCCGCAATCAACATAAGGCATTAAGCATTAATGACAGGTAAAGTCTTTGACTTTACTTTGAAAATGACCTAGTAATACAAAAAACTATGTGATTTTATATATATGGCTGAAAGTTAGATGAACAAACTATTAGGGTAATTTGAATATGAAGTAAGATATTAATATTAGTATTATGTTTTATTGCAAAGTTATTGTGTTAGAATAAAATGAAAATAACAATATTATTATGGAAACTTTAGGGTCACGTGTAACTGGATTTGTTTGAAATAATATGAAATCTATAGAGGGTTAACTTAGAGGCTAATAGAGTAGCTAAGAGTGGAGTTCAATGTGGTTAGATTGTGATAATTGATGGTATAAGCTATAGTGCTAGTAAAACATTAATCATTAAGAAAGAACTAGTGATCGACAATTATATACAAACTAATAAGAATATATCATTGTCTGCAAATAGAATGATTTCAATTTGCAAACAATGATATATTATTATCAGATTGTATATATATACATACAATCTGATAAGAATATATCATTGTCTACAAATATATACATACAATCTGATAAGAATATATCATTGTCTACAAATATATACATACAATCTGATAAGAGCATATCACTATCTGCAAATACAATGATCACTATTTGTAGACAATGATATATTCTTATCAGATTGTATGTATATATATACATGCATACAATCTGATAAGAATATATCATTGTCTGCAAATACATATATACAATCTGATAAGAAAATTTCATCGTTTGTAAAGAATATATCATTGTCTACTAGGAGGTGGTCACTTTAATCTCAACCTCACCACATTACATTGTTAACCATGTTCCCCATCTGTAAAGAATATCATCTTTAAGCCCTAAACTCATCATCTCCCGCGGAATTCTCTTCAGATTACAATTTCCAAACAATGATATATTCTTATCAGATTGTATGTTTATATGAATATATATACATACAAAGACATAAGAATATATCATTGTCTGTAAATATATACATACAATGTGATAATAACATATCAATGTCTGCAAATTTTGTTTGCAATCAAAGTGTTCTGATTTTTTTATTAACAAACACTCATCCCAAAAACCTAGATCTCTCATCCCAATAACCTTGCGAACCTCAAAGCAGGACTGGATTCACATGTGTGAAATCTAAGGACGGATTTAGTTCGGATTTGGTATGGCATGAATCGACGGGCCTGGTTCTCAAGCAATCCTTATCGTTCTAGGACTTGGTACATCATCTTCAACAATATAGCCTTGACTTGGCCCCATGTCCTTGTCAAGGGTTGACCGATCAAGTGGCCAAATACTTGTTCTACGGAACCCACTAATAATGTTGGATGGTGTCAAAGCTTTTTTGAAATATTGGCTTGCTAGAGTTGCCAACTCTTCACACCCAATATCGATATGTGGGTTGTTAGCTTGCCAGATGGTTCGTTGCTCTCTGAAATATGCCTTGAATGGAGCGAAAATGCTGACATCCAATGGCTACAGCTTGTAACTGGTATGAGCAGTAAGTGTTAACAGGTCTATTCCTAATTTTCTTGCTTCTTCAATGGTTTTGAAAGCCACGTGGCTACCATGGCCGTCAAAAATCAGAAGGGCCCTGTTTGTTGGTGAAACGCCACCAAGGATATTACCTGCAAAATGGTCTAACCATTTGACAAATAGTTCCTTTGTCATCCAAGCATGTTCTTGGATTGCCATCAATGCACCTATCTCACAATTTACTATATAATTATGCATGTGCCTTTTTTATTTAAACAGGTAGAACCTAGGAATACTTGACCCAGCTGCATTTACACAAGCCATCACTATGATCCACTCTCTGCTCTTTGAAACCAAATGTGGTACACTCTTTACAGCCAATTTTTCAATAACTCTCATTCCGTAGTTCCTACTAGCTTGAATACCCATCTCATCGCAGTTCCAAATTCAGATTGCTCCATAGTGGTTAAGGTTAATCGTATCCTAAAGGTTGTCATAGAAAGCTTGCACGACTGAAGGACGAACTATAATTTCTCTGTCACTGTCCACTCCTTCAGCAGTTCTGATTGTCAAATCTGGGTGCCTTCTTCGAAATCCTTCCCACCATGACCTCCCGGGGACACCATTTGTGAATGGATTGGGCTGAGTTGTAGTGATTTGGGAAATTGTGGATTGTAGTTGATTGACGTGCAGTCCGTGGCCCAAATTTGCCATGTCCTTGCACCATTGGACAATTTCACCCTCCTCCTCATGAGATAATATGGTACATGGACCCCTCTTCATATTGGTGGTAACTCCTAACAGCCACGCCCTCAAACTGCTAGGTGGCATACCCCACTTGATTGTTGCTGCCCTAATTGGCATGTTGTGTTCTTCGACACTTTTGACTGCTCCTTCCATATCAGCATATTTCCATTGCCTAATGGGTATAGGTGAGGGCAGTTTTACATCGGGTTGAGCATCTGGCTGAACATCTGGCTAAACAGGTGGTTCGGCTTCTATTGTGTTGGTGGCTTCATCCGCAAATTCAAGAACGTCTTCTTTTGTGGGAATTGCATGCACTTCCTCTATAGGCTCTTCATCAACAAAGTGCACCCCATGAGTGACTCTAATGGCACGTGGTCCTCTTCCTACAACCCTTTTAGAGAGTCTTCTAGCAAGTGCCATTATATTCTACTTAACTTGCACAAACAGTAAAAGTTGCATAACTTGGTAGTGCAACAAAGAATATATCATTGTCTGCATAGATATATATACAATTTGATAAGAACATATCATTCTTTGCTAAAATATATATATAATCCGATTACAACATATCATTGTTTGCGAAGCTTGAAGTCATTAAATTTCATGATTATAATGAAGGGATTCGAAGGGAATATGACAAAATCTGTATACCCATTTATTTTCATGTGCATATTATAATTACTGAAAATAGAAAACATCTACCCATTAACCCGTATGCTGAAACCCATAAAATTTCATGATTATACTGGTGTTTTTCAATATACCCATTAATTTTCAAGATTATATTTGGTCAAAAATTCGTCAATGTTATGTTTGAATCACATTACATGTGATTAGTTCATAGAATAATGTCAAATAAAATCATAGCAAGCAAACCCTCGATTGCATAGACAGATTAATTCACAAGGGATCAAATTTGTACCAATCACATGTAAAAAGAAATGATTACAGTCAAACCCAGGCAAACCCTCGATGGCATAGACAGAATAAACCACGAGGGATCAAATTTGTACCAGTCACATGTATGTAATCTGATAAGAATATATATATATATATATATATATGAATGTATGTATGCATTATGATAAGAAAATATCATTCTATTTACAGAGAATGATATATTCTTATGAGAATGTATCATTGTATTTGCAGAGAATGTTATATTCTTATCAGATATATATATATACAATATAATATGATGAAACCCTACATGGCATGACTGTATATATATGTATTTGTCTGCAAATTGTAATCCATAAACTGCTCAATAAATTGGGACAAAAACTATAAACCCATTAAACTTCATGATTAGTAAAGAGGGATTCAGAATATAACTGTGATATGATTCCAAAATGGGTAATGCTGGTGTTATTATCTTGATTTATAATGAATGCAGGTGAAAAAAATGTAACTATGATATGATTAAATAATGGAAAATGCTAAGTTGAACAGCTGACTAAAAATGTATTAATTTGTATGCCTGAAAAGAATGTAAACGTTAAGTACATAAATATAAAAGAGTATATTGATTCATTGAATAATGAAATAGGCAACATAAATGTAAAACATATTGCCTAAAAAAAATGTAAAGATTGAGTACGTAAATATAAAATAGAATATTGAATAATGAATCAGACAACATAAATGTAAAATAGTATGCCTGAAAATAATGTAAACAATGAGTACATAAATATAAAACAGTGTCTTGAATAATGAGAATAGATAAATAAATGTAAAATAGCAAACTAATAATAAAAAACATGAATTTACCTATTCTGGTAATGTAAATAGTGAGTACATAAATATAAAACAGTATCTTGAATAATGAGAACAGATAAAATAAATGTAAAATAGCAAACTGATACTAAAAAACATGAATTTACCTATTCTGGTAATGTAAACAGTGAGTACATAAATATAAAACAGTATCTTGAATAATGAAAACAGATAGAATAAATGTAAAACAGCAAACTGATAATATAAAACATGAATTTACCTATTCTGGGTGTACCGACCTAAATAAGCTCCCTTTAAAGATGAATGTGAAGAAATTGCCTTAGGAAGCTCTGAATTTTGCAGAGGATAATTCATAATGATAATGACCCTGGAAATTCCCTCTTATAAAATCATTTGAATGTGTAAATTGGATGCATTGAATTATAGTGGTTGAATTTCAAATTCGAATGCATTGAATTGTGGTGGTTGAGTTTCAAATTTGAATTTTTTGTGGGAAACAATTTGTCATTTCATTTTGCAGTGGCCAATTTATGCCTGAGTTCCATCGTGGCCTTTAGGAAATCAATTTTATATTTGGTTTAATAGATAAAATAGGTGGCTTGCATAAATTCAATCATTTATATGAATTATAATATGTTTTTTGATTTATTAGGG
Organism: Sequoiadendron giganteum; assembly: GCA_007115665.2. Classification (NCBI taxonomy): domain Eukaryota; kingdom Viridiplantae; phylum Streptophyta; class Pinopsida; order Cupressales; family Cupressaceae; genus Sequoiadendron; species Sequoiadendron giganteum. The sequence continues at coordinate 732,121,711 of CM021100.1, read as the reverse complement.
AGCCTTACGCCATTAACTATGTGTGCAGGTACCAGAAGTTGATGGAGATAATACACGAAGATGTGATAGGAAGTGTGGGTGAATGTGCAATTGATAGCTCATAAAGCTGATCAATGTTTGCTATTATGTCAAAATGTGCACCATTAACTGTTCATAATGGTTTATATAATGTGAAATTGTGCACCATTAACTGTTCAAATATACATTTATTTTTATGTAGTTGAAGCTTTGAGCCACTTGCATAGAGTGGTAATTGTAAACATCAATGTACTTAAATAAATGCAAAAATTACTTTATTATCTACAACTTGTCTTGTATTCAAAACATATATGTACCAATAGATGTTTAGATTTTTTTTTTTTATTGGTTAGCTACACATTTAGTAGTGAACATATATTGGTGTTATGTGTAATTTTTTATTGGCATAAATAAAATAATGTAATGACTAAAATATAAATGGTTATTGGGGGGTCAGGTGAGCATGGAGTGAACGGGTATTGGATCGCAGGCGGCAATTGGGGGTTTTCCCCTAGTGTATGGATTTTTTTATAATTTTATGTTGCATATTTTTTTATAACTTTGGGTTTCTTGAGTTGGGCTTTTGCGGGAAGGTTTTGTTGCTTTCCCCTTGCTTGTCACGGTTTGTTGAAGTGTTGTTGTGCTCATTGTTGCAGCTTTGTCGAAGTTCTATTGTTGGCACCGGCTTGAGGGTGATCGTATGTAGTCTCATAGGGTGGATGAGATTGTTCTTTTGGTGGTCTTTGTTGTTGACTTCTTGGCTTGCGGTGGTGATCTTGGGAGGTTGGGAAGCTCTTTGACATGCTTGTCATGTTGGTTTTCTCTTGTTCATTGCTTTCTTCCCGTGCTTGTGTTTGGAGGCTTTGACTGGGGTGTGGACTGGTGCTCTCCCTAGTTTGGTTTAATGGATTCTTGTTTGTACATGATTTTACCTTGGTTGTTGGAGAACTTGCTTCATGTCCTTCTGCTCAAGGTGGTTTTGGTGGACTGGGGGTACATTTTTTTTCTATTACAATGTGTTCAAATTTGGTTATTGGAGGCTACTTTGCTTCCTCTTTTCTTTGTGACTGTTGTGTTGCTACAGGATTTGGTCCTATGCAAAAACTATGCTTTGGCCCATGTGCCTTTTGCTTTGTGGAGGCTTGCTCTAAGCCTTTTTGGGCTCTCTTGGTGGCCTCTTGGTTTAGTTTCATGAAGGGTGTTTTTGTTGTCCTCTCTGATGGACATTGGACTAGTTCGTGGTTTTATGTGGATGTAGTGGCATGGGTTCTCATGGTTTGTGAGGACATCTTTTTATTAGATTCTTGTTATCTCAAGAAGAATCTTTGGTTGATAGAGAACCTCTGGTATGAGGCGGTTGTGGTGGTGCGGGGGTATGTTGAGTTTCTATTTTAGTGTATTCTGGGATGGGTGTGGGAAGCTGCTATTCTACTTCTAGTGTTGTTGGTGACTACTCTTCTGTTGCAGGATTTGGTCATGTGTTTCATCTGGGTTTGGTTTTCGTTCATTTTTTTGACAACCCAGATGGTTTTGATGATAAAGGGAGCTTTTGCTGCCCTTTCTGCTACTCTATTCCCCATTCTTCAAATAGTGACTCCTATTGAGGGGGAGTCCTCTCCTTTAGAGGTTGAGGTTAAGGAGGCGGTTGAGGTTTTTGAACTTTTTCAATTGTGCCTCTCTCTTGATACTCCTTTGGAGGTGGAGCTTTCTCCTATAGAGGTGGAGTTAGGTTGGGCTAGAGGGGTTGGGTGGTGCTACAAGGGGGTTGTTGTTGGCCCTTTTTCTAGTGCATTCTTACTCTCCTATTGAGGTGGGCAATTCTAATGATCTAGGATTTTTCTCTTGTGGATAATTAAGTTGGGTAATTTGGATATGCTGCATCATTAAGTGTTATTTTTCTTGGCTCAATATTTGTTTTTCTGAGTGGTTCGTTGGCTATGGCCTGGCTGTTTCAGGCAATGTTCGTGGTCAATTGGTGTTCAAGGTCCCTATAAAACCTTGTTGTTTTGGGTTCAAGGATTCCTTCAAAACCTATCGGTGTGTCCTCTCTCATCTTATGGCTTGTTTTTCTCCTAGTTTTGGTGGCTAGGTGTTGGTTGACAATTTTTAGTTGTGTTGTGGTGACTCCGCTAGTTCTCTGCTTTTTGTGCGGGTTTCAGTTGCCCTTCAAAACCTGTTTCTATTATTTTGTTTTGTAGGCAGAGTTTTGAGACTTTGGTGTTTGATTGTATTCCTTTTCTTCACTTTGTACAAGGTTATGGGCCCTTTCAAAACCCTTCTTACCTTATCAAAAAAACTATATTTCAGGCATAGGTTACTTTGGTAACATAATTTTTTTGTATTTATTTTAATTAATGTTTTTTGTTGAAATAAGAACATCAATATCTAGTGCACAATTTTTTTTTCATTTTTTTAATCTATTTTACTATTTTCCCATGTGTGCAAAATAGAGACCTTCACAATTGCTAAAAACCCTACCTTCATTAGAAAATATAAAATAAATGTAATAAATAAATTAAATATATTCAATATTATACTTGTTGGGAAGCTTAATTTGAGTGTTACAAACCTACAATTTATCTTGCCACATTAATTTCATTTGTTGGTCCAACCCAAGGTTGGAAACATAAAATTTTGAGTAAAATATGAGACCTAAGGTGGAAAGAGAACTTAGAGCCTTCATTTGAAGTACCTTCGAACAAAGGTTTTTTTATGTTTTACACCTTCAAAAGAAGGTATTTTCTGACTCACCTTCGAATGAAGGTGTTTGGATGATTTGAGCACCCAACACTTTCAAAAAATTTGTGGCACATAATTGGGACTCTCTATTGTGAGTTCACCCTTAGTAAAATCCATATGTGTAGACTAGATAATTTTTTTCTCAATTGCAGTCTCACTAACAGTTATAGAAGCATGTATTTCCCACTAACTTGATTATAAATCATCATTATCCTTGGTAGGTGAATTTGAAGATAGACTAACAAGGCTTTTATCTATTCTAAATATAATCTTTCGCCTATAATGCTACCATTGTCTAATTTTTTGGCATTGATGCATAGAGTACTAGTGGTACCTATATCCATGTCAATCAGGTTATTGTCATTGTGTTTGTGTTCTTTCATAGATTTAACACCTATAGATGGAAAGTCATGATCTATACATGATGAAATAACGATTGAAACTTCTAGTTTTGCTAAACCCAAGAATCTAATAGCACTTGCAATTCCATTACTTTCTATATCCTCCTTAATATAAGAATTCATTGATTCAAAAGAAATATTGAATCATTTCTTCTTGACTCAATAAATTACTTTGAGACTATTTTCCTATTTTTGAAAAACTCAAACATCTCTCTCTCTCAAATAAGACACTACATTGTAGCATTTGAGTTTTAAATGGATTATGATTAAAAAAGTATGTAGTTGCAAACCACTTGTTCTTCATACTTTCCTTGCTTCAACCTTTTTACCATTCAAATAAAAAGAATAGCTTCTAATTTGTATGCTATCTTGCCCCATTCTATTATCAAAACAAAGAGAAGATTCAACTTGAACAATTTCATGTAATGTGTTATTTTTTTCTTTAACTTTAGAAAATGAATCAAGTTTTTAGTTTAAATATTTAGACCATGTTTTGGTTTAGGAACTTCGGGATCTAGGGGTCTTATACAATTTTTACACTCAAAATCCATATCCACGTGGTTCAGGAACAATGATGGCATAATTCCATCATATTTGAACAAACTTGTTGAGCCCAAGTGTGAATTATTGTGGTATAAATTCTTGCCATCTTGAGACCATGGCAAATTTTCTCTAAACACCTTCCTAGTTATGTAGGCAAAGAGGTGCACTCTTATTATCTAAAACAAGGTTGCAAACTACTCAACCAACTATCTTCTGGGTGCAATTCCAACCTCAATAAGAAAATGCACAAATTAGACCTTTCCTAAATAAAATACCATCTCAATGGTACTTAGGGCTTGTTGATCCTCAACCATTTCATCTAGATCAACAATGAATTTATATACTTTATCTAATAACCATTTAAAACCTTCATATGTGACATGGCCACCTCTCCAAAATGGAACCTCTTTAATGTCACACACTCTTCCAATTATTCTAGGATATAAATTTGCAACTGACCAAATTTGGTAACATTGTGTGACAAGGAGATCCTTTGCTATGATTAAAACCCCCATTATAGCAAACAATATTCAATCTTTGCAATCTCCTCCAAAAGTTAGTAATTTGTCGATTGGTAGATAGAAAATAGTAATCATGGGCAGTTTGCAACTTTGCACAACACTATTTCATCTCAACTATGAAAATAATAAGTGGTGGATGTTTATCATCTTCCACATTCTTATCTATAATGCAAGAAGAAATCATAATGAAGTGCAATATCCCCAATTAGGGATATCGTATTTTTCTAATTGATTCAACACCATAGAAAATCATTATTTAAATCTTATTTTAAATTAGATATACTACAACAAATAATATACTTAACAACAAATATATAAATCAATGATAAATCCTTACAAAATGAACAAGTGACGCATCAATTTGTGAAACGGGTTAATCCTCTTATTGCAGTGAGAATTACACTTACAAATAATTCAGTTTGCTACAACTTTCAAGAACAAATGCAACAATATTATTATAAAAAAACTAGAAAATATAGAAAATATAATTAGAATTCCTAAGCAATAAGAGAGCTACGTAAATCTCAAAAAATAGGCACTATAGGAGTCGCCTAAATAAAAAATAGTGAAGCCCAAATATAGTCCTTGTATGCAACTGGTTCAAGGGTTTCCTTCCACTAATTAGCTATGGAAATAGGGGGTTTCCATCCTCAAATATCCAATGATAGATGAATAATATTTCCAATCTATTTGAATGAAATCAAGGGATTATAAAGCATGTCTTCTCTTGAACAATGTCTTGATTAAATATGCAAATTTCAAATTATCATCCTTTCCCTCCAAAATACACCCACACACAATCCTTGGCCGACACTATTATTAAAATGATCAACAAATTACATAACACTCACAACCCCATAATTTGGATGCCCAATGTAAACACTTACACTTCCCTCAGTTACTTTCCCTAAGCCCATGGGAAATGAAAAATGGTCTCATGGGTCAATCCAAAATCTTATGGAAAAAGGGAACATGATCATCCTCTCTCCCCATGATTTCTTGCCTTAAAACAATTCAAATTTGGATCCTTTAGGATGTCGGATCCTTCCCATGTAGCATCTTCAATTGGCAGATCCTTCCACCTCACTAAATACTCGCTAATGGTTTTATTCCTCAAATTTGTTTCCCAAAAATCCATGATAGCTTCTGGTATTAGAATGGATCTTCATCATCCAAAGGTGGCAAGTCTTTGGATGGTACAACATGCTACCCCATTTCCTTTCTAAGGAAAGAAACATGGAAGATGTTGTGGATTATACTATTCTTGAGTAGCTCCAGCTCATAGGCTATTTCTCCTACCTTATAATCTTGTTCTTTGTTCCTTTCTTCTTCAATGAAGATTTCCTGTAGGGTTTTAGCCCTAGTTAAACCATGTCCCCAACTTCAAAAAATATTTCGATATATGTCATTGGTATGCATAGATCTTTTGTTGGTTTTGGGCATGTTGAAGATGATCCTTGAGGGACTTCAATACCTCTTGACTTTGCTTGATCATATTTTTTGCCTCGAGCATAGGTTAATTTTTATGATTGCAAGATCCACAAATTTTAGAGCATTATATCCATACAAATCCATGAAAGGTGAAATACCTATGGAAATATGGTAGGAGGTGTTATAACGAAGTTCTCCCAAATGTAACCACTTGACCCAAGTTGTTTATTGACCAGAAATGTGATTTATTAAGTACCCCTTCAATCCACTTGTTGACAATTGGAACTTGTCCATCTTTCTAGGGGTGAGCTCTATTCCTACCAAACAAAAAAATTATTGCCAAAAGTGACTCAAAAACTTATTGTCCCTATCACCAACAATGTTATTAGGTAACCCATGTAATCTACAAACCTCCTTAAAGAATAAACAAAAAAAAATAGGAAGCCTTAAAATGAAAGGATATGGCATAAAGATGCACATACTTGGTGATTCTATCCACCACAATAAAGATGCAATATTTGTCATTTATCTTGGGTAAACCAGTAATAAAATCTATAGATATACTTTCCCATTTTTTCTCAAGAATGGGTAATGGTTGAAGTAGGCCTGCATGAGAGACTTGTTCTACATTATTATGCTAGCAAGATGAACATTCATTAATGTGCTCAAACGCATCCCCTTTCATTCCTTTCTAGGAGAATCTTTCTTTGTTCTATTCGTGTGTCTCAAAATACCCTGGATGCCCAACCAATGGAATATCATTAATGGATCTTAAAAAAATTCCTTCATCTTTGATTTTGAGAACAAATATATCCTCTCTTTATGTAGAATTAAGTCTCCCACCACTTTGAGCTTGTCATATTTTACTCCTCCATCCAACATCTTAGCAACAAAATCATTCTTGCAATATTCAAATATGATGGTAGTGACCAATCAACAAAGATATAAAAAAATGGGACATAAAGTGGATCTTAAAGATAATGCATTAGAAACTACATTATACCGACCCTTCACATATTCAAGATCAAAATTATATGCCTACAACTTGCTTATCCACTTCTCTTGTTTGTTAGTTAGGTCTTTCTAATTGAAAATTTACTTAAGGCTATTGTGATCAATCTTAATCACAAACTTTCCATACACCAAGTATTGTCTAAACTTCGTTGAGGCATGCATGATTGCTAGCACCTTCTTATCATAAATAGAAATCTTCTTTTTTATGTCAATTTCCTACTTTCAAAAGCTATATGTTGTTGTTGCTACATCAAAACATCTCCAATGCTCTCCCCAGAAGCATCACATTCCAACACAAAAGTAAGTGAAAATTTTGGGACAACCTTTTTTCAACTTGTTAAAAGTCTACTCGATAACATTTGTCCACTTAAATGCTCCCTTCTCAATCGAATATGTGAGTGGTAGTGTTAGCCAAACCTTTTGTAGGAGATCAATAATCCCAAGAATACTCTTAACGGTGACACATTGTTGGGGGTGGCCAATCCCTAATATCTTGAATCTTATGTTGGTCCTCTTGGGCCCCTTGTTCATTGATGACATAACCCAAATACAAAATCTCCTTAAGCCCAAATTTGCACTTTGATTGTTTAGAAAAGAATCAAAGCTACTCCAATATGCTTAAAACTTCATCCAAATGCTTCAAGTGATCTTCCCAAGTTTTACTATATATCAAGATATTCTTAAAGAAAACTAAGACAAACTTCTTTAAATTCTTGCTAAATATTGTACGCATGCATGATTGAAAGGTTGTAGGAGCATTAGTCAATCTAGAGGGCATGACTAAGAATTCAAAGTGTCCACAATGACACTTGAAAGCAGTATTAAGAACATCCTCATTCCTCATCTGAATCTAATGGCACCCTGAATGCATATTGATCTTTGAGAAGTATACAACTCCATGCAACTCGTCTTAATTCATCAATTCTAGGAATGAGGCATCTATTCTTGATTATGTCTTGTTTAATGAATAGTAGTCAACATCCTCATGGTTTTGTAATTTTTCTTCACTAGCACTATCGAAGAGGCAAATGGGCTAGAGCTTCACCTTATATGGCCCATATCTAAAAGATCCTTTATTGCCTTCTCAATTTCTTCCTTGTGGATCCTAGGGTGGCAATAAGTGGTTATCACCAACTTTGCACCAGCTTCAATCTCAATGATATGCTAGAACCCCCGATTAGGTAGTAGTCCTAGGGGTATATCCTGAAAAAAAATGTCATACTTATCCAACATAGCTTGCACATCAATATGGTAAGCAGTATTCTTGTTCATGGATGATTGTTTTGGTGTGATCAAGCAGCTAGTTGTCTAAGCTACTTGTCCTCTCTAAAAGCACTTTCCATCCTTTTAGCAATAATTACTTGGGGTGCTCCATTTCGGATTCCCTTGAGAACTACTTCCTTTCCTTCACTTTTGAATTTCAATTCCATCGATGGGTAGTTCTATGGGAATTCTCCCAAAGATTATAGTCATTGTACTCCAAAAAACATGTCAATATCTCACAATCCAACCACATAAAAATCTTCACATATCAAATGATCTCCAAGAGTCATTTCTAGTTGTCAAATCCTTTGGGCACATGGTATTGTAAACCCATCAACCATTGTCATATTGAAGCCCTTGAAATTCTTGGCTACTAAGCCCCTTCTTACCACCAAACCCTTGTCTATAAAATTGTGGGTTGCTCCACTATCAATCAAGACAATGATACTTTAGCCAACTAGCAATCCATGAATCTTGAATGGATTGTACTATTGAGTTCCAAAGAGAGCTACAAGAGTTCCTTCACCTAGGTCTTCTCCTTCATCAAATTCTTCATTTTCCTTTTTAGCCTCAACTTCTTTTATTTCCTCATCTAACCTAACTTCAATATAGTGCAACTAACCTTTGCCAAGGCATTTGTGTCCTCGCTCCCAAGATTCTTTGCTATGAAAATAGAGTTGTTTTCTCCTAAGTTCATTTTTGTTGTCTTCATTTATTTTTAATGATGGAAAAATATTCTATGTACTTGATTCTTCCTTTTGGAACTTCTAGTTTATAGGAGAATTAGCATAGGATTTACTCTAAGGTAAGGAAGATTCCAAAGCTAGGGCCCTTTTGATTGCCTCTTAAAGAGTGGAAGGTTCCAATGGCTTGGCCAATCCCTTCAATGGCTCTGCCAATCCTTCTATGAATAGAACAGTGATCCTTTTCTTAGATACATCAAGAACTTTGACAACTATCGTTTGAAAGTCAACTATGTAGTGTTCCATTAATCCATGGTGTTTTAGTTGTGCCAATTCTCGAAAGTAAATGTTTGGATCAACCCTATCAAATATTTCAATCCACCTTTAGTTGAACTCTTCAAAAGTAGCAATGAGGCTATGCCATTAAGTCACTATGCCAAGGTACCATCATTCATGGGCTACCCCTTCCAGATGGAGGTAGGGAAACTCGATGGCTTCTTCTTCATACATTGGATTTAGTGGTGGTAGGAGTTGATTTTCCAGATCCAAGCACAAGTTGAACACTTTTGCATCCCATCAAACATAGGTACAAAGATCTTGCCTAAATGTTGCAATTCCTTGTTAGCATGATACTGAACTAGTTTCTTCTAAATTAAAGGATCATTTCAAAATTTGATGTTGCAAAATGTAGAAAATGACAAATCATCTTGAATTTCTTGCTCTAGAGATTTGCATTCAGCATGAAGGGCTAAAAAATCCTCTAGTATCTTCTTTTCACCTCTCCTTCTAATGGGTCTAGTCTCTTTTGAAGGAATTTGGGTTGGAAGGGATTAGGTGAAGAATCAACCATTTGGTTAATGCCTAATGTGCTTCCCTTTCAAGTAGGTGATTCTAAGCTCTCAAACCTTTCTAACCTTCCATGACTTGCATCATCATTGCCATTGTGTCTTTGAGTGCTTGAGTCATCTCTCTCTATCCTGCATTCAAATTTATCCCTGATACAAACATCACTTGAGCCTTTTCTTTCTCAATCAATTTGTGTCTCTATCTATCTACCATCTTGTGTATCCACTTTCCACTAAAATGCATCAACCTTTGGTTCCCTAGGTGGTAAGATCAAGGCTAAGATAGCAATGTAATATCCTTGATTAAGAATATTGTGTATTTCTAATTGATTTAACTCCGTGAAAAAACAATGTTTAAATCTTATTTCAAATCAGATCTACTGCAATAGATAATATACTCAACAACATATGCATAAATGAATAATAAACCCTTGCAAAATGAACAAACAACATAACAACTCTTACTATAGCAAGAATTACACTTATAGATAATCCAATTCACTAGAACTTTCAAGAATAATTATATCATTATTATCATAAACATAGCAAATTTGAAGCAAACAAAATTACAATCCTAGGCGCTAAGGGAGTTGCCTAAATCTCAAATAAATAGGTGATATAAGAGTAGCCTAAACAAAAAATCAATGAATCCCAAATACAATCCCTATATTAGACTATTGCGACTAGTTCAAGGGTTTTTGTCCACTAACCAACTATAGAAATCAAGTGGTTTATGTTCTCCAATCTCCAATGATATATGAACAAGATGTCCAATCTATTCGAGTGAAATCAATGGATAAACAAGCATGTCTTCCCTCAAACCTTGTCTTGATTAAATATATAATTTTTCAAACTCTTTTCATTTCCCTCCAAAATACATCTGCACACAATCCTTGGCCAACACCATTATTAAAATGATCAACTTATTACATAACACCTATAGCTCCATAATCAAGACACCAATGTAAACACTCACACTTAAGTTACTTTCCCTAAGCCCACAAGAAATGAAAATGGGCTTGCAAGTCAATCCAAAATAATATGGAAAACAGGGACATGACATGAAGTGCCTTCTAGCTAGAATATCTTACCTTCCTCTATGGAAAATGTACTCTAGCAAGCTAGCCTTGGAACAACTTTCTCCTCTAATATTGGCATAACACTAGATGTAAGATAATCTAAACCTAATAAATACATATTACTACATTCTCTAGTACTTGGGTTGCATGGGGCATCCATTATCACAAAGTGCAATTGTTCAACCACATTGAAGATGCAACAAAACCCCTCAAATTCTACAAGGTCTTTTGAAAAAAAATTGATGAACAAGTAACAAAGTTTTTTATTTCAAAAACAAATACTTATAATGCTTGCATACTTATCAAGATTTAATGGCATAGTTTTTTACCCCAACTCATTAGACCATTCATGCTCATGGGATTGCATTTGTATGGGTCAATGAATTTGACTCAAAAACTACACAATTAAATCCTAATCAAGCATCATATAAATTGTCACAACAAAAAGCACAACCTCCTTGATAATAAGGGGGCTAAGAAGCTCTATAATGAATGGTCATAAGGCACAACACTTGTTGAAGGTTTTGCAAATGGGGTAGCAAGCCAAGTGTGCTTGATCTTGGGGAAAACTCCGTGATTAAGCATGCTTGTGTTGGAGTAGTACTAGGGTAGGTGACCTCCCAAGATGTCCCGATGCTTCACCTCAATGAGCATCACCTCTAGATGTAATGAATGCTAAGTGCATCATACATGCTCTTGAGAGATCAGTTCTTATGAACCACCACTCATGAAATATGGTTCAATGAGTTTGACTGAAAAAATATACAACTAAACCCTAATAAAACATCACATAATTTGGCACACTATGAAAAACATTTCCTCCTTGATAGTGAACGTGCTAAGGAGCTCTATAATGAATGGTTCACAAAGCACAACACTTGCTAAAGGTTTTGCAAATGGGGAAGCAAACTAAGTGGGCTTGATCTTTGGGAAACTCCATGGTTAAGCGTGCTTGACCTCTTCGAAAGTCTCAATGCTTCTCCCTTAGAACAACACCTAGATGCAATGAGTGCTAAGTGGATCATTCTTGCTCATGAGAGATGGTTTCTTATGAACCAATACCCATGAAAAATGGATCAATGAGTTTGACTCAAATATTATGCAATTAAATCATGATAAAACATCACATTATTTGGCACACTGCAAAAAACGCTGGCTACTTGATCTGCAAAATAGTTGAACATTCTTCCTCTATAGAAAGCTACCAATGAATTGTTTGGAATATTGAAGCAAATTAGAACACTAGACATCAATTGAGATTCATGATTTGTGCTTGTAGGCACATCCAAATTCATAAAAACGGAGATTGGGGTAGGTTTTGGTCATAGTTCCTTTATTTTTCATCATTTTCCTTTTTTCACCCATGGGGCTTTGAGAATCCAACAAGGAGTCTAAAGGGACCAAAGGATCCTTCAAAAGGCAAAAATAAGCCTAATAAGACCAAGGAGAGAGCCAAATGGCCATCATATAGTCACCAAGATAAGTGATTATGGTGATGGCCCGTGGATGGGTATGGAAAATAAGGATGCCATTTTCAGAATCAGGGTACAAGTGTATGAGATACATCTCATACATTCCAAATCTATGTTGTCCAAACATGCATTTTTTTAATCTTGTTCTCTTTTTTTTTAATCCTGCTGACATGTACTGCATGCTTTCCAAAAGAATTCCCCTAATTTCTTCATTTGAATATCTGAAAAATGCCTTGGGTGGATTTCTCTTTTATCTTTTAGAAATTGAGCATTTCATTTAGTCCTTTTTTTTCCTTTTCTTTTGTTTCTTATAACAGATGTCCAATAAGGAGACAGGTATGCAGGCCTTCTGCCTTCAAGGTGCAGTCTTCAAAAATGTTTCCAGGTTTCAGTGGGCCATCATATATGGGTAAGAGAACAGTTGAAATAAAACCTATCGGCACATATTAGACCAAAAAATCTTTAATTCTATTATTAAAAAATTTCAATGCCAAGCAATAGTATCAGAAAGCAAACAAAATGTTTGTGAATAACTAAAAACTTCAAGAGTTTGCAATAGAGAGGATTGCATAATGATCTCCAGACTTCGAGAACAAAGCATATGAAGATATGAAGAATAAAATAGAGCTCAAATCAGCTCCAAAATATAAAAAGCTCAATGGAAGCTTGTGAGGTCAGGGAAAAATTCAAATACCCAAAACACATCCACAATGTACAGAAATCACAGAACTGAGAAAATTGTGAGAAAAAAAAAAAAGAGTCACTTTAAGCTTCCACAGTCCATGACATTCAAAAAAATTGAATTTTTTATGAATATGTTCTTCTCCATACCCAAAAAACTGTCATCATTAAAAAGAATTTATGCAAAATCCATTTCTCACTATTGTTTTCAAATGCAATGCCCACAAAAAAACTGATACCCACAAACAATTTTTCCTCCAACATACAATTTTAAAAAATAATCTAGGATTAACAATGAAATGACTTGTACCCACCAGAATTCAAATGTCACAATTAAAAACAACTTCCAAACTAATGAAACAAAAAAAATTGATCCTGCAAGCAATTCTCCACCCACCAGAGTAATATAATTAAATTGGCAATGAAATGAGTTCTACCCCTTTCAATTCAAATGTAGCAATTTAATTCAGATTCCACAATACTGAGTTAAAAAACTGATAACCACAAGTAAATCTTCATCCAACATGCAATTCTAAAACATTAAGGAATGAAAGGATTTGTACCCACCTCAATAATCAATGCAAATTCCACATTACTGAATCAAAAAAATTGATACCCGCAAGCAACTTTCCACCCACAAAATTGAAAACAAGCTGGGAATGAAGTGATTTGTACCTACCTCAGATAAAATAGTTTTCTGCCTCCAGTCTAATTCTGCTACAACCCTTTTTTGTCCATGAGGTCTAATTCTTAGCCCCGGTTCATTATTACCAAACCCTAAAAACCCTAAAAAAGTAATACCTAGATGGCAAAATCAGGGGGAGCGTTTGGTTTGAACTTTGAACTAGGAGAAAATAAAATCCAGCTATATATATGATGTGCCAGAAGGGTTTTAAGAAAAGGGAAAGAAGCATAATCACAGATTTTACAAATAGACCCTGATAAAACACATTGACCTTGATAAAACACACAATGAATATAAATCAGCAAGAAGGATATCACAGACTGTATATGTATCTGCAGAATTAACTGCAATGGTTGAAATTCAAACATGTACACAAATTCAACCTTCATCTATGGTCATTTTTCTACATTGAGTTTCCAGACTTGATATCTGATTTGGTTGGAAAACATCCTGGTCCAACGCTAACATAAGATTTCAAGAGACTTTCTCCAGAGTTGTTTTTACTGCCCCTCCAGCTCAAGACCAATATGACAATCCAATCTCCAGAACCAGAAAATATATCATTCCCATCCCTATCTGCGAAAAGGGAAGAGAACACAACAAAAATCAAACTGTATTCCTTCATTAACAACTTGCAATATGCCTACTGTCTCACTACCAGCAACTGAAGGCATTATTAGATTGTACTCACACCTTGAAAGCATTGTATGATTCAATTCAGATTACTTATGACTGAGTGTCCTGAAACTCCTTCACAACAAAAGGAGAAACAGAATCTGTAATGAAATCAGGCAAAGACATGGTGCTCAACTCATGGCTGGCAACCCATCGCTGCAACTTCCAGGCCTCATCATCCATGTCGAAAATTCTGGTGCCAAGCAAATCATGCAAGAGGAGCCTGAAATAGTTGCCCTTGAACAATTCCCAGAACTGGTTTTGATAATCACCTCTATTCGGGGTACCTAAAAAGTCATCACCACTCCATCACCTGTTGCCGCTACATCAAGAAACCAAACAGGGAAAGATTTTTCCCATGAAGGTTGTTAATATAGATTACAAATATTAGAAAAATAAAAATATATCATTTTTTACGACCAAACTTTTGGGAGCTATGGAGAAACGTCGTTCAAAAAATGACCTTTCAGCCAAATTTAGCAGGCTTATTCTGAAAGAAGGTACCAGGGGTACCAGGGATTTCTTGATCTTTGAAAATTCACAGGCCCAACATAACGAAAAGTCTATTGGTGCAACCAAAGAAACAAAATTTCTAGAATATGGAAGAGATTTCTTAAGTGAAAGAACAAAGGGGGATCCAAGGACAGTTTCCTCTAATAACACAATGAGTTAGCATCATAAGATTCAAAGCAAACATCCATGTAATCAGAATTATGATATAACGACAAAACCAATATTGGCAGATACAAAATGAAAATTGTGTCCAACACCACCTGTAGAAAAGGTGACGAACATTTCTCAAAAGATTTAAAAAAAAGATTTAAGTGCATAAGAGAACCATAGACCTTTTCTGAATACTCATAATAAAAATGCATTTTACTAACAGAAGGCCTGTAACAAACTACAAAAGTTCGATATCTCAGAACTTCAGCCCTCACATCTCAAAAGGAAATCCATCATAAAATGTTTTTTTGTTTGCCAAGCAAAATTGTGAAACGCCTAGCCAATCCATCTTTTAAGCAGAAGGGCTTCAGCCACCTACATGAACTAAATCACGGTAGCCTCATTTGAATAGGACACAACTTGTGTTCTGGTTCCTTGTTATACTCTCTGCAGCTAAAAATCTATTGACAACATATGCAATGGAAGATGTAGGAAAATTTATTATAGCTGAGTCCTATCTATAAGGGTGGCCTTAATGGTGGAAATCAACTTCTATCTGCTGATGATGAAAGGGCCAATAGGAGGGAATGGAATCTAATAACCATCCATTTGAATTTTACTTGAGAACAAGAGGTTGATAAACTAAGCATGAGGAATCAAGGATAAACTTACAAGTAACCATTTCTCGCAAGGAAGGAACATATACATGGAAGCAAACTTAATCTTTCTGAATGGATTCATTATGATTTTTGATAATGAAGCTTATCAACAGCAAAGGGCGCAACATATTCAGAGACTACGTACAAAGTTGAAAAACAGCAGATAGATAAAACACAGATATCAGTAATGCTGCATAGCAATAACATACTAGTCAGACTTGGTCTTGAATTGGATTTGCAAGGTAAAGAGTTGAAGTCAGACGTAAAGTCAGTAAAGACTTAGCATCTGACATGGAAAACTAAGAACCATCGACCCATCTGGAAATTATACCAAAAAATAACTACCAATCTTTCATTCTATGACAATTTTTTCATTCTGACATTCGTAATGCTGATGGCAACAAAATTTCCTTACAAAATACAGTAATTCTTGAAAATGCTACCCACTGGTGAAATTAAAAAAAATAATGAACTGCTACAGAATTACATCCTCCCACAATTAGAAATCTGAAATTATCCTGCAAAAAACCAAGTTTGGGAGGATGAAAATCACCCTTATTTAGTACAACTTCCCGTTTCAACGACTAAGTTTTCACTATGCTACCACACATAGACCGCAGAACAAAATGCAAGTTCAATGGTGAGTCAGATATGGCAAAAAAGTGTCCTAAACAAACTTGAAATCTTGCACCAGCTAATAGGGATCTTTCATAGACTCAGCAAAGGAGTCAGCTCAAATCTTTTTCTTCAGACTTCGTGAATTAGACATGAATTTAAGAGTTACAGTAGAGGCTAGTAACAAATGATGGTAATGGACTTGTATATTTTTGTCTAGCAATGTATGGTATAAGACTTGGGATTCTCTAAGCAGAATTTTGCAGTGCAAATGTCTAAGGAATAGATGAAAGATCACTGACACTGCAAACTGCAGAGTGAAATTATCTCAACTTTTATAGAAAATCTATACCAGAAATTATTCTTGAAAGCAAAATATCACTTCCCTTATAGAACTTATATTACCATGAGTAAATTGACATATGCTTTAACAAATCTTGAGATTCATCTCTGTCATCCTCCAGAAGATCCTGCAGCAATCAATGAGGTCACATATACACCTGCCCATGTTTTCACACTCTGATAATTAGCCTATTCAGAGCAACACCAGTCACCATTATGGTATCCAGAGAAATGCTTGTGCTTCCAAATTCCTGATGAGTATTCAATGTTTTGCAATTTGTCCTTTCCACCCTCAAAATGAGAAGACTCGGATTCAAGGTTATCCAAAATGGTTGTCTTCCTAGCAAGAAATTAAAAAATGAACCCTCAGATCAGAATAACAATGCAAAACATAGCACCATTATGTAAAATGGTCTGAGATTAAGACTCATTAACAATTGAAATGTAGATTCACACCTTGTATCTATGCCCCTATTCGCTTGATTTCAAGGGTAATTTCAATGTCAGAGTAGTATTCCCTCATCACTTTGGTTGCATTCAATTCTATACTACATTTTCAGCAGTGTGAATTTTTTTTTGACTCTGCTCTTCTTTGGGTTTATAACCTTTTTCAGTCATTTCTGACAACAGGGTGGAAGCAACATCAGAAGTGCCTTTCTTGTGACACAAGCTAATAAGTGCATTGTAAGTTGAATGCTGCGGAAGAATATCTCTTTCCAACATTTTATATAAAAGCATTTTTGCATGATCCAGCTTGCCTTCATTGCAATGTTTCTTGATTACATTGTTGAAAGCACGAATTTTTCGATTTTGATCAAGTTTGTCAAGTAACTCGAAAACAAGCCTGAACTCCTCTTTTTTGCAATATGCGTTGATAAGGGTGACATAAGTCACTTCACAGGGAACCAACTCTCTCTTAAGCATTCCATCAAATAATGCACAGGCCTCCTCTACCTTGCATTCTTTGCAAAGTCCATCTATCAGAGCACCATAGGTGATAGAATCAGGTATACAACCATTTTCTATCATTTTGTCCATGATCTTTATGGCCAAATTAGCCTGATTTGCTTTGCAATGTCCATAAATCATTGCAGTATAAGTCACTTTGTTTGGTACCATGCCCTTTTCAAGCACTTCAGAGAAGTACTTTTCTGCATCCTCCAAATTTCCCACTTTACAGAAACCACTTATCAATGCTGTGTAAGTGTGAATATCTGGTTCACAGCCATGTTCAATCATGTCATCAAACAACTTCAAAGCCCGGTTTGTATCTCCCTGTTTGCAATGACTGCTAATTAAAATTGTGTAAGTTACCTTATCAGGACATAGCCCACGTTGAATACATTCATCCAACAATTCGTGAGCCTTATGTAACCTACCCTTTCTGCAAACACCATCAATTATTGCATTATACGTGCAAATACTAGGCGTGCAACCCTCTCCAATCATTCTATCCAACAGCTTGAATGCTTGAGTCAAATTACCCTCTTTACAATGTCCTCCAATCAAAACAGTGTAGGTAACAGAATTTGGAGCCAAGCCCTGTTCCTGCATTCTTCTAAACAGCATTTCAGCTCTCCTCAACTTCTTTATCTTACAGTATGCTTCAATCATGGTAGTATAAGTATAAACATTAGGCTTAGAATTACTGCTCCTCACCAATTTCAATAGCAGTCGAAACGCTTTTTCGACCCATCCTTTCTTGCAGAGACCATCAATCAGAGTACTGTGTGTATAAACATTGGGCATAAACCCTTTCTTAACCATTTCCTCCAACAGCTCAAAGGCCTTCTTCACCTTACCTGCCTTGCACAAACCATTGATCAGAGCTGTATAAGTAATAACATTAGGAGTACAACCTGTTTGCGACATCTTCTCAAACAACCCAAATGCTCTGCCCATATGACCCCTCCTGCAATAGGCATTGATAATTCCAGTATATGTAACAGGATCTACCTCAAATCCCTTTTCTAACATTCTTCGCAAATGCCGCTCGGCTTCTCTGAGTTTTCCCTCTCTAGAGAAACTCCCAATCAGTGTCTTATAAGTGCAAGCATCAGGAGAGACACCATTGGCAACCATTTCTCTATAAAATTCCTCTGCCACCTCAGAACTTTCCATTATCTGACATAACTCTCTGAGTACACAATTAAAAGTATGCACATTCAAAGGCATTCCTTCATTGTTGATATCAAAAACAGTCTTGACAGCTTCTCTGATCTTCCCTGCTTGGGAAAAACTTCTAATCATTGACTGCAACACACCCTGGGCTTCCTCAATTAGACCACCATTAACCAGGGACCTAGCCATAGTTTGGTAAAGCTGAATATGAAGCTGGTGCTTTGGTTGCTTGACTGTCCAATAGAAGAAACTGAGGGCTAGCCCCTGGTCATCCCTCTGGAGCAGCTCAACCACTGAAATAGCTTGTTGGGTACTCAGTTTAGGGGCCAAATGTTCTAGAGGTAAAATTGAACGGCCTCTATGATAATGTTGTGTCACGACGTTGCAGATTTCTCTCAGAAAATCAGAAGAATTCTGAATGAAATTGGTCCTACTTGTACTTATGCTTCTTAGGTTCATTAATGTAGGCAATACGAATGAAGCCACAAACGCAGAGGGGGTCCAACAAATAGTATATAAAAAGTGGGTTTTGCAGACAACGGACCTGTGGATGATTTTGGCCATTGATTATGTCCTCAAAAAGTTCAGTGTCGACCATGCCAAAATCCAGATCAAAATTTGCTTCAGAAACTCGCGCTTTTTCCTGAATCTCAAATCACTTGGGTTCGGACATCTGATGCCCTATTTTGTTTGGGCTAGGTACTTCAAAAAACTTCCACATCGCTCCGAGAAAGTCAGATAGATTCGATTTTCCATAATTCCCTATGCCCACAAACCATCAAAATAGCAGGCGTTCACATAAAGAGAACTATGAAAAATAAGAGAATATAAATATTTTCAACGACTTTGGAAGCAAATTTATATTGTGAAGTTTGTGGTTTGGAGTAAATGAAGTTTGTGGTTTGGAGTAAATGTAAACATTTACCTATTATTTATAACTGAATTGTTTTGTTTTACTTGTACAAAATAAAAGATAATCTAGTTATAATAGACCATTCATATAAGTAATGAAAATTTTTGAGAAAAAAATATTATTATATGTATACATACTAGCAATCACATTTTGGTGTGCAATAGATCATCGAAGAAGTGTGGAAGGTCAATTAGGGAATGTTTTGGTCTACTTTTTACATACATTTGTGTAGTATGCATGGGGTCAATTGGTAGGTCATTTAGAAAATGATGTTTGTGCAACAAAGGCCTCAATGAAGAAGTGATAGCTTCAAATCAACTATGCATCTGCTTATAGGGATTCGAACACAACTAAAACAAAACCTCTGAATCAGGAAGATAATAAGGCTTCATTACCAATAGGCTCATGTTATGTTTGCAATATGGAGAGAGAGAGAGAGAGAGAGAGAGAGAGAGATGGGGATAGAAAGAAGGACAGATATAGGGGGAAGAGAGAGAGAGGTGTTAGAGATGGAGATGGAGATGGAGATGGAGGAGAGGGATATGGAGAGAAGGAGAGGGAGAGATAAAGAGAGAGGACAAAGGGATATATAGAGATGGAAGAGATAAATATATAGAGAGGGGGAGAGAAAGAGAGAATGAGAGAGGGAGATATAAATATAAAGATAGAGATACGAAGTGATATATAGAGAGGGGTAGAGAGAGGGAAAGATATAGGGGTAGAGAGAGATGGATAGATAATGTGTCATGTCCCTTTCTATGTAAGGACAATTATAGAGTGGAATCCAGGACCTCTACCACATTCCTCTGCAGGAGTTCATCTCGGGCTACGAATTGGGACATAGCATCTGTAATAAAGGCCCCACAACATATCCAGAGATCGTGGAAAAATAATAATCTACTGGAGAGATATTGCCATCAGAAGAGCGTCAATTTAGACTCACTATGTCAAAACAAAGTCAATTTTGGGAATCCCTCTACATTCCTCTGCAATAGCGCATTTAGGTGTGTGGTTTGAAACATAGCACCTATGATGACACATGCACATCATATCCAAATCTCAAGAAAGAAGGATTGGGCAGTGGAAAGATATTGTTAACAGAATGCAACTGTGCTAGTCAACTGGCACCCATGTCTATAGGCTTGAAGTATAAGACATCACAGGATCATGCGGCAGTAATGGCAAAGTTTTAGGAAACAAGGAAGGGCAAGGCAAGCATGTGGATGGATTTGCAGGGTGGTGTGCTTATTCCAAAGGAATCGAAATTGGCCTTAAGGTCGACCTAATGTAGTGTGTTGGAAATTCAAATTTTGGGCTTTGGGGCCAATTGGGCTCAAGGCCAACCTATTTCTTAAAGGGATTGTTACCATATAAATGTAGGAAATCAAATCATGTAAGGGTATCAAATTATTATGTCATTTTCTTGTAAATTTGGGACACATGTGTCTTATTTCCTTCTATGGATGAAAACCCAGTGTTCATTAGGAACAGAGGACGAAACCCCTTTGGTTCCTGATTCTCATCCAAGGATTACATCTGAGCTTCAACGATTCTGTAAGAAATTTGGTACTACTACTATTTGATTTGTAGAAAAAATTGCAAATCATTCTAGATCATGGTTTTGAATTGTAGTCAATATATTATACATACATTATGGATTTCTCTTCATAATTTGGAGCAATATATATTGTGCCTATTTTGTTATATTTGAATTCCATCTGCAAATTAGTATTTGTTAAAATTATATGTTAGGGACATTGCAGTGGTATCAAAGTAAG
This sequence comes from Sequoiadendron giganteum, assembly GCA_007115665.2. Taxonomy (NCBI): domain Eukaryota; kingdom Viridiplantae; phylum Streptophyta; class Pinopsida; order Cupressales; family Cupressaceae; genus Sequoiadendron; species Sequoiadendron giganteum. The sequence continues at coordinate 732,100,570 of CM021100.1, read as the reverse complement.
ATTTAGAGCCCTCTATGGATATGATGCATTAACCAAGTTGCAGAATTAGTCCTCACAGACAGTAGAGTTTCGATAGCAAGTGATTTTGTTAATCAAAGCTAAGGAATCTTGAGAACTCTCAAGGATCGTCTACAAGTTTCCCAAAATCAACAAAATATGTATGTAGATAGAAAGTGCATAGAAAGATCATTTGAGGTAGGAGATATGGTGTTTATTAGATTGCAACCATATACACAAATTTCCATCAAGAAAGGAAGAGAAAAGAATCTCAAGCCTAAGTTCTATGGACCATACAAGATAATCTAGAAGGTTGGAGAAGTTGCTTATGAAGTAGAACTTTTGAAAAATAGAAAAATCCATAATGTCTTCCACGTTTCATGTTTGAAGAAGGTCTTGGGGTTGAATTTACCACCCCTAGATGGTGAAGGGAAACTCATCCTTATTCTAGAAGTTTTGATTGATACCAGGGTCAAAAATCTAAGGAATAAGAATATAACTGAGTATCTTGTCCATTGGAAGGACTTGTCAATTGAAGATGCTACCTAGAAAGGACTTGAAATCCTAGAGCATCCAAATTTTCATTGCTTGAGGACAACCAAAATTTTGGGAAGGGAGGATTTTTCATGTCCCTTTCTTTGAAAAGACAGTTGCAGAGTGGAATTTGGGACTTCTACCGCATTCCTCTATAGGAGCTCATCTCAAGCTACAAATTGGGACATAGCATCTATAATAAAGGCCTCACAACATATCTAGAGCTCGTGGAAAAAAAGGATCATCTACCAAAGAGATATCACCATCAGAAGATCATCAGCTCAGACTCACTGTGCTAGAACAGAGTCGACTCTGAGAATCCCTCCACACTCCTTCGTAGAGTGCATTCAAGTGTGTGGTTCAAAACAAATCACCTATGATGACACTTGCACATCATATTTGAATCTCAAGAGAGAAGGTTGGGCAGTGGAAATACATTGCTAACAGAAGGTGGTTGTCCTAGTCAATTAGCACCCATGTCTACAAGCTTGAAGGATGACATCACAAGATCATGCGACAGTAACAGTGAAGTTTCAGGAAGTGAGGAAGGGCAAGGCAAGTGTGTGGATGGGTTTGCAAGGTGGTGTGCTTATTCCAAAGGAATCTAAGTTGGCCTTAAGGCTAACCTAATGTAGCATGCTGGGAATTCAAATTTTGGGCTTTGGCACCAATTGGGCTCAAGGCCGACCTATTCCTTAAAGGGATTGTTAGCATATAAATGTAGCAAATCAATTCATATAAGAGCATCAAATTATTATGTCATTTTCTTGTAAATTTGGGACACTTGTGCTCTATTTTATTCTATGGACGAAAACCCAGTGTTCACTAGGATCAGAGGATGAAAGCCCTTTGGTTCCTAAGGGCATTCTCATCTAGGGATTACATCTGAGCTCCAAAGATTTTGTAATAAAGTTGGTGTTGTTCCTATTTGATTTGTGGAAATGATTGTAAATCATTTCAGATCATTGTTCTAAATTGTAGTCAACATTATACATACATTATAGATTTCTCTTCATAATTTGGAGTAATATTTGTTGTGCATAGTTTGTTGTGTTTTAATTCCATCTGCAAATTAGTATTTATTAAAATTATATGTTAGGGACATTACAGGTAGTCAACACAACTAGTGATTTCCTTTCTGACTAGGGGAAAAAATTAGGCACCCAACATGAACACTCTATTGCATATACCACAAGATAAAACAATACAACCACCATGTTCAAGGGTAGTCACATATTTCCAAATAAGAATTCTAAGTCATCATCATATAACATACAAAAATATGACCAACTTGAAGATAATTTATCTTGAGTTTTCAATGCCCAACATTAGTTCCATTGAACCTATACACCATTCCACCAATGCTCCTCAATAGTGTTTCCTAAAATAAATAAAAGGATTCATTACAAAACCCCTCATATAAGGATTGATAACCAATAAATTCTCACAAGTTTTCCAATATAATAAATTAATAATAAAGAGGAATGCCTAGAACCAAACACCATGGATCCATCATATAAAAGTACATACAACCCACTTGCAAGAACATGTAAGTACATGTAACCACATGCAAACCATGAACCAACTTTGTCCTGATATCAAATGCTAGGAAAGTACCATGCATGCACCTCTAGTGTTCTAAAATCTCCTAGACATTATCTTGATACAAGTGCAAACAAACTATGTCCATAAAGTTAAAACACGAAACATGATCATTTCTTTCATTAACCCTTCAAGGAATGCCCAAAACCAAACCACCATGGATCCATCGCATGTAATAACATAAAAATACACACAACCAATATTTAAGAACATGCAAGTACATGCAACTCACATACAATTGCATGTAAACCATGAGACCATCTTTGGTTTGATACCAAATGATAAGAAAATGCCATGCATGCACCTCCAATATTATAAGGTTTTATAAACATTGGCTTGATACAATTATAAACAAACTATACCTAAAAGGATAAAACATGACACAATAATTTCTATCATTAACCTTTCATGGAGAATACCACAATAATAAAATTTATAAAAAAAAATTGTAACATTTTGGCATGTTAACAACTCTTAAAAATAACGAGAATGAGAAAAGAAGAAGAATGGAAACAACCACACAAAGAGAAGTGGCATACATGTACTTGGGGAAAACCCTTTTGGTAAAAACCTAGCCTCCAAAACACACACATCCATGTCTTATTTAACACATCAAAAGTTACAATTCATTCACAGGATATCCATGCGAGCTTCAATAAGATCAACACTTGTGCTCTTCTCATGGAGATACAATAGTACAACCTTACAAAATACCTTCCATGCATCATCTATCCCATGCCTCTAATATAGACGTAAGGAGGCCTATAAAACCACCAAAAATAATACCATGGACTCAAACAAGGTCCCAAATATTATAGTATGAATTCTCACAACCCTCACATGTGTGGAGCCACCCTAGAATAGAAAATAACCCTTAACACAAACATCTTTGACTTTCATTATGCAAGTTGGTATATGTAACTCCCAAGTACTCCCCTATGAAGCACTGATTACATCCCATGCCCAATAATAATATAATATGCTCCTAAGTGTCTACAATGTAACCCCTATTCAACCTCATCACAAATAATATTATTAAATCCCTAGAGAATAATAAAATAATTATATTCCCCATTCTTATATAGGTGTCTCCTTTGCCCATTCCATGACTTTTGGAGACACATAAATTATTTACCCATCTAGTAAATAGTTAAATTACATAGACACTTAAGATATGCAAGGTGAATACCACTCCAAATCCTAACATTGTTGTCATTCTCCTTCAATCTCTATTATGCATAAATCTAACACATGTGCCACTTTTAAACTTGCTAGAAGAGATTTGTTGGCAAGAGGAAATGGGGATTTACACTCTGAAGAACTATACCATAGTATCCCTTATGTAATCTTTGTATACCCTAGAGGACACGGTGAGAGAAAAGAGTAAGTGTGGTAAGAATCTATATTTAACAACATCCCATGTATACCTTAACAAAGAACAACAATGATCCATAACAGAAAATTGTACTCCTTTCTAGGTGAAAGTACAATTTCACACTTACTTTGGACCTATTTTAGTGACCTTGCATTTATGCATTTTAAACCTCATTAATAGGCCCCTATTACCCTTTATTATTCATTCCAAGGCCTATTTTAATTATTTCCTGACAATGTAACCCTCATTGAATAAATGTTATCAATTGATTTAATGCCTCAACATAATCTAGGTCTTGAACTTTTAGGTCAAGACCCATTTGTTAAGTTCATAAACTCAAATTAAAATATGTTTTTGGTGACATTTCGAGGTCTCAAATTCAAATTTTAAGTGTCGACTTTCATGATTAAATAAATGGGAAATTAGAAAGGAGGCCTATAAAATTGTCTTTCAATCATTTTTCACTAGCAAGAAAGAGATGTTCACATGAGTTCACAAGGATTTACACTCAAAAGCAAGGATAATTCAATCAAGCATTCAAATTTGAAGTCTTAGAGAAACATTCTATTTCTTTTTTCAGGTCTTCCAGCTCATTTTGTCAACAAGATCAAGCATTGCCAAAGATTGATGATAGATGCCTATGGAGGATCATTATGGATTCTAGGTTTTGGGAGATGCACCAAGCCATTCAACCAAGTCTAATGACTTGTTTCCTAAGTGATTCCATCTTCTATTATCATTCTACTTTCTGCCTAAAGGAAGGTATATTCAGATTTGTGATCTATTAGGGTGATTTGACATCTCCCAAAGTAGGTCCTCACCATTGTTCATGTTTCATTTGGGGATTCTATTTTAGCACCTCTTGAATAGGGTTTCTTTGAATTTTAAGCTCTTTTAATCTTAGACACACTTAATATTAGGGCTTGCACACACCTTTTATTTTTTAGATATGTACTTTTCATCAAGGTTTAATTACCAAACTTGGGGTTTGACAAGGGCAAACCCCCATCCCCCATCAAACAACATTTTTTTTTTGCAGATTTATCATAGGTACAAATCTAGGAGTGAAGTTTTAGAAGTGCAAGAAGGAAGTACAGATCTAGGACTCAGATCTTGTTTTTTATTTTCCAAAAAGGGAGACTTGGACCCATTCGGCCATGGGCGAATGAGTCCCTGACAGCCTCTTGAAACTACCTTTTTATGACAAGTGCACAACATTTAACCCTTTCCATATCTCCTGGAACTTTGTTGTTTCTGTTAGTATTGACCTGTAAATTTATGTTTCAAGTTTGAATTGGCATAATTAGGTTGATTTTCTATTTTTAGTTTTTCTCCCAAAAGTGTTGTTCAACCTTGTACCCATGTCCTCAAGCATAAGGAAATCAATAGATTCTCACATTAAGTTGATTCACCTAAGGGTTGTTAGCCAATTCTTTGTGGGGATCTCATTTCCTAATTAAAAGAGGAAGATAGGGTCTATTATCACCCTCTTGACTTACCTTTCCATTTTGGGAAAACCCTATTTTTCTATATTTCATTTTGGTGAACCTTACTTTGTACAACAAAATTCTAAAATTTGGAGTCTATTTCAACCCTAGATCTAGGTTTTGCACTAAGTTGGATTTAGATTTGCATTAGTTACATTGCATTTAAGGTTCTTTAAACTTTCATTAGTGAAAATTTCATTTAGGATTTAATTTTGCATGTTTGCATCCCTTAAATCTATACAAAATCAAAAAAATTGCATTAGGTTTGCATTCATCTTGCATCAAGATCATTCGTCAATCACATAAGTTCAAATTTAGGTTCAAATTGCATTCTAAAAATAGTCATCTAGTTCATCATTTGACCTTATTTGAAATTGCATTTTAACACCCTTATTCTGGAAAAATCTATTACAAAACTCTTAATCTGCAACCAGGAACATAAACTACACATAGTAAACTCTTTTTTAAAAATTCAATTTTAAAAACCTTGAGCAAGGACCCATTCACGCATGGGTGAATGAGTCCCTGTAAAAACCTTTTAGACAAGTTTCTGAGTGATATTTAGCTTCTATTTTTCCATGTTTATGTTTTTGTTCTCAGATCGAAGCATTGGTTTTCTGAAACAATCTATTTTGTGCATTCAAGTAATTGCTTCTTTAATTCAACCTTGCAAAATTTTGGAAAGATTTCTTGCATGTTTTAGTTATAGATAGTGTTAGATTTTTGTACCTTCCCTTTATTTTTAGTATCATTTCATATCTTAGACATATTAGTTTACATTTTGCAATCATTACAAAACCTAAACAAACAAAAAACATCAAACAAGTACAGATTAATGAAACCCTTGGAGAAAGCATAGTCATTTGATCATGTCATATCTCTCATTCCAAGTTAACATATCCCTCAAGCCCTTTAGTAGTGATTACTTTGGCATGTTAGAAGAAGCCCTTGAGGATTTCATCTCACAAGGTTCATCCACTAAGGCTTGTCATAATAAACCAAAATAAAGAGACACTAATGTAATCACACCCCAACTTATCCCTTACCCACCCTCACATCAACCTCAAGTTAAAAAAAAACACATGCTTATCTTAGATCCACCTGAAAAGAAACCATTAACTCCAGGACCTATCTTAAATTTTACAAGACAAATTTTTAGTAACAATGTTTGACAACAATCGAGTTACAATACCGTTGCTCACACATATAATACAAGGAACAACAGGCAACCAAAACCCACTCCCATTTCATTACCATTGCCTCAACCTATCTTGCCTAGTGCTCCTCATTTGCCTTCACATAGTGGAAAGGAGTATGATCTTGTTGAACAACTTAAAAATACTCCTACTAAGATATCCTTATGGGACCTTATTCAAGCCTCACCTAATTACCATAGTATGCTTCAAATAGCTTTACAACAAGTTGTGGTTCCTCCTAGTGCAAATCCAACTGATGTAGAAACCCTAATTCAAGGAATGAATTCAGTTAATATACATTTTTTTTCACCATTTAAGTGAGTTACCTTCTTTGGAAGTACAAAAAAAACATGAAGCTTTCATGATAATAGCTATTATTAATAGGACTGGGATAAAGAGAACCCTTGTTGACAATGGCTCAACCCTTAACATGTGTACCATAAACCTTTTGGATAAGATTGGAATGGATAAGAGAAAGATTGGACTTGATTCTTTGTCCATTCATGGGTTTGATAACGTAGGCAAATAACCGTGTAGTGTGATCACATTACTTATTATAGTTAGAATGGCCACATTGCAAATTATTGTCCATGTTATGCCTCAAGATCTTTCATATAATCTTCTTTTGGGGAGACCATGGATTCATGAAATGCATGCAGTGCCTTCGACTCTTCATCGTTTAATGAAGTATGTCTACAACAACAAAGTGTACACAATCAATGTTGACCCTGAACCAGAAAGTTGTTTACACACCAAGAAAGACAATGAAAGTCCTTTCAAAACATTGATACCAACCTCAAAACTAGAAATTGTGAAAGAAGAATAAAATGAAAATCATATTGAAGAAGTCACAAAGTTATTGGATGATGATTGGGGTTCCTTAGATTTTACACCAACATTCATGGGAGAATACAAGATCATAACAAAAGAACCTGAAAAGGGAAAAGAACCAGTGGTAATGTCAACAAAAAACTCAGAAAAACCCTCACAAGCATCTACTCCAACCACTGGAGAAGAATACACAAGTTATACAACAAGTTTTGATGAAGTTGATTATGCATACCCACCAAATCCGAAAGAAATGGAAAAGCTTTATGGAAGAGGTTATGAGCTCTTGAAACAACTTGGTTATAGTGGAAAATGATGTGGTGTGAAAGAACAAGGCATTTGTGTTCCTACAGAGCCTAACACACAAGAAAAAAAGATTGGTCTTGGATATTGTCCTTCTAAGATAACATTTAAGCAACAAAAAGGCCTTCACTCAACATCAATACCATCATGTGTGGTTCTTATAAGATAACTCTCACTTTAAAGCACCCCGAATTGATTGACAATACAAGTGATGCATCCTTGGAATAATTCAAAGATGATGAAGCCCTGAAATAAATGTTAGGAATTTATGATAAGTCACAAACTTCCCATCACAAACAAGGATTCGCTTGTGCCATGGTTAGTACCAAACAAATTGATGAAGAAAAGATAACATGTAACATTGAACAGGACAAAGAAGAACACATTCTTGAAGTTCCAAGATAAAGTGCACTACCTATGGGAGATACAATCAACATACTGATGGACACATCTAATGCAAAAAGAATAATTCAAATAGGAAAGTTCCTTGATGAGGATGAACAAGAAGATCATGCAACATTATTACATAAATTTCATGAACTCTTTGCTTGGACTTATTCGGGCATGCCAGGTATTGATGCTAAAATAGTTATGCATAACATAGTCATTGCACAAGATGTTAGAACAGTAAGAAAAAAGATATGTAAAATGAAACCTAAGATAACTTTATTGGTTAAAGTTGAGATTGAAAAACTCCTAAAAGCTAGCTTTATTCGTCCTATTGACTATTCTCCATGGATCTCGAACATTGTCGTTGTGATCAGGAGAAATACACTAATCTAAAATGAAAAATAAAGTAAAATGCAACATAAGTCTAAAACACCTAACACCTTAAAATTGGGCTACGTTAAACACAAATAAAAAGAAGATAAAAACTCAACAAGATGATTATACCTTTCTTTGTGTTGATCCTTGGTTGGCCCTTTGATGGTTGATAATGTATGCTCCTTAAATGATATGGTTGTGATGGTAATGGTAGTTGAGTGATAAATGAGGGTGGATGGATGTAATAATGGCTAGGATACAAAATGCAAAATGCAAGAGAGTTGCAATAATAATGGCTAAAATGGCTAAAATGGCTTGAGATCATAAGTTTCACAATGAATGCATCAACTTTCTAACTAGCTTAATGAATGAAAAGAGGGGTTATTTAAAGGAGAAATTGAATTCTCTAGAGAATCCAATGGGCAAGAATAAGCCACCATGGCCAAGATGGAGGGCTGAGGTGAGTTGAGGATTCACAAGCCCTCACATCTTGACATGTGGGGGGTGAGGTGCCAAAGGGGATTATGAGATGGAAAAGGGTACAAGTGAGGTGGAAAAGGCCATGTGGTCCCAAGGTACTTGCAGGATCTCCACAAAAAGTAATCCCTTGTCCCCAAGTGGGGTTGAAAGTGACAAGTGAGAACTTTTAGAAAGTCCACTCTTGTCAACATGGGGATTGGAGATGGCCTTGGAGGAATAAAAGTGAATTTTTAATTCACTTTTTGGAAGAGACCAAAGGGTAAAACAAGATTCCTCTAAAAGAGGTCTTTGTCCTTTGGGTATGATGTGACACATGAGGTGTCATGGGGAAGACAAATCTATGGGGGAAATAAGTGTGAATTTTTAATTCACATGGGGAAGAGGTCAACCCAAAAAAGGTAAGTACCAAGAAGGTTGATTTAAAAACTTGTTAGAAAGGGTAAGTGATTAGGATTAGATTGTGCAAACAAGTGATTAGGCTAATTAATGATGATTAGAGGCAAGTGATTAGATTTGGAGGATGTGACATTAATCCTAATTAAGGATATGCACATTTTAATGAAGGATTAATTAAATTAATCCAGTTTAGTGAAGGGGTTATGGAGGATGTGACAAGGAGAGAGAAATAATAAATTTAAAAATGAAGAGGATAATTAACTAAATTAAATAAATTGATTGCATTTATTTAATTTAGAGATGAAGTGGGCCAATGTATAAAGTATTTAATTAATTGAATGAAATACCTTAGGAACGTTAGGGGAAATGGGAGCATTAATTGAATTAATTAATTAATTAATTATCATTTGATGAAGGGAATGAAGCGGATTAATGAAAGGGATAAATTTGACCTTGTGTAAAGGGTCAAATTTAGGTGTCTACATTTTGCCCCTCTTCGAAATATTGTTAGAATAACAGTGTTTCGAAGAAAAATAAAATGCAGATGACTTTATAAAGGAAGTAACTGGAAGAAAGATGCCCCAGTACAGGATAGGTTGTGTGAGCTGCTCAAATGGAAGGGAGTAATAGGGGCTCCCACAATCATGCAGGGGAAAGGCCAATAATACGGTACAGTGAGTATGGTAAAGTATGCCCCCTCGAGAGGGCAGTAGGGGAAGAAAAAGGGGCCCCGGGCGACTTCTCAATATAAAGAAACATAGGGTATGGTTGGATAGAGCTCAAAAAATCAGGCAAGTTTTCCTTTTGAATGGAATCAATCCGACACACGAGGTGTGAATGGCGGTCCGCAAAAGTTTGAGGATTAATTGGAGGAAAAAAAGTTAAATAGAGGGAAAAAATTCCCTAAATTTAAAAAGAGGGGGAAGGTTATAAATAGTAATTTTAGAATTACTATTCCTCATTTTGACAGCTGTCAGTTGAGAAAGAGAGGAGAGAAGAGGAAGGGGAAAAAGGAGAGAGAGACGATGTTAGACGATTATGATGACGAGATCATCCACCGTGTAGACAAGGTGTGGAATTTCTATGTCAAGTGCGCCATCCCACATTAGGTTAGCTTCAAAATCCCCTTTGTGATTTTAGCATTTTTGGATATAGTTTTTAAACTTATTCATTTTTTAAAACATAGGTTTTGATTTCAGGGTAGAATAGGAAAATGGGTAGGAAACAAAATTTTATTTTGTTGAGCGGTTTGGGAGAAATGTCTACTAAGGATGGGGTGGAAAAACAAGGGATTATGGGGAAAAACAAAAAAAAAGGATTAGTTGAGAAAATTTTCTCGAGTTGCCCCATACAAAGGCGGCCATGCCCAAAAAATGGGCGGCCCTGTCTGGGAACGAGCGGTCACGCCCTGTGGAAGGGCGAGCGTGCCCCACAGAGGGGCGGCCACGCCCCAGACAGGGGTGGATGTGCCCAAGAGGGGTGGCCCCGCCCGGCACAGGGGCAGTCGCGCCCAACAAGGGCAGCCATGCCCCAACCAGCACGACCCTGCCCTGAGTAGGGGCAGCCCTACCCAAGGGGTGATGGCACCCTGAATAGGGGCAGTCCCTCCCCATTGGGCAATGGTGCCCCAAATAGGTGCGGCCCCGCCCCAGGATGGCGACACCCCGGACAAGGGCAGCCTTGCCCCGCTGGGCGATGCCCCCCCAAATAGGGGCAACCCCACCCTGCCTAACGAGCGACAATGCCCAAAAGCAAGGGGCGATTGCACCCTCGAAAAGGGGCAGCCATGCCCCAAAACATGGGTGGTCGCGCCCTAGAAAAGGGGAAGCCATGCCCAGAAGAGAAGACGTCAAGGACAGAAAAAAAAGAGAAAGAGTTAACAAAAAAGGAAAGAAAAGACGTGGAGAAGGGGCATGGTCACCGAGGGTAAATATGGAGAGAAAAGGTGAGGAAGATTTTTGTCGGGTGAGAGAGTTAGTTAGGGCGAAAAGGTACCTGGGGCCGGGACAAAAATAGATAGAGGAAAATGGGAGTGCGAAAGGTGTCTGGGGCTAGGCAAGAAGTAAATGAAATGACGTGGTAACTGATAGATTGTGTGGCTTGACTGCAGAGGTTCGATACTTTGTGGATGTGGGATAGGAGATCAGAGGTGCTTGCAGTGACACAACGAGCAATGAAAAGAGCGGACCATCAGTGGTTGGTGGAGGCAGGCTTGCTGCATTTCTCAAGGTATCCATCCATCAAAGCGCATCGGGCGATGCTGAAAGCCTTGATCGAGCATTGGGATTCAACGACATTGACATTCCATCTCCCGACATGAGAGATGACCATGATGTTGGAGGATATTTGGCGGATTTTGAGATTGTCTATAGCAAGGTGGTTGGTGAGTGAGCTGAGATCATAGGGAGAGGAGCTGGATCGGACCATGTGGGTCATGTTCGAATGAGAGGACCTACCGGTAGAGAAGAATGTCTTGGACATGGATAGATGCTTAGGGCTGAGAGTACTAGAGGTAGCCAGGGTAGGTGCACAGCAGGGGGTGTCAGAGGCAGACAGAGCAGGTGGACAGCAGGGACTGCCAAAGGCAAGCAGAGTAGGGGGACAGAAGGAGGATCCAGCGAGAGGTCAACGAAGATCGGGTAGGAGGAGGAGGAGATGGAGGGCTCAGGGCCAGCCCAAGGAGGAGAGACAGGATGTCAAGGGGATGGAGAGGGATGAGGGGGGAGTAGAGGCTATGGATATAGGGGATGAGGGTGGAGCAAAGGAGATGGATACAAAGATACATGATATTCCTCTCTTGACGATGATGCCACCAGAGGCAGAGGATTTGGTCACACGATTGAGAGGAGCGGAGGCGAGATTACATATCACCGAGCAGAGGTTGAGAGACTCAGAGGCAGCGAGGAGGAGATTGGAGGCAAAGAGTGTAAGACTCAAGGCCAAGGGGAGGAGGGGAGGAGGCTCTAGGTAGAGGTGATCAGATTAGAGGCCACAAGACAAAGGGAGTATGGCTTTATTGTGGACCACTTGACTTCACAGGTACATGATGCAGAGAGGGAGAGAGATGTCTTATGCGGTGAGCCAGATAGGATGACTGGGGACCGAGATAGAGTACAGGTAAAGGTGACCCATTTAGAGGGGGAGGTGGCGAGGGAATGTGAGGCAGGAGATTCACGATATGGGATAGGGACCAACTAGAGGCTACTGTAGTGATACTATAGGTAGGGGATCAGTGAGAGGCTGGAGGAGGGTCAGAGAAGATATCGACAAAGGCTTTCACAGAGGCAAAGTGAGATATAGAGGACTTGAGGAGGCAGGTAGGGGGACTGCTGAAAGAGAAGAGGGAGCTGAGACAGGAGGGAGATGAGCTTCGGGAGAGAGTGGAGGTGGCAGAGGAGACAGTGGGAGATATGGGATTGATGCAAGAGAGAGGAGAGCATGAGGGCTCATGTATAGGTGATGGAGTCAGAGAGGGAGACCTTGCAAAAAAAAAGTGGGAGAGGGAGGAGACTACGAGGATTCAGATGCAGGGGATGGAGGCAGAGAGGGAGGCCTTTCGGACATAGATGCATGCACTGTGGGAGGAGAGGGATGCAGCAGTGGTACAAAGACAAGTTATGGAGAGAGGTGCAGCACAGGGGCAGACACAGGGGTCATGGGCAGAGGAGAGGAGAGTCCTTATCCGAGATTGGGACAGATATAGGCAGGAGCAGAACATTCTTCGGGGTCATGCGGTAGAGAGAGATGAGTACATGAGAGAGGCATCCTTCTGGATGATCGCTTAATAGCAGGCGGTTCCAGATCCGTCACGGTGTATGTTTCACTTTGAGCAACGAGTCTTCAAATGCATGCGCCATCCCAAATACTGGGACCATGGACCCAAGAATTCAATGGTTCTCATATGACCTCCCCCGCACCCGCAAAGGGTCGGTGCCCGAGTCACCGTAGAGATTAGATGTGGGAAACTCATGGTTTAGACTAGACGGACCGGATCCCAACCATTGACAGGTGCAGGATGGGATATAGTACAGAGTAGCACATATCATAGTAGATCCATAGTCCTGTACTTGTACTTTATTTTTGGTGATAGATGGTATATATGTAGTTGTGATTATAATGGACATTATTATGGATTTCATGATGGATATTGTTTTTTTTGGATTTGGGATATGATATGCGAGAGCCCTTATTGACACTATATGATGCATATGTGATGGATGATTTATGTATGCATATGTGCATGTTTATCTATATGGATGTATGTTTATGCCTAGATGGATGTATGATTATGATGCATTTATAATGCAGGATGTGATTTTTATGATTATTTATATGTTTATGATGTCTAAGTTGTATGATGCAGGAGGCGATGGATGATGTGATATGTAAAATGAGATGGGTAATTATGAATGCATGATGTCTAATGAATATGATTTTGTGGATGTTATGATTATTGTTATGATGGATGGTTTATTTATGACATGCATGATGGTGAATGTGTATAGTTAATGTGTATGATGGATGTGGTAAGGGACCTAATGATATGAATAAAAATGGATACACTAATGAATGAATGTTAAGATGCGTAGAATAATTAATGAAAATTAACCTACACAACTCAAAATGTAATGCAATATAAGGAACCTAAAATGGGTGCCATTATGCAATGTAATCCTAGATGTAAATAGGGGCCCGCATAATGATGGAAGTGAAGGGGGTGATAGGTGTGTGACCGCACCTGTCAAGAACCATAGGACTCTCGAGAAGAAAGGAGGAAGGTGGAGGAAATCATCATTTGCACAAACCAAAATCCTAAGTCAGGGGAGAAGAAGGGAGGAAGGATACATGAATGCAATGGGAGAGGAAATGAAATGCAAGTTATCATCTTCAGAGCACTGATTTTTTCTATAGCACAAGACACCAGGTACCATGGTATGTAGAACCAAGGTGGATTAGTGTCTAATGCATAAAAAAACACAACAAACAAGAAGGCTATCCCAGTACCCCAAAGTCGCGATGAATTTGGTCAAGCTAGGTATTGGGATAACCACAAGCACAGAAGGATGTCCTAGCATAATGCAAGACCTCAGGGGTCTTGGTGGCTACGACACAAGACAACTAGGAAAATAGCAAACAAAAGAAAATCGAGATATGCCCCTATGTAAACTAGTCAAAACACATCATAATATAAAAAATTATGACGACTTTGACGAGCGATGATAGGGCGCTCAAACGATAAATAAAACCCAAGAGAATAAAAAAATTGCAATCAATTTCAAAACATCCTTTACCATAGGATCAAGATGATGGATGGGGTTGATGTGGTCTGTTAGGAAGGATATATCCTGTTGAGACCAAACATGGATGCTAAACTAAAAGATTGATTAATGACGCAGGATACTCGAAAACTGATTAAATCTTGTAATATAAATGGATTCCATTTGTGAGGTACCAGCGAGATAAGGACATACCTTGACCACATGACGCAAAACTGACTCATCCTAAAGACCTGGGGGCTCGGGGGTTGATCAAAGATCAACCTTGCCTACGTCAAAGCGCAGATCCCTCGTAGGTCAGGAAAAGACCATGATAAAAGCGGAAAGAGAATGATGAAGACAGATGATGGGAGACAATGATTAGACTGACTGACCATAAAATAAAAGGAAAAGAGAAGAAAATAAAATCCCCGGGGGTGGATCAAATGATCAGCCTTGCCTATGTGCAAGCGCAGGGGTAGCGTAGTTCGAAAAAGACTGGTTAAGATTGAAAAGTGGACAAATGGTGACGGATGATGGAGGACAAAGTGCCCCAGGGGCGGATCAAGTGATCGGCCCTGCCTACGTGAAAGCGCAAGGGCAATGTAGTTTTCCAAGGATGGACAATCAACAAGGATAGGCAAAACAAATCCCCGAGGGTGGATCAAATGATTGGCCTTGCCTACTTGAAAGCGCAGGGGCAATGTAGTTCGCCAAAGATGGTACAAACGACTAGGACAGATAAAACAAAGCTTTGGGGGTGGATCAAATGATCGGCCTTGCCTACGTGAAAGCACAGGGGCAACGTAGTTCACCAAAGATGGGATGGATGACAAGGACAAACAAAATAAAGCCCTGGGGGTGGATCAAATGATCAGCCTTGCCTACGTGAAAGCACAGGGGCAATGTAGTTCGCCAAAGATGGGATGGGGTCTAGATGAGACAGACACAATGAATGATCCTAGATGGAGATGAGCAAAGTGTCAAGGTGACACACAAGCTCAGATTAGGATAGAAGCTCAAGATGTTAGAAAGAGGATGATGTTCATGCAATGCTCAACTAGAAATATACCAAGCGACCAAGGGATACAAGCGGATGAGAGGATATGATAGGATGATAGGATTATTGAGATCTGGATGGATAAAGTATAAAGTAACTAGTATGCGAGGTAGCTAATGATTAAGCCCTATATGAAAGGTGCTTGTTGCTAGGTTTTCACCAATCGTACGTATCCAAGGCGCCACACAGGGGTGGTTTTCACCATAGGATGAATTATTTCTCTTTACTATTGTTTGATTTTTTGATTTTGATTTATTTATTTATTTATTTTTTTAATTTTGTCAATTTTTTACTTTTTTTGTATTTTTGAGATTTTACCAAGAAGGATACCCCAGCTGACCTAAGTATAGAATTTCTTCAGATGCATTATTTTGATGGGTTCTTCCATGGGCTCTCCTTCAGGGGTAGATAGGCTATACACTCCAAAACCATATTTTGTGGTGATGACATAAGGGTCTAACCAGTTAGCTTCAAACTTACCCTTCTTATCTTGATCTTGTTAATTCTGTTGATTTTATTTGAGAACTAAGTCGCCCACATTGAATTGGTGAGGTTGAACCTTCTTATTGTAACTTCTTTTGAGTTGGTGTTGATAGGCTTGTAGATGGTTATAAGCCTAGACCCATTTTTCATACCGCAGTTCCAATTGTGCGAGACGTGCCACTCAGGTGTCTTCATCAATGATGAGATTCTTGAGTGATATTCGGAGGGAGGGGATTTTGAATTCAATTGGAAAGATTGCCTCGGCACCATAAACAAGGGAGTATGGAGTAGCACCTGTGGGAGTGCAAATGGACATGCGGTAGGCCTAAAGGGAAGGATGTAGGTGGAGGTGCCAATCTCGACCAATGCTATTGACCATCTTCTTAATGATTTTAATTAATGTTTTATTGGATGCCTCTGCTTGTCCATTACCTTGGGGGTAATAGGGGTAGACCAGTGATATTGAATATGATACATTTCATAGAGTAATTTCATGCACTTATTCTTGAATGGATTCCCATTGTCGGTGATGATGGTGGAAGGGATTCCATACCTATAGAGGATATGGTAGAGGATGAACTTAAAGATATGAACACCAGTGATTTGAGTGAGTGGTATGGCTTCCACCCACTTGGTGAAGTATTTAGTGGCTGTGATAATGAAGGTGTGACCATCGAAGGATGGAGGGTAGATCTTGCCAACCAAATCAAAACCCCATTGTGAAAACGGCCAAGGTGTCGCGATAAGCTATAACTCTTGTGTCAAAGGCGTGAATCAAATCTGCATGTTGTTGATAGGGAGAACACTTTTTGACAAACTCGCAAGCATCATGTTCCATCGTAGGCCAGTAATACCCTGCTCTTAGAATCCTTTTGGCTAAGCCCATACCATTAGAATGGGCCCCATAAATACCACTATGCACTTCTGCTAATGCAGTGCGGGCTTCGATTTTGTTAAACACCGAAGTAGAGTTCCATCATACCCACATCGATAAAGTGTATCACCGATTATGGTGTAGCAGGCAGTTCATTGGATAAATGATTTACATTGGTTTCTTGTGAGGTCAGATGGTAAGATTTTATCACAAAGATAGGTGCAAATGTCTCAGTACCAAGGGGATTCAGGACCTACAATGTCATAGACCATTTCACTCTCAGGGATGTCGTATGCATGGATTAGTAGTTGTTCTACTATGAACTCACATTCGGTACAATCTTTGGGCATATCCAGAAGGGAACCAATAGTGGCCATGGTATCAACAACTTTATTTTGTATCTGGGGATTTGGTCAAACGGGATGGAGATGAAATATATCTTGAAGTCATCCCACCATGCATTTTTAGTGTAATAGCTTGTCATATTTTGTGATGAATTCATCATTGACTTGTTTGATCACCAATTGAGAGTCACCAAAGACGTGCAAGTATGAGATACACCATTGAATGACAATCCTAAGGCCTATGAGGAGAGCCTCATACTCAACAATATTTTTGGTGTAGGGAAAAGCCAGTTTGAATGATTTGGGTATATAGTCACCTTGGGGGTGACAAGCAATACTCCTACTCCTGATCCGTTGTTAGTGTGGGACCCATCAAAATATAATGTCCATGTGGTGGCTTTTGAAACTGCAAAGACTCCTTCATTGGGAAACTCTATCTCTAAAGGATAGGCATCGACCAATGGAGCATCTGCTAATTGATTCACAATAACTTGGCCTTTGATTGCTTTGCGGTCCACGTCCTCTATGTTAAATTTGCTGAGTAGCATGACCCATCTAGCCATGTGACTTGTCATTGTTGTTCTTGATAACAAATATTTTAGGGGATCAACTTTGGAGATGAGCTTAACTGGATGACTAAGCATGTAATGTCTGAGTTTTTGGGAGCTAAATACGACGGCTAGGAAAACCTTTTCCATTAGAGAATAATTGAGCTCATAACCAACCAAAGTCCTACTGATATAGTAAACTGCTTTTTCTTTGGAGGATTCATCATGTTGTGCCAATAATGCCCCCAATTCTACGGAAGTAGTTGAAATGTAAAGGAGAAGGGGATTTCCTAGGATAGGTTGCATGAGAATAGGTGGTTGAGCCAAGTATTCCTTAATCTAATCAAAACCAAGCTAACATTGTGAGCTCCATTTGAATGCAGTGTCTTTCTTGAGGAGGTGTGCGAATGACTGACATTTATCGGCAAGTTGAGAAATGAATCTACGGATGGACTAGAGCTTACCTTGTAAACTTTGTACCTGCTTTAGATTATGAGTTGAAGGCATATCCATGATGGCCTTAGCGGGATCAACTTCAATTCCTCTGTGGGAGATAATGAACCCTGGGAGTTTTTTGGCTGTGACCCCAAACACACGTTTCTTTGGATTAAGTTGTAGCTTATATTGTTCTAGGAGATCAAAAATCTTTTTGAGGATGGTCGGATGCTCTTCCCTTGTTCTAGGTTTTCCTAAGAGATCATCAACATAGTCTTCCATGATTATGTGGATAAGGTCATGGAAGATAACCATCATAGCACGCTGGTATGTTGCACCCGCATTTTTAAGGCCGAAAGGCATGACATTGTAGCAGAATGTACCCCAGGGTGTTGTGAAGGCGGTCTTGTGTTGGTCCTCAGGGGAAATATTGATTTTGTTATAGCTGGAGAAACCATCCATGAGGGACAACATCTCGCGTCCTATGGTGAGGTCAACCAACATATAAATGTTTGGTAAAGGGAAGTCATCTTTTGGACATGCTTTGTTGAGATCTCGGAAGTCTATGCAAATCTTGATGTCTCCGCTAGGTTTAGCAATTGGGACTATATTAGATATCTAGTCAAAGTAGTCAATCAGTCGGATGAACTCTGCTTCTAATAGCTTTTCCAATTCTTTCCTCACCAGGAGGGCTACTTGAGGGTGTATTTTTTTGAGCTTCCGTTTAATAGGCTTTACATGAGGACAAACATCCAGATGATGTACCACCAAGGCTGGATCAAGGCTGGGCATATCTGAATATGTTCAGGCAAAGTTAATGATTCCTTCTTCCAAGAGATTGATGATGGTAGAACTTTCTTCTTCTGATAGTGCCTTAGTCACATAAGTGATTTTGGGGTTCTCTTTTATTCCCAAGTTTTCGGCTTGTGTCTCTTCGATTAGGATAGATGATTGACCAGATAAGTGAGTTCCAACAAGGGGAAGATGAATGTCCCCATCTTCTAGTGCCTCCTCGAGGTTTTCACTATCAAATACACCCTTTGTTTTTACTATTTCTAAGTCACAAAGTGCCTTAGGGAGGTTTTCACTAGGTGACCCTTTTTATTTCGTTTAATTTTGTTTTTGCGACTAGGGCATTCATCTCCCCCAATCCCGTGAGATTCACATACTGATCGACTGAGGGAAATGTGTTGAGAGGTGCAGTACCTTGTAGGTCATAATCTATGAGTTCAGGATGTTTGAGGGATAAGGTTATGGTACAAACAAATAGGCATTCAAACATGGCAGGGAGGTCAACATGATGCAAATCATCGTACACATGTATGATGGATTCTTCCTCTGGTATGTCTTCGAGGGAACCATCATCGACACTAACATTGTTAGAAATGCTAGAGGATTTCGTAGGAACTTTCTATTTAGTATCATAACCTAAGCCCAAATTTCTTGGTCAGATGGCAGTTGCTTCAATGGGCTGGCGATTTCCTTGTTCTTCCACACCAAGACCTCTGCCTTGGTAATTGCACTTTTCAATGAACTTGGAGGCACATGGATAAAATTCCTGGAAGTATTCTATGAGGGGATGTGATGGCTTAGGTTCTTCTCTGTAAACACATTAGTTGATATCGGCTTCCATTTGATCCTAAAGGGAACCTAGATCGTTGAATGTTGTCGAGCCCATGTTCTCGGAAGTGAGTGTGAGTGTCTTTTCTTCTTTTGAAATTGATGGAGATGGTTTCCCATATGTTCATGGTGAGGGTGACATGGTTTCCATGTTTAGTGCGGTACGCATTTCGTACTCGCCACATCCTTTGTCAATGATATGGACCTTGGTGATGGTAGAACCAGGTGCAGATGATGGCGTGGATAATGTGGTGTTTAGTGTATTGGTGGATGGAAGAGAATTAGATGTTTGAGATGCCCCCATTTCGACTCCAGGGCAGTAATGTGAATGCGGAAAGGAAGCTTCTACGGCATGACAATATTCAAAAGGCTGAGGATCAGCCTGTATGGTGACTTCCATCCCTTGAAATGGGAACTTCAAACATTGATGGTGAGTGGATGAGATGGCTTGCATAGAATGAATCCATGGACGACCAAGTATGATGTTGTATGGAAGTTCCAGGTCTAGAACATGATACATAGTATACTGTATAATGGGACCCACCTGAATAGGAAAATAGATCACGCCCTCAAAATCTCTTTGTGCATTGTCATATGCCTTAATGGTGATCACCTGATTATTTAGGTCAGCCTGGGTGTATCCTACCTATTGTATAAACTTTAGTGTAAAAATATTTAGGGCTGAACCATTATCTACCAATACCCTTTTCACTTTTTGACAATTCACCCCGACCTCAAGGTGAAGGGAACGATTATGATTTGAATCAAGGCATGGCATGTCCTTCTAACTGAAACCTAATTGGTAGGTTGTGGATAGATTTCCTACCAATGCTTGAAACTGTGTGGGATCGATATCGTCAGGGACTTGGGTGTTTTGCAAGGCTTTGTTTGAGATGTCTTGATGCATGGGGGAAGACCTAAGCAAATCTAGGATAGAAATCTGAGCTGAAGTCTTGCCCAAGTGGTCAAGGATGTTGTATTTTCAATTGACAGATCGCTGTTGGGTAGATGCAAGAGCGACTAGGACCGTGATGCAGGTTCAACGAGTGGTAAGAACACATTGTGGATCTTTTCCCTTGACGCATATCATGGATACTCATGGCTCCACTTGTTCTATATATGTGACCACACCTTGGTAATTGTATGGCATATTTTTATAACTGATATTATTTGTGCTATTATTTTGATTATTGTTGTTGTTGCTAGGACAAGGATTAGAATTGGATGTACTAGGACCCTGATTATGTTTAGGAAAAGCATTTTGGTATATTTGGAGTTGAGCATTGGATGAAGATGTCATGTTAGCATCTACATGAATTTCACCCCAATCGATTAGATTTTGAACATAAGTTTTTAGTCCTTGACACTTATCCAATTTGTGCCCTTTGTTCTTGTGGAAGTCATAGTACTCGTTCTCTTTGAACCAAGTCGGCTTGGACTTGGACTCATCGAGGGGCTTGGTTATAGGATAAGTAATAGGGTAGTTGGCTTGTAGAAGTTTATTAGACACAATGCTAAGGGGTTCTCCCAATTGAGTGAATTGTTGTGTATTCCCCCCTTGGTTGTTTTGGTTTGACTGTTGTCGAGGTGCTCCTTGGGGCACAGATATGGTGTTCAAGATTGACTATTGCTGTTGAGGAGGATATTTTGTGAGGTGGTGGCCACCTAAACATGTTTGGTGTCAGTGACACCATCATTAACAACATTTTTATTTTTATTCCAATATCGAGGCTTATCCCCAAAGGATTTCTCTTTTATCATAATTGAAAAGTTTGACTTTCCCTTTAGCAACAAGGGCTCGTTCTAGGATGGGATCCTTCTCGACAAGTGCCACGAAGGTGGTGATGCAGTGTAGCTAAAAATTGTGAGCCATGTTTGGATGAGAATTTTTGATGAACAATGTGACCATGTCCTTTTTCGACAGTGGGGACTTCATCCGACTGGCTAGGGCACGCCATCTTTGTAGATAGCTATCAAAGGTATCTCCATCACGCTGCTTTTCTTTTAGGAGATCAAGTGTGTCAATGTCCTTCTCCAGATTGAAAGATAAGTGGGAGACGAATTTCTCGGATAGTTGTGCAAAGGTTTTGATGGATCCTTTTTCAAGGCCCTTAAACTAGTTAAGGGCAACCCCTTGTAGACTCTTAGGGAATAGTTAGATAAGATAATTGTCGTTATGCATGAACTCTTGGCAATGGGCATATAATTTTTGCAGATGGGCTCTGGGGTCCTTAGTTCCCTTATACATCAAATTTTGGTATCTCAAAGTGCTTGGGGAAGGGAATCAAGGAGATGGAAGGATCAAAAGGATAAGGAAAAACGTCCTCGAACTTGAATGTTTGTTTTCCTGTTCCAACCTGTAAATCCTTCAACGCAACTTTAACCTCTTCCAAGTCCTTATTGACAAGTGTTGCAAGAGTCAAAGTGGGTTGATTATATGGATAGTATTGTGGGTATGATGAGGATGGCCCGCCACGGTTGGATCATAGGTGGGTTGAGATGGATACAAATGTGTTTATTGATTTTTATTGATATAAGGTGTATAAGATGATGATGGATTGTGATGAGTGGAATTCACTTGTTGGGAAGGTGGTTGTTGTTGATAGTAAGAAGCGGGAGACAGGCCCTACTGTTGTGTAGAATTTTGATAATACAAACCTCCTTGTTGATGTGATGATGGTTCTTGGTAATAGGGGATGGAAGGTGCCCCCTACTGGTAGGCTTGTTGTTGTTGAAGGTAGTGCAAATAAGATTGGTATTGTTGCGTAATGGTGGACTGTTGCATAACGTATGGGGGTGGATTTGATGTCTGTTGGTAGGGGTGATTTTATGACTGCAAAGGATTGGTGTAAGGTGGTGGTTGGGTCCGCGTTTGATTTTGAACATTCCGATGAGGATTCAAATTGAGCTGGGATGGATTAGTGTATGTGCTAGAGGGATGACAGAGGTATTTTGCAAGCGAATTATTTTGTGTTTGTGTAGGGATATGCACATGTTGTTGTGGGGGTCGCTATTGTGGCTGTTGTTGGTGAGATGGGTGAGATGAAATATGTTGTTGTTGGGGGATGACTACGGAAGTGCCATGCGGTGGTTGTGGCTATTGGGATGTTGTTTGTGTTATCTGATGTGGCGATTGCATGGGAACCGAGACATTTTGTTGTGGGATGGGAATGTTTTGTTGTGGAAGCTGCTGATGAGGTGGTATGGACGAAGCAATAGCCATTATAGTTTGTTGAGGTGGTGTTTGCAACAGGGTGGATTGATGGTGATTGGTAGGAGGCTTGTGGAAGGTAGGTTGTGGTAAGTTATTAGCGGGTGCAAATCCTGGAAGTGGCATTGATGCAAGGGTGGGTATGCCCCTAGTATTGATAGGTGGCTGACTAGGATGTGGAAATGGAAGTGGTGGAGCGGATGGAATGTATGATGGCATGCCATAAGCATAGGGGTCATTTGAATCAAGTGGTGTGACGGTAGAGGTTGTGGTTGGGAGACAAGGATAGATTTGGATTTGATGGATGATGGCATTTCCAAATTCAGGATGATACCAATTCTCTGTGGGTGCACCTTTGGGGACATATGAATTCTCGGGGACATTTTGTGAAGTTTGTGGATTAGCAGGTGCGAGAAGAGTGTGGGCACCAACATATTGTGATGTATCAAAGTCAGATGGTTGCTTGACTCCTCTCATAAGCAAGGTGACGAGAATTTTATCTCCGCGTTCATTTAGGAGATGATCTATCATCTGGACATTAACAGGATCATTGAGGTATTCATCGATGGTGACTTCTGGTTGGTTGACCATGTTCTCATCATTGGGTGGTGTGGTATTTTGGATGTCAATGTTTGATTGGGATGAGGCACCGTTATGGGGATCTTGCGGATTGCTTGGAACGTTATTGGGATCTTGAGGGATATTTGGTTGGGAACCTTGGGTCTATTGGTCTGTCATTTTTATTTTTTTGTGAACGGGTCTGAATGGGCATGAACGTGCAAAACAACTAAGTGATCTAAGATGCAACTAAGCTTCTAAATGATGATCTAGATGATGATTTAGATTGATTGATTTAGATTGGATTAATATTGTTGGATTGGATTGGATGTTGGATTGATCGGTAGGATAATGGATCAATTGATGATGTATCAATTAATCAGATGATTTGATTGGATTGGATTTGATTGGATTTTATCAACAAAACGATTAATAGGATTGGATGAAATCAAATTGGAGATCAATTGATTGGATGATTGGAAGGGTCTCTAAACTGGGTTCAGAGATCACCCTTGGTGATGTAAAGTGTTGATTGATCGAGTGGAAGGATGAACGAATGATCACAGTGTCGAATCTACCTTGAGATGGAAGGGGATTGATAGGGTCGAGGATGATGATCGACTTAGGATAGATAGAAATCCTAAGCGGTTGTTCAAGGATGACAATCAGGTTCAAGCACCTAGGTCAATTCAGATAATGACTTCAAACGAAGTTTAGAGGATTTTGATTGATATGATGATGATGGATGTGTAACCTAAAGGTGATTATGCAACCTATATGATTTGGATGACAATGCAAATGGATTGTGATGCAGGCGAATGAGATGCGCAAATAGTAGGGCAGTCAACGGGCCTTTTGGAAATCGTGAGAGGTTGGTGTTTTGGATCAGTTTCAAAAATAAGTGCATTTTTAGGTCAGGGGTGCCTAGACTTTTGGGCAAGATCGCCCCTCCTGGGCAATGCCGCCCAAATAGGTCAAGGTTGCCCAAACAGGTCCCGATTTCAGCTTAGATCAAAAATTGGTTAAACGATATCGATAAATGGACTTCCAGGATGGGTAATTAGATTTGTAGAATGAGAAAAAGACCACTCAAAATAGGTGAATGGATGTACGAGGTTGTGAAACAACACTCAAAACGGGAAGACGAGTTCTTAGAAGGGGTGAGCAACTTCTCGAAATGGATGAACAGCTGATCAGAAGGGAGGAACAATGGACAAAATAGGTAAACGGATAGTCGGAATGGATAGAAAATGGTTGGCTTAGGTAAACAGGTACTCTAAATGGGGGAACAACAATCGTAACCAGAAAATAGGCTCTCGAAATAGAGTAACGACTAATGAACGAAGACTGAAAAAGGTTGTTTTGGAGGGCAAGGCCGCCCCTTTAGGTCAAGGCCACCCAAACTTAGGTCAAGGCTGCCACTTTAGGTCAAGGCCACCCAAACTTAGGTTAGGGCCGCCCTTTTAGGTCAAGGCCACCTGAAATTAGGTCAAGACCGCCCAAACAAGAGAGACTTGGCAAAAGTTTGACTTAAATGGGCTAAATAGTAGTTGAAACAAAGGGGCAAGGCCGCCCCTTGAGGGTAAGGTCGGTCTTTCATGTATTGGTTTGAACCTAACTTAGTCAAAAATAGTGATGGAAAATGATGAAAAACAACAAGTAAAAGGCCAAAACTGACTAACAAGTACTAGTTTTTCATAAGAAAATGCTTCAAGAAGCACAAGCCTAATTTTAGTGTTAAGGTATGGCCAACATGGTCCTTTATCTAGGCTTGATAATTTTGCTAGTGGCATCCCCGATATACACGATACATGGGGCACAACTGTGAATGCCAACTCGTCTACAAGCATGAGTCGAGAGCAGCCAACGAGAGACTGGGAGCTCAGGCCAACCCTTCACGTCTATTTAGGTATCACCTTAGCTTTGACGCTCTACCAGACATGACATGACTGGATTGAGGTATAGCTTTTGCCTCCCCCCTTTATATACCCCGCCGGTAACACATGGTTGGAATCATCCCTTGGGGTGATGAAATCCCCAAGTAGGTCTCGCTAATAAAATGAAAAAGGGGGTAAAAATAACTAAGTGGACTACAAATTCTCTTCACTTAGGATCACTAAATGGTGCAAGGGGATTGGATATGTCAATAGTCCACTCCAAACACAATGACCAAATTCTTTGACCTCCTTAATTAAACTATGTTCCTAGTTTAAAGAAATGAAAGTACAAAACCAATAAAACATAGTTTCTCCACCTACAACACACTTATCAATAGTTTTATTCTTTGTCTTTGGCAAGCTGATTCTATTTTCGGGCGTGGTCACCTCTATATTTTGGGCATGGTCACCCGTCCTGGGAAAGGTTGATCTTCTGTGAAACTACAAGTAAATAGGGGTTAGAAAATGGTGAAAACAATAACACAACAGTCTTTTGTTTGGGGAAGGTCACCCCTCCTGGGCGTAGTCAGTCTTATGTGAACTTGCAAGTAACCAGGGGTTGGAAAATGGTAAAAATAGTAGTAGAACAGTCTATTGTTTGGGCAAGGCCACCCCTCCTATGTGTAGTCGATCTTCTGTGAACCTGCAGGTAACCAAGGGTTAGAAAATGGTGAAAATAGTAGTAGAACAATCTGTTATTTGGGCAAGGCTGCCCCTCATGGGCGTAGTCGATCTTCTATGAACCTACAAGTAACCAAGGGTTAGAAAATGGTGAAAACAATAGCAAAATAGTCTATTGTTTGGGCAAGGCCGCCCCTCCTGGGCATAGTTAGTTTTCTGTGAACCTATAGGTAATGAGGGATTAGAAAATGGTAAAAACAACAACAAAATAGTCTATTTTTTGAGCAAGGCCGTCCCTCCTAGGCATAGTCGATCTTTAGTGAACCTACAGGTAACCAGGGGTTAGAAAATGGTGAAAAAAACAATAGAACAGTCTAATGTTTGGGCAAGGCTGCCCCTCCTGGGCGTAGTTGATCTTTTGTGTCAGAATTTGCAGAACTTTAAACAACATAAAATGTTAAAACAAAGGACCCGTGACATGGGTCCCACCGAGCGTGCCAAAAATGTGATTAGGATAAATACAATAATCTAAGATGCAAAATAAAGTAAAGTCCAAGATAAGTCTAAAACACCTAACCCCTCAAAATTGGGCTACGTTAAACACAAATAAAAAGAAGATAAAAACTCAACAAGATGATTATACCTTTCTTTGTGTTGATCCTTGGTTGGCCCTTTGATGGTTGATAATGTGTGCTCCTTAAATGATATCGTTGTGATGGTAATGGTAGTTGAGTGATAAATGAGGGTGGATGAATGCAATAATGGCTAGGATACAAAATGCAAAATGCAAGAGAGTTGCAATAATAATGGCTAAAATGGCTAAAATGGTTTGAGAGCATAAGTTTCACAATGAATGCATCAACTTTCTAACTAGCTTAATGAATGAAAAGAGGGGTTATTTAAAGGAGAATTTGAATTCTCTAGAGAATTCAACGGTCAAGATTAAACCACCATGGCCAAGATGGAGGACTGTGGTGAGTTGAGGACTCACAAGCCCTCACATCTTAACATGTGGGGGGTGAGGTGCCAAAGAGGATGATGAGATGGAAAAGGGTACAAGTGAGGTGGAAAAGGCCATGTGGTCCCAAGGTACTTGTAGGATCTCCACAAAAATTAATCCCTTGTCCCCAAGTGGGGCTGAAAGTGACAAGTGAGAACTTTTAGAAAGTCCGCTCTTGTCAACAGGGGGATTGGAGATGGCCTTGGAGGAATAAAAGTGAATTTTTAATTCACTTTTTGGAAGAGACCAAAGGGTAAAACAAGATTCCTCTAAAAGAGGTCTTTGTCCTTTGGGTACGATGTGACACATGAGGTGTCATGGGGAAGAAAAATGCATGGGGGAAATAAGTGTGAATTTTTAATTCACATGGGGAAGAGGTCAACCCAAAAAAGGTAAGTACCAAGAAGGTTGATTGAAAAACATGTTAGAAAGGGTAAGTGATTAGGATTAGGATTGTGCAAACAAGTGATTAGATTTGGAGGATGTGACATTAATCCTAATTAAGGATATGCACATTTTAATGAAGGATTAATTAAATTAATCCAGTTTAGTGAAGGGATTATGGAGGATGTGACAAGGAGAGAGAAATAATGAATTTAAAATGAAGAGGATAACTGACTAAATTAAATAAATTGATTTCATTTATTTAATTTAGAGATGAAGTGGGCCAATGTATAAAGTATTTAATTAATTGAATGAAATACCTTAAGAACGTTAGGGGAAAGGGGAACATTAATTAAATTAATTAATTAATTATTGTTTGATGAAGGGAATGAAGCGGATTAATGAAAGGGATAAATTTGACCTTGTGTAAAGGGTCAAATTTAGGTGTCTACATTTTGCCCCTCTTCAAAATATTGTTAGAATAACAGTGTTTCAAAGAAAAATAAAATGCAGATGACTTTATAGAGGAAGCGACTGGAAGAAAGATGCCCCAGTACGAGATAGGTTGTGTGAGCTGCTCAAATGGAAGGGAGTGACAGGGGCTCCCCCAATCATGCAGGGGAAAGGCCAAGAATACGATATGGTGAGTATGGTAAGGTATGTCCCCTCAAGAGGGCGGTAGGGGAAGAAAAAGGGGCCTCGGGCGACTTCTCAATATGAAGAAAGATAGGGTATGGTAGGATAGAGCTCAAAAAATAAGGCAAGTTTTCCTTTTGAACAGAATCAATCCAACACATGGGGTGTGAATGGCGGCTTGCAAAAGTTTGAGGATTAATTAGAGGAAAAAAAGTTAAATAGAGGGAAAAAATTCCCTAAACTTAAAAAGAGGGGGAAGGTTATAAATAGTAATTTTAGAATTACTATTCCTCATTTTGATAGCTGTTAGTTGAGAAAGAGAGGAGAGAAGAGGAAGGGGAACAAGGAGAGAGAGACGATGTCAGACGATTATGATGATGAGATCATCCACCGTGCAGACAAGGTGTGGAATTTCTATGTTGAGTATGCCATCCCACACCAGGTTAGCTTCAAAATCCCCTTTGTGATTTTAGCATTTTTGGATATAGTTTTTAAACTTATTCATTTTTTAAAACATAGGTTTTGATTTCAGGGTAGAATAGGAAAATGGGTAGGAAACAAAATTTGATTTTGTTGAGCAGTTTGGGAGAAATGTCCACTAAGGACAGGGTGGAAAAACAAAAGGAAGGGTGGTCGCGCCCTCGAAAAGGGGCAGCCATGCCCTTGAAAAGGGTGGTCATGCCCGGAAAAGGCGCCATGCCCAGAAGAGAAGACGTCAAGGACAAAAAAAAAGATAAAGAGTTAACAAAAAAGAAAGAAAAGACGTGGAGAAGGGGCGTGGTCACCGAGGGTAAATATGGAGAGAAAAGGTGAGGAAGTTTTTTGTCAGGTGAGAGAGTTAGTTAGGGTTAAAAGGTACCTGGGGCCAGGACAAAAATAGATAGAGGAAAATGGGAGTGTGAAAGGTGTCTGGGGCTAGGCAAGAAGTAAATGAAATGACGTGGTAACTAACAGATTGTGTGGCTTGACTGCAGAGGTTCGATACTTTGTGGATGTGGGATAGGAGATCAGAGGTGCTTGCAACGACACAACGAGCAATAATCGGAGCAGACCATCAGCAATTGGTGGAGGTAGGGTTGTTGCATTTCTCAAGGTATCCATCCATCAGAGCGCATCGGGTGATGCTGAAAGCCTTGATCGAGCGTTGGGATTTAACGATGTTGACATTCCATCTCCCGACAAGAGAGATGACCACGATATTAGAGGATGTTTGGCGAATTTTGAGATTGCCTATAGCAAGGTGGATCATGAGTGAGTTGAGATCAGAGGGAGAGGAGTTGGATCATACCATGTGGGTCATGTTTGGGCGAGACGACCTGTCGGTAGAAAAGAATGGCATGGACATGGATAGATGCTTAGGGCTGACAGTACTAGAGGTAGCCAGGGTAGGTGGACAGCAAGTGGTGACAGAGGCAGACAAAGCAAGTGGAAAGCAGGGACTGCCAAAGGCAGGCATAGTAGGGGGACAGAGGGAGGATCCGGCAGGAGGTCAACGGAGATCGGGTAGGAGGAGGAGACAGAGGGCTCAGGGCTAGCCCAAGGAGGAGAGACAAGATGTCGAGGGGATGGAGAGGGATGAGGGGGGAGTAGAGGCTATGGATATAGGGGATGAGGGTGGAGTAGAGTCAATGGATACAGAGATACATGATATTCCTCCCTTGACGATGATGCCACCAGAGGCAGAGGATCTGGTCACACGATTGAGAGGAGTGGAGGCGAGATTACATATCGCCGAGCAGAGGTTGAGAGACTTAGAGGTAGCGAGGAGGAGACTAGAGGCAAAGAGTGTCAAACTCAGGGCCAAGGGGAGGAGGGGAGGAGAGGAGGAGGCTCTAGGTAGAGGTGATCAGATTAGTGGCCTCAGGACAAAGGGAGTATGGCTTTATTATGGACCACCTGACTTCATAGGTACATGATGCAGAGAGGGAAAGAGATGTCTTACGCGGTGAGCTAGATAGGATGACTGGGGATCGAGACAGATTACAGGAAAAGGTGACCTATTTGGAGGGGGAGGTGGCAAGGGAGCGTGAGGCAGGAGATTCGACAAGATGGGAGAGGGACCGACTAGAGACTACTGTAGTGATACTACAGGTAGGGGGTCAGCGAGAGGCTGGAGGAGGGTTAGAGTAGATATTGACAGAGGCTTTGGAAGAGGCAGAGACAGATATAGAGGACTTGAGGAGGCAGGTAGGGGGACTACTGAGAGAGAAGAGGGAGCTGAGACAGGAGTGAGATGAGCTTCGGGAGAGAGTG
Source organism: Sequoiadendron giganteum (assembly GCA_007115665.2). NCBI lineage: Eukaryota > Viridiplantae > Streptophyta > Pinopsida > Cupressales > Cupressaceae > Sequoiadendron > Sequoiadendron giganteum. The sequence goes on along the minus strand of CM021100.1, from coordinate 732,070,388 downwards.
GGAGATATGGGATTGATGCAGGAGAGAGGAGAGCATGAGGGCTCATGGATAGGTGATGGAGTTAGAGAGGGAGACCTTGCAAACAAAAATACGAGAGAGGGAGGAGACTATGAGGATTCAGATGCAGGGGATGGAGGCAGAGAGGGAGGCCTTTTAGACATAGATGCAGGTACTATGGGAGGAGAGGGATGCAACAGTGGTACAAAGACAAGTTATGGAGAGAGGTGAAACACAGGGGCAGACACAGGGGTCATGGGCAGAGGAGAGGAGAGTCCTTATCCGAGATCGGGACAGATATAGGCAAGAGCAGAACATTCTTCGGGGTCATGCGGCAGAGAGAGATGAGTACATGAGAGAGGCATCTTGTTGGATGATTGCTTAATAGCAGGTGGTTCTAGATCCATCACGACGTACGTTTCACTTTGAGTGACGAGCTCTTCAGATGCACGCACCATCCCAAACACTGGGGCCGTGGACCCGAGAATTCAATGGTTCTCATATGACCCCGCCCCCCCCCTTGCGCAGAGGGTCGGTGCCCGAGTCACCGCAGAGATTAGATGTGGGCAGCACATGATTCAGACCAAACAGAGAGGATCCCAACCATTAACAGGTGCAAGATGGGATATAGTATAGAGTAGCACATATCATAGTAGATCCATAGTCGTGTACTTATACTTTATTTTTGGTGATAGATGGTATATATGTAGTTATGATTATGATGGACATTATTATGGATGTCATGATGGATATTGTATTTTTTGGATTTGGGATATGATATGTGAGAGCCCTTATTGACACTATATGATGCTTATGTGATGGATGATTTATGTATGCATATGTGCATGTTTATCTATATGGATGTATGTTTATGCCTAGATGGATGTATGATTATGATGCATTTATAATGCAGGATGTGATTTTGATGATTATTTCTATGTTTATGATGTCTAAGTTCGATGATGCAAGAGGCGATGGATGATGTGATATGTAAAATGAGATGGGTAATTATGAATGCATGATGTCTAATGAATATGATTTTGTGGATGTTATGATTATTGTTATGATGGATGGTTTATTTATGACATGCATGATGGTGAATGTGTATAGTTAATGTGTATGATGGATGTGGTAAGGGACCTAATGATATGAATATAAATGGATACGCTAATGAATGAATGTTAAGATGCATAGAATAATTAATGAAAATTAACCTACACAACTCAAAATGTAATGCAATATAAGGAACCTAAAATGGGTGCCATTATGCAATGTAATCCTAGATGTAAATAGGGGCCCGCATAATGATGGAAGTGAAGGGGGTGATAGGTGTGTGACCGCACCTGTCAAGAACCATAGGACTCCTGAGAAGAAAGGAGGAAGGTGGAGGAAATCATCGTTTGCACAAACCAAAATCTTAAGTCAGGGGAGAAGAAGGGAGGAAGGATACATGAATGCAATGGGAGAGGAAATGAAATGCAATTTATTATCTTCAGAGCACTGATTTTTCTATAGCACAAGACATCAGGTACCATGGTATGTAGAACCAAGGTGGATTAGTGTCTAATGCGTAAACAAACACAACAAACAAGAAGGCTATACCAATACCCCAAAGTCACAATGAGTTTGGCCAGACCAGGTATTGGGATAACCACAATCACAGAAGGATGTCCCAGCGTAACGCAAGACCTCAGGGGTCTTGGTGGATACGACATGGGACAACTAGGAAAATAGCAAACAAAAGAAAATCGAGATGTGCCCCTATGTAAACTAGTCAAAACACATCATAATATGAAAGATTATGACGGCTTTGACGAGCGATGATAGGGCGCTCAAACGATAAATAAAACCCAAAAGAATCAAAAAATTGCAATCAATTTCAAAACATCCTTTGCCATAGGATCAAGATGATGGATGGGGTTGATGCAGTCTATTAGGAAGGATACATCTTGTTGAGACCAAAGATGGATGCTAAACTAAAAGATTGATTAATGACGCAGGATACTCAAAAATCGATTAAATCTTGTAATAGAAATGGATTCCATTTGTGAGGTACCAGCGAGATAAAGACATACCTTGACCACATGACGCAAAACTGACTCATCCTAAAGACCTAGGGGCTTGGGGGTTGATCAAAGATCAACCTTGCCTATGTCAAAGTGCAGATCCCTCATAGGTCAAGAAAAGACCATGATAAAAGCAGAAAGAGAATGATGCAGACAGATTATGGGAGACAATGATTAGATTGACTGACCATAAAATAAAAAGAAAAGAGAAGAAAATAAAATCCTCGGGGGTGGATCAAATGATCAACCTTGCCTATGTGCAAGTGCAGGGGCAGCGTAGTTCAAAAAAGACTGGTTAAGATCGAAAAGTGGAAAAATGGTGACGGATGATGGAGGACAGAGTGCCCCGAGGGTGGATCAAGTGATTGGCCCTACCTATGTGAAAGTGCAGGGGCAACGTAGTTTTCCAAGGACGGACAATCAACAAGGATAGACAAAACAAATCCCTGAGGGTGGATCAAATGATTGGCCTTGCCTACGTGAAAGCGCAGGGGCAACTTAGTTTGCCAAAGATGTTACAAACGACAAGGACATACAAAACAAAGCTTCGGGGGTGGATCAAATGATCAGCCTTGCCTACATGAAAGCACAGGGGCAACATAGTTCACCAAAGATGGGATGGACGACAAGGACAAACAAAATAAAGCCCCGGGGATGGATCAAATGATTTGCCTTGCCTACGTGAAAGCACAAGGGCAACGTAGTTTTCCCAAGATGGGATGGGGTCTAGATGAGATAGACACGATGAATGATCCTAGATGGAGATGACCAAAGTGTCGAGGCAACACACAAGCTCAAATTAGGATAGAAGCTCAAGATGTTAGAAAGAGGATGATGTGCGTCCAATGCTCAACTAGAAATATACCAAGTGACCAAGGGATACACCTTGGGACCACATGGCCTCTTCCATGTCATGTGTACCCTTGTCCATCTTACTTTGTCCTTTGGACAACTCACCCACCATGCTTAAATGTGAGGGCTTGTGAGTCCTCAACTCACCATAGCCTTCATCTTGGCCATGGTGGCTCAATCTTGATGGTTGAATTCTTTAGAGAATTCAACTTTTCCTATAAATACCCCCCTTCTTCCTTCATTAAAGGATCCTTATGCATTCTTAGCTAACTTATGATATTGAGCCATTTGAGCCTCCATAAGTTATTATCACATCATTTCATCCAATATCCATCTTATCCATTTACATCTTCATCTTGCATTTTAAGCACTTTGCATCATTTTGCCATCAAGGAGCACACATCAAAAGCAACATCAAGGGCCAACCAAAGGATCGATTTGAGACAAGGTATAATCATATTTTTCATTTTTTATCTTGCTTTGTTTTGAATCCAACTAGGCTAATCATTTGAGGTGTTAGGTTTCTTTGTATTCTTGCATTTTAGTTTGCATTTTAGTTTGCATTTTAGATTAGTACGTTTTTCCCCTTCACACCCGCTATGCAAGAAAAACCATTTATCCTTTATATAGCAACATCAACCCATGCTTTAGCAGCATTGTTGGCTCAACAAGATGACAATGGCAAAAAACATCCTATTTATTATATTAGTCAAACTCTAATTGACTATGAAACTCTATATACAATGATGGAAAAACAATGTTTGGCTCTTGTACTTTCTACTAGTAAATTGAGACATTACTTATTAAATGCATAAATTCATGTGATGACAAAGTTTGATCCTTTAAAACATCTTTTTGCTATAATAGATGTATCGAGACGCTTAGCTAAATGGGCTATGTTGTTAACTGAGTTTGATCTTAAATTTGTCTCTCAAAAGGAAATCAAAGGACAAGCCTTAACTGACCATTTAGTTGATGCTCCTTCTCCATTAGCATTACCTAATATGGACTCATTCTTGGATGAAAGTGTGTTGACTATCGAAAAGGAAACATGGGAATTGTACTTCGATGGATCTAAGTGTAGAACTGGCTTTGGAGCAGGGGTTATAATAATTTTGCCTTTTGGAAATCCTATTCCTGTATCCTACCAATTAAACTTCCTATGCACAAATAACACCATAGAGTATGAAGCTTTAATTGTTAGATTATGTTCAACTTTATCTCTTGGTGTTCAACACATTAAGATATTTGGTGATTCTCAATTAATCATTAACCAAATAAGTGGTTCATATCAAGCGAAACATGACAAGTTATCTAAGTATAAATATCTTACAATGACTTTATTGGAACACTTTGAATCATATACCATTGATAACATACCACGAAAGGATAATCGACATACAGATGCAATGGCAAGCATTGCTTCCCTTGTATCTCTTGAAGATCCTTCTGTCGATTTCATATTTATAATCCATACGATCACAAAACCATCAATAGAAGATAAGATCAAAGAAGTGTCATTAATCGATATTGAAAACAGTAGTGAATGGTACACAATATTCAACTACTTAAAAGAAGGTACCTTTCTTGAGCCTACAACTAAAAACACTAGAGCTCATCTTCAAAAACTCGCATCTAAATATATAATCCTTATGGATGTTCTATATATACATTCATTTGATGGTCTTTTGCTTAGATGTCTTAAAAAATCAGAAATCCCTATAGCCCTTGAGGAAGCTCATGCAGGTACTTGTAGGGTCATTTTGGAGGAAGATCATTAGTTCAACAGTTAATTTGTATAGGATAATATTGGAGATATATGGAACAGGACTATTTTTCTCAAGTTAAGAAATGTCATAAATATCAAGAGCACAATAATTTGATTCATGCTCCTGAAACTATCATGCCCAAGTTCCTATTTGGCCATTCTCGGTTTGGGGTTTGGATCTTATTAGAAAAATATTACCACACTCTTTCACTGGACATACGTTTATAATCACTGCAACAAATTATTTCATGAAATGGGTAGAATTTATCCCTCTTCATTCCACAACAATCAACACAATATGTCATTTCATATTGGAACACATTATTGCTCGCTTTGGTCTTCCTTTTGCATTAGTTTCAGACAATGTAAATCCATTCAAGAACAATGATGTGAAGAAGTTTTTAGAAACCTTTCATATTCAACATCATTTCTTAACAACATATTATCCACAAACAAATGGTCAAGCATAATCAACTAGCAAAACTATTGAGAAAATCCTAGGGAAAATTGTAAGTAAACATAACAAAGATTGGCACACTCAATTAACTTATATGTTGTGGGCCTATCATACAATTATTAGAACATCTACAAGAAACACTCCCTATAACCTCGTTTATGGTACCAAGGCAATAATTCCCTTCAAGTTAGAAATTCCTTCATTGAGAATTGCTCTTAGGGGGCTTATTGATGACACTACCTATAAAGAGCAACGATTGCATCAACTTGAATTTTTTGATGAGTGGCGCATCAATGCTCTCAAGCATCTCCAAGCTTATTCTAAATGAATGCAACATAGTTATAATGATCATGTAATTTATCATGATTTTAATAAGGGTGACTTGGTATTATATGAGAATCAATGTAATGTCAATGTCACCTCGAATGAAAAAGGAAATTCTAGCCCTAATTGGTTGGGACCTTACATAATTGACGAAAGTTATGGGTCTGGAGCATACACATTAATAGAAATATATGGTACACCTCTCAAAGAGCCTATAAATGCCACACATTTGGGTCAGTACTATACATAATATCCTTCTTGAATAGTATATATATTAAAGCGGTGTTGTTAGATTAAGTAGATATTGTTCTATTCTATCTAGCATTGCTTCATTCTTTGAAAAATAGATCTTTGTGTGTCTTAGATTATAAAGTAATTGTTCGATAAGTTTGGATTATTACTTTAGTTTTCATACTGTTTGAATTCATCCCATGTGTTGTGTTAAGTTAGATCCTTATATGCATTTAATATTTTGAAATTAGATCACAGTTGCATTTAATTTAACATAAAATACTCAGTCACAATGTAGTATCTAATGTAAATTAAAACTGTTTCAATTAGATCACATAAAAAATAGATCATGGAGACATTTATTAAATATTCTTACTAAGGCTATTTAATAGATCACATCGACATCTAATTCACCATAAACTCATAAAACCAAACATGAATGCTCATATATTGTATATCAAAGGTTCATGTAAATATAATCAATAATACAATGCTAATGTGGCCTATAGTTGTTGGACCCCTCGGGGCCTGGTGGTGTAATCCATCGTGAAATAGTAGAATGTGACTGTGATGATGTGATCTACTCCCATATATCACTAATTCCTAGAGGTCCTGTACCTCTCCAACTACCCTAGCCTCCCGTATGAGTGTCGCAACATGCTCCTACTCTATGGGATCTCTATGTTGCTGTTTAGTAACCTCTCTCTATAGCCTCAAGACCTCTGACCGTAGGATGGTCTTTGTCCCCTATCTATTGGAACTTAAGATGCTTGGAGCTCATCATATGTAACCTATAGTGCTAAAAAATTTCCTACAACTCACTCCTCCCTAGACTTAGATGGGTCAACACATCTAGTTACACTCTCATATGTTGCCCTCAACCTCCCAATAGACTCAAAGAGATCCACATGATACCCTGTAGAAGGTGGGGGCATGTACTCTGAATGTATTCCCCCGTGTGGGGGCAAAGGAGGCACCATCTCTGTGGTCACCAATTGATAGAGATCACCCACTCTCGCGTGGACCCTACAAGATGGAAATCATAAAAGATATCAGTACACATCATGATATATAAAAATCATATACATAAACATGAAATCATAAGTAAGAGCATAAATAACACATCATCACTTAGATCTCCAACCTACTAGTTGGGATCTCATTGAGCAACAACAAACCCCCCTATGCAAGAGGCATAATAGTCTGCTACTGTTGGCCTCTCCATGATCATGAGTCTTGACACACACTGTGGTTGTTGATCATGCTATAGTGACTTGGTTAGGAGGTGAATCTCTCCTCTCAGGGGCAACTCGGGCCTCATCTGCCTCATCAGACTCATCACTCATTGACTGGACATCCTCCTCCTCCTCCTCCTCCTCCTCCTCCTCCTCATCATCATCATCATCAAGAAATAAATTTGGTATCCTAACCTCATTCTCTGAATCTCCAGCAATGACCCCATCATCCTCGTCATCCTCGTGACCTAGAAGAGGTCCTACATTGCTTGCAGGATGATGCATAGGAAAGACGTGTGTTGGTTGTACTCCCATCCACCACTACTTGTAGGCCATTGTGGTACCTATGTCGTTGGCATCTAAGACTCCGGGCATTTTGTGGTCCTCATCCTCTGAATAACTTTATTCAACATCATCAATGGCGAGATGATGATTATCTCCAATCCAAGAGGCACTTCGTGTTGATCATAGGTACCTGGGTCATGGCCTAGGTGTAACCTAAACTTGCCCAAACTATCGCATAACATGATCATAGTAAAAGGGTCTCACTATGTAGTCATGTCGCCGCAATACAAATCGATAATGTTGCATCATGACTAACTGGTGTGTTACATCTGCCCACTGGGGTACCATGATGTATGGTCTCTAGAGTATATCATCATCCCCTAGGTAGTCGAACCTTCCCCTCCAGTATAACAAGTCTCCATCCTACCATGATCGTCTAAGCAAATAACTTTAGGCATGTGGATGGCCCATTGTTGCTACCATAGGATAACTTGTCAGCCTAGTACATGTGATATGCTCAAAGCACAACACCTACAAGAGAGTATAATGAACTATGTTGTCTAGCTCTCAGTAGATGAAGCACCTGAGATCATAGTATAAATGTTCCAGCATGTTGCAACCCCAAGCATAAACGGTTTGATGTTGCTCCATGTCTCATTTAATGTGATCTAGCCCTTCATCCAAGTGTGTGCCTCATCCATCAGGAACTAGTGCTAGCGCTATAGTAACAATCATGATGCATCTCAATAACGGTGATCACACACATAGTAGCCATTTGAGCTTGACATGGGGTCCAAAGTTTGACTCTCGAATGGGATGGCCTAGGCAATACTCGATATCCTCATGTGACCACTCCTCTATTGAATGGAAAATCTCGTTGTGGATAGGTAATCGCATGATGTGATGAATGTCCTCCAGGGTAACTGTCATCTCTCCCATAGGGAGGTGAAAGGTGCACATATCTACATCCCACATCTCTACTAGTGTCATAAGCATGGCATCATGGTACCTCATAGGTGGTATGAGGTATACCCAAAATAATCTTGTCTCCTATAATATATCAATCTCCTCCTTTGACAGTTAGGAAAGCTGCTCTTGGATGTGACAAAATTGTCTACCTCCTAGATGCTGGTGGGCTTGGGGAGGGATCTAAAGAATAAAAAGCAAAATAAATCATCACTAAAGTTCCTAAATTTATGCATTAAATAATTAAAGTTACACTATAGTTGCTCTAGGATACTTTGCGACCAACTTGGACATTTGGGCCATTTTTGGATGGGGGGGGTGGGGGGGTCCTGGACACTTTAGCCATTTTGGAGCAAAGTGGGACACTTTGTGACAAAGGACGACCCTTTGTGACCTTTTTTCCAAGGTCCTAGAAACACGTAAAAAATATTATAAATACATGAATATGAAGATAAAGCATAATAGAATCCATTCACTATATGCTGGAGCTCGCCCCGTGTCACCTCGTCGCGTAAAACTCGTCTCAAAGGTTTGTACGCTTGTTTGCTCGACATCTTCAATCACTCCACACCAAGGTAAACTATCAAAAGGTAAATATCAAAATAATAGTTATAAATATCATTTTCAATCATATATACTTAATTTCACTAAAAGAAGCATATTTTACTCTAAGTATATGTCATTCAAATCAACATATTGGGGTCTAGTGAACTTCATTTTTGACGCCGTTTGTTTCGTTGAATTTATAATTCTATCCTTGATATAATCCAATGCCTATCAATATGTGGTGTTATACTTCCAATACCCTATGATAGAGCTAAATCAATTCGATGAGGTTTCATGGCTACCCTGATTCCACCTCCATAAAGCAAGCAAAATCTGAGAGGCATACATCTACCCTCAAATTCGATTCTCTACAGAAGTTTGATAAGAGGATTTTTGAATAGCTAATGAATTGGTATTGTGGTTTTGCAGATGGCTACAATGGGGGCTTCATTCTCCCTAGTTTTGAATGAATCCATATGAGTATCCTTTTATTGTTTGAATTACTTTAGCTTGCATATGCACATAGTGTCATATGGCCGCTAAAGTGGGGGCTAAATGTAGTGTAGAAAATTATACTCCTTTCTAGGTGAAAGTACAATTTTACACTTACTTTGGAACTATTTTAGTGACCTTACATTTATGCATTTTTAATCCTCATTAATAGGCCCCTAATACCCTTTATTATGCATCCCAAGGCCTATTTTAATTATTTCCCGACAATGTAACCTGCATTGAATAAATATTATTAATTGATCTAATGCCCCGACATAATCTAGGTCCTGAACTTCTAGGTCAGGACCCATTCGCCCATGGGCGAATAGGTCCCCTTTAAGTTCATAAGCTCGAATTAAAATATGTTTTTGGTGGCATTTCAAGGTCTCAAATTCAAATTTTAAGTGTCAGCTTTTGGGATTTAATAAATGGGAAATTAGAAAGGAATCCTATAAAACTAAGTCTTTCAATCATTTTTCACTAGCAAGAAAGAGAGATTCACATGAGATCACAAGGATTTATAGTCAAGATCAAGGATAATTTAATCAAGCATTCAAAGTTGAAGTTTTGGAGCAACATTCTATTTGTTTTTGTAGGTCTTCAAGCTCATTTTGTCAACAAGATCAAGCATTACCAAAGATTGATGATAGATTCCTATGGAGGATAATGATGGATTCTAGGTTTTGGGAGATACACCAAGCCATTCAACCAAGCCTAATGACTTGTTTCCTAAGTGATTCCATCTTCTATTATCATTGTAATTTCTACCTAAAGGAAGGTGTATTTAGATTTGTGATCTATTAGGGTGATTTGACATCTCCCAAAGTAGGTCCTCGCCATTATTTATGTTTCATTTGGGGATTCTATTCTAACACATTGAATAGGGTTTCTTTGCATTTTAAGCTCTTGTAATCTTAGAAACACTTAATATTAGGGCTTGCACACACCTTTTATGTTTTAGATCTGTACTTTTCATCAAGGTTTGATTACCAAACTTGACCAAGGAAAACCCCCATCACCCATCGAACAACAACTTTGTTTTGCAAATTTATCATAGGTATAGATCTGGGAGCAAAGTTTCAAAAGTATAGGACATAAGTGCAGATCTAGGACTTAGATATTAGTTTTTTATTTTCTGAAAAGGGAGACCTGGACCCATTTTCCCATGAGCAAATGAGTCCCTAATAGCCTCCTGAAACTACCTTTTTATGACAATTGCACAATATTTAACCCTTTCCAAATCTCCCAAAAATTTGTTGTTTTTGTTAGTATTGACCTTTAAATTGATTTTTCGACTTTGAATTGGCATAATTAGGTTGATTTTCTATTTTTTCATTTTTCTCTTAAAAGTGTTGGCCAACCTTGTACCCCCATCCTCAAGCATAATGAAATTAGTAGATTCTCACATTGAATTAATTCACCTAAGGGTTTTTAGTAAATTCTTTGTGAGGATCTCATTTCCTAATGAATATAGGAAGATAGGGTCTATTATCACCCTCTTGATTTACCTTTCCATTTTGGGAAAACCTTATTTTTCTATATTTCAATATATATATATATAATAGTTATAATAGCAAGTCTTAGTCTCTGGATTGTGTTACAATCTCTTCTTACACACCTAATTTGATATATATTACATATATTAAAACTTTCTCTTATAGAGACATGACCCTTATAGGGAACCCCTTGTTATATCTTCCTTATTGGCCTAATGTTCCATAAGTTCTATGTGGTAGGTTGCAATAGCTTTTACCCTTGCCTTGTATCTTGCTAACATCATCCCCCCTTTCAAAATTATATCTAGTCTTCAAGACATGTTGCTTAATTTCCTAAGATAATATGCTTGTATATGATCTTCAACTGCATCACTGCAGTATCCCATTATTTTTTTACTTGTTGGAGTAGCTTGATGTGTCCTTATGTGTTTATATGTGTAGATTTTTCCTCCGCAAGGTTCTTAAGTATCAAATTTGTTGTGCTACAATTTTGGCCTCTCCTAGCACTCCACTCAAGTGTACTAGTTTGACACTAATGGTTTCCCTTAGTTGTTTTACTTGCATCTTTATTTGTTCTCTCTGTTCCTGGAGCTATTACAATTGGGTGTGTGTTCTCTATTTGTATTTTGATTGCTCCATCCATGTCTTTTAATGGATCATAAGAATATCCAACTTGCACTATTTAGACCTCCATTTGTATGATACGATCCTCCAAGTTCTTGGTGAGGTTAGACTATTGGGGACAAAATTGATACAATACATTAGCTTATGCTATGCTCCCTTCCACATTCTTTATTTGTTTATCTAGTTGTGAATGAGTTGTCACACATATTTTTGTGGCCTCCTTTGTGTTTTTCTTCAAAATTTCCTACTGAGCTTCTTGCCTTATATTGTCCTTTGTGTCTATATCTGATTATAGCTCATATACCAATTATTTAAGTTGTTGTGGTAGGGGAAGGGAAGTGTCCCTTTGTATGTGTGGAATAGAATTTTGCAATATTTGCATCTCATCTTCTAATTTCTCTGTATTATATGCATGCTTATGAAGTATTTATTCTCTTGCACTAGCATGGAAAATATCCCCTAGTTGAACTTTTTGGAGAGAGGAAATGTTTTCTAGATTTACTTGTGAGCCCATCATCGATAACTAGATTAGTTGTGGTGTAGGTGTTGGCTACAATTGTTTTTGTTGCGCCAAGAAATCCTTGATTGATTGGATTGTAGAGATTAATGTAGATATTTCTCCAATATTATGTTCTTGTTCCTCATCCCCTTTTTCACTTGGGGGGCTATTTGTTGGAGGAGGTGTTGTTTGTCTCTTTACTTTTTCCTCTTCTAAGACGGAATTTGGGGCTGTCTTTGTGATTTCTATGGTTTTCTCATGTAGCTTATCAATTTCCTCTTGTTGTCCCCTCATTAGAGTATCTACTCTTTGTTTTGTGCAAAGCTCTTGTGCTTGAGCTCATGTTTGTTGCTCTTTGCTTTGCAATATACCCTACCTTTGTAATTGATTTTTCCCTTATTTCTTCTTCCTCTTTTAGGGATTTCTCCCTTTTCCCCAAATTGTAGTAATTATTGGTTGTGGAAAATCCTTGATCACCTCCTCTAAATGTTCATCAAATTTTATTATGTATAGTATTAGGCTCTACATTATCTTATACTTATTGTTTGTGTTTGCATCCTGATACATAGATAGAACTTGTTAAAGCATACCATGATAGATTATGGCATTTTTAGTCACCATAACATCAATTGGTGGTTGCAATTTCTCTATTGTCTCTGGTTGTTGTATTTCAACAGTGTGTTCCTTCTTTTACAAAGGCTTGTGTACCTCTTGTACCTCTTCTTCTTCCTCCTCTTCCTTAAAAGTTTGAATTATCTTCCATTTTACCACCTCCTTGACCCTTGCTTTGTGATTCTTCTTCTCCACACTCATTTGTATAAGAGTTTATGATATCTCTTGCACCTTCGGTGTGGTTACCATCTATGATGAGGATGTGAGACCCTCAGATTGTGATGTAATATTTTGAACCTTCATGTGATCAGTGTATGGACTTTTGAAGCTAGTGTAGAAGAGGATGGTTATATTGTTTGCTTTGGTGAAATATCCCATTGCTTTTGTAGTTGTTCTTTATTTTTCTCAAACTTTTCTTAGGCATTTTTCTTATGTATTTGATCCATAATCTCTTTGTATGTCCCAAATCACTCTGTATTTGTGTCTTTTGGCTTGCTAAGGATATTTGTAGCATAAGCATCCATTTATTGTTGCATCTTAGGGGAGCCTAGGAATCCAAGTTTTTTGTGGCTCCACCACCTCTATGCATGTATAGTCTTTATCCACCAAGAAAGCGATGTTGATATATTGCTTGATAGATTCATATGGTATCTGCTCCCTAGCTTGTAGTTGTTGTTGGAAGCTCTTGAAGAAGCCCTAATATGCAGTAGTATATATTTGTTTACCTAAAAACTGATGAGTGCATTTTGATTTGTTCTACTAGTAGAAGGCTTTTTTACCACACTTTGCCTTTGAATGTTGGAAGCTCGTTCAAGAAGTAAAATATTAGGCATATTAGTAATGTGTTGTACTATAAGTTATACCTAGAGATTTTTATTTTTTTGTAGATTTTCCATGAGTTTCTCTCTCATGACCTCACAGAAGTCGAAATCCTTCCCCTCCACCACCATTTGATATATAGTGTGGATTGTCGTTGTTGTAGCAAAATCTTCCTTGTTAGCATATTAGAGTTTGTATGCAATATCCATTGTTGCATACTACATCGTATGGTTTGTAATTGCTTAGACACTTAAACTATGCTCATCTGGTGTTACACCGGTAAGTGTGGTCATTGTATCCTTCTTTGTTGGGACCTCCCCCACCATGTTGATTCCTGTTACCGCATGAATTTATTCTTTTATTATTTGGTAGGGTTTGTTGAGATATATGAACTTATCATGGAATTTGATCAAAACTAGCCACACCCAATCATGCTCGTCACATAAATATGGGAAATACTTCCAAATATCAAGGTTATTTTTCCTTATCTCTTAATACTGGGGTTGGTATGTAATTTGGTCTGGGGTGAGGAGAGTCTACCTAAGCTCCTCGAATTTTGTATGATCAACCTTTGTTATGGGCTCATGGATATATTTTTGCACATCCTTTGTGTAGAATATGTCTATGGGGATACTTGAGAAAGCTCCATATTTGTCTACCTCCATTGACTTGAATGGGTAATTCTTATATTTTGGGTCATGGCTTCTCATTGACATTAACCAAGGTTGGGGTTTCCATTTTTATGCAAGTATATGCATGAGTAGAAAAGCTTGGGTAATGCTTGCTTACTTAGAGTGTTTGAGTGCAAAGTGAATGTAGTGTATTTGTGAGGAAGTTAAATAGATTTAGAGTAGGTCGGAAGCATGTATGCCATTTTACCATTAGGTTTTGTAGGTTTTTCTAGTCGTTTATAACCTTGGACCACTAACAATTTGATTTTATTATTTAGTGATTTATGATACATATTTTACATGATATACAATATGTGTCTTTTTAGACTTTATGATTTTCATCCTTTTGGTTGGTGGTAGTGTTTAAGTCTTGCACCATTGACATATCCTATTATGTAGCTGCCATCTAAATTTCTTAATCTTACCACTCCCGATTCCACAAATTCATGTATATAGTATGGTCCTAGCCACCTTACTTCTAATTTTCCCTACCTTTTAAATTTACTATTATATAATAAGACTAGATCTCCTATTTGAAAAGTCTTAGTGTGAAGGTTTCTATCATGCCAAGCCTTTTATCTTTTACTTTCTAATTTCTAATTGTACAAGGTTATGAATATGTTCTCATCCAATTTTTCTAGTTCCTCAATCCTTTGTGCTAGGGACTCATCATCATCCAATCACAATGTGAGTGTGGTACACAAATTAGGAACTATAAAGTTCATGGGAAATGTCGTCTTAGTTCCATAAACTAATTGGAGTAGTGTAAACTTATTGGTACTTTTGTAGTATGTGCAGTAGGCCCAGAGTACCACATGTATCTTTATGTCCTAGTTTGACCTATTTCTATTGCACATCTTGGTAAGTGTTATCCCAATTATCTTATTTAGAGATTCACTTGCTCCATTTTCTTGTGGATGGTATGGTGAGCTCTTATTGTGTGTGATCATGAAATTATGTTGCAACTTCATAATTATGTTATTAACAAAGTGTCTGCCTTGGTCACTGACTATAGTTAATGGGCAACCATACCTAGTGATTGTATTCTCATATAAGTATCTTGTGGCAGTATTTGTGGTACAGTCCTTAGTAGGTTTTTCCTCTACCCCTTTTATTATAAATATTGCTCTTGAGTGTTTAGCAAGTTGTTCAATGGGTCCTATAAAGTATATCATCCATTTTTCAAATGGGATCTGTGCTAATATTGGTTTTAGGGGCATCTCATCCCTTGAGGTAGGTTTCCCCACCCTTTGATAAATGTCACAACTCTTTGTATATTCCTTGCATCTCTATGTAGGGTTGGCCACCAAAGTCCGGCTAGTTTAAACCTTTTGGTTGTTATTTCATCGCAATTATGTCCTCCAACTATTCCTTTATGTGCTTCTTTCAGGATAGATTTTATTTCATGCTTATAAATAAATCTTCTTATGATTTCATCTCATCTTATGTGATGTAATTCTTCTTCTATCAATGTATATGGTAAAGACTTCCACACTAGACTTGCGGTGAGAGATCTATGGGAAATTTTCCTTTAGATAAGAGTATAGAAATACCATGCAATTATTCCAGTACCACATTTATTCTAAAATAGATGTACACTAGGTAGATCTTTTGGATGATCCTCTAGTTCTTTCCCTATTTCTATTCTTGATAAGTAATCAAGTCCTTGATTGTTTTTTCTCGATTTTACCATTATATTAAAATCAAATTCTTTGAATAAGAGTAACCACTAACATATATGTCATTGTATGATAGGTCTATTAAGTAAGTACTTTAATGGTTCATGATCTATAAAGAAAGTGAATGGTGTTGACAATAGATAATGTCTAAATTTTTGTAATGCATAAACCATGTGATGAGCCTAGGAAATAGCTAGTTTTCTTCCTTTTTGTTTATGCCTTTTAACATTTCAATCTTTTTATCTCATATAAAATCATGAACATTATATATCTTTCATGTCTTTTATGCATCCTAAACCAAAATTTACCATGTGGAAATATAATTATGATATGATGATGTTTGCATGGATAAATGTGTGAATATGCATGAAATTGATTATGAATCTATGTTTAATTCATGGTTGATAATGGTGTGTATACTTTAGATGAAACTAACTTCTTGCAACCAAAAGAATTGCAACTCGTAACAATTGGAGAGCTCAACCCACAACCAAAGGATTCTAGGCAGATTGTAAGGGAGAGTCCAGAGTGTTGAGAATGTGATAGTTATAGGGAATAATGAAGGCGATCATTGAAGTAGTCAACCATGAGTCACCAAATCATCCAATAAAATGATGGAAGGAAGAAGAATTTTTTAGTGATCAGGAAGCCAACGTGAGTGTTTTCACATAACACATCTTTGTCAAACCGTTGGGCAAAGTGTCAAACCTATTTGTCTTCTTCTATCTTCTTTAGTTATAATTTTAGTTGCAAATACTTTGTCTCTCTCTATTTTGAAGGAGAGTGGACATTTGCATTTAATTTTTGTTTTTAGTCCTTATACAAATAAACTTCCTCCCGAACCTATATAGTCAGAGAGGTGGCTGAGGATCATATCTAGTTGAAAGATATATGTTTTGATAGTTATAGTTTTATTTCACATACACTACTTCATTGTTAGTTTTTTGTTATGCACTCATGAATGAGAAATATGTGAAGATTCTTGTCAGATAATAAAGTTCAGTTATATGCAATAAAGATGTTCCACTTTACTGTTATGATTAGTTGAATCAAGTAGCATATATTTGGTTTCTCATGTGGGTACAACAACTCGAGCTAGGGCCACTTGAGGTACTGTTCACCCACCTTAATTTCTATTGATAATTTAGATGTTTACATTGTTGCATCCATTTCAATTAGATTCCTCATAACGTGCACATGAATGATATCTTGTCTCATGATTTATGTTCTATAATGTATCATTGAGTCATCCTCCAAAGTGAGTCTAGTAGTTAGAAGTAAGAATTAGTAGTGCTAGTGAAATTGCAGAGTTCAGGTATAGCAGTTAATAGTTACAATGTTAAGCCGAAGGTACCCACAACATCAATAGAAGATTAAGTTATTTCCCTTGTTTTGTAGTTTACACTTTATTTCCTTTTCCAGCCTTTAGTATTCTCCTAAAAATGTGTAAGCCACATATACTTGATGATATATGCCATGTAGAGTCCATGAATGCACATACAGTGCCAACATCATCACAAGCTTTTGAAGCCCTGGTTGATAATTAAATGGAGCCTTTACAAGGCTTTAGTGGAGTTTTCAGCTAGAAACCTCTCCTTTGAATTATGTGTCTAACACCAAGTTGACCAAGAATTGGTTAGGCCTTACACCATGTCTAGGGCTTCTCATTATATAGTAGTATAATTTCTCTCTGCCTTAGATAATTTTCTACTTGTAAAAGCTATGGGATGGTCCTTATTGCCTTCGGGTTGAGCCAATACTGCACCTATGGCAATTTCAAATGCATCTACATATACATGAAATGGTGTATTCTTGTCTGGGAAGATTAGTATAGGGGCCTCCACAATTTTTTCTTCAATGTGTCAAATGCTAGTTGGAATTCTTCATTCTGCTCAATACTTCTATCAATTTTTTTCAGTAGTTCTTCCATTGGTGTAGTTATTCCGGCATAACATTTTATCAATTTATGGTAATATTTGGTATATACTAAAAAGGTTTTTACTTCTGAAGGTATCTTAGGGGGTGTTAGTGTCATGATTAAAGTAACTTTTAGGGTCTACCATCAAACCTTCTTTATAGATGATGCGTCCTAACAATGTCCCATAGGATACCGTGAACATGCACTTTTTCAAATTTAGTGCAATCTGCATACTTCAACATCTGTTTAACATCATTCTCAGTACTTGTACATGGCCTTTTATCAATCCATATACCGTCTAATCATCCAATTATACCTCCAAAAAGTCATGTATAAAGTCTTTAAATGCATTTATCATTATCCTGCTAAATACCACAAGTGCATTCTTTAGGTCAAATGACATCATTGTGTACATGTAAGAGCCCCACTCTATTGTAAATATTATTTTTGGTTGATCCTCGTCACTTAATTTTACTTGATGATAGCTAGAAAACCCATTAGTGAAGGAGTATATTTCTCTTCTTGCTACTGATTCCAGTATTTCTTTAGTAAATTGTGTAGGGAAGGGGTTGTGAATGCAGGCTTTATTCAGTTCCTTGAAGTCAATATAAATTCTTATTTCACCTATTTTCTTGTTTTGTATTACCATAGGGATAATCCATTCAATGTTTGCTACTAGTTTGATTATCCCTGCTTCCAACATCTTGTCTAGTTCTTCTTTAACCTTTTTTTCATGTTTGGGTTTAGTCGGTATGGTCTTTTTTGTACTGGTTTGGCTCCCTCTTTTAGTTGTATCTTCATAACTCTTGCTTCCTCTTTAATCCCTTTTAAGTTTGTAAATGTTCTAGGGAATAGTTATTCAAATTTTGATAAAATCTTTGCAACTTGTGCCACTAATCTGTCATCCCAATAGTCTCCTATTTTAGCAAGTTTAGGGTCTCCTTCCTTGCCAATGTTTTCCTCTCTCAATTTGATTGGTTGGTTATAATAATTTTGTTTAACTTATATTAGATATTTTAATTATCTTTCTCCTTGTTGGACTTCTATGTCTAATTTGTGTGTATCATCATCATCATGTTTTGTCAAAAAATATCTTCTCTCTGGCAATGCAGATTCTTTATCTAGCTATTTTATGTATATCTCCATATTCCTTTTGATTGTGGGGGTGGTGTAGGAGTTTGTTATACCTCCCCATCATGAGTTAAATCTAGTTTGAATATAATCTCCTTGATTTTGATTAAAGTGGTATGTATGTGCATGTCTTCATTATAGAAAGAGAAGGTATGGCTAAAATCCCTTGTAAGTTTTGTCCAATCTTTCATTTCTCCTCTTCGTTCTTGGTTTATGTACCAAGTTTGTGCTACACCTATGTTAGTGTCCAATATAATAATTGCATATATATCCATTCATCATATTCATTTCTTGTTTTCCAAGTGGTAATACAAGTGGTCAAATGATCCTACGGTAAAATTTCCATTATATTTTGGTATTTCCTTGTATTATCCTTCCTTCGGTAGGCATATTGTTTTGACTAAGATTTGAAATATTGTGCATTGTGTTAATTGTTCCTTATGAGTATTGGGCCAACTTATAGTGTTACAAATGAGTATATGTTTTAATATGTCAAGTCTCATCTCTTTAGTTTAAAAAATTGTTTCTCTTTGTAATAAATGATAATAAGTCACCTACTCATGAATGTTTGGGTAGTTTGATATGTGAAAGTCCCTACAAGATGTGATTTATTTAACAAGTTATTTTAGATGTAGCACTCATGCTATCTTGTGACTTACCACAAGTGCTTTGTGGTAAATTATTGGTGACTGCAGTAGAATGTAGAGCATCCTTTGGTGTCTTCTTAATCACGAATATTCTATGAAAGTTGGTAATCCTCCAGGAATGGAGTTATGGTTCCTCTTGTATCCATGCATCTAACACATCCTCACTATATATACTATATTAAATTCTTTCTATTTCAACTTTTCCTACTACATTTGGTTCTTCCAAGGCATCATTGACTGGTAACTGTGAGATTATGTATAGGTTTTTTTTAATTTTAGATTCGCTATAGTTTTCTAGGTTTACTTCTTCTATATATGATTCGTTTGGATCTTTCTCTAAGGGGATATGAACTATTTTGTCTTTATCAACAAATGATATTTCCTCCTTTCTGGAGTCTACAATTCCATTTACGTTTACAAACCACCTTAGTCTTAGTAATGTATTAAACAAATCAAAGGTCTCCTTAATGGAAACTACTTCAAAGTCTACTATTTATTTCACTCATTTTGACACTAAATTCTACCTGTTTCCATGTTCCCAAGGTTTTCATCCTTGTACCATCTGCTAAGTTGATATTGTAGGGTGTTTGTTCGAGTTCCAACTTTCCTATTTGTTCCCACATCTATTTTGGGAGCATGTTTATTTCTACTCCTAATTCCACCATTATATTGGTTATTTTCTCATGGTCTATGCATATTGTAATCATAATTGATCATGTCTTCCATTGTTTATCATTCTTGTTTATTGTTCTAATTTGTGGTATTTTATTATGTTTGTTCCAATACTTGCAAAATTGCTTTAGTTTATCTAGTAGGTTATATTGTTTAGATATTTTTATCAATTGTTTAAATATTCCTACTTTTTGTTTAGAAAAGTATTCATTATGTTTTGTTTCTTGGTCTTGTTCACTTGCAACAATTTTCTTTGTTTCTTCTATCATTTGATCATGTTGTTTCTTAGTTGTATAGAATTTTTCCTCCTCAGAGGTAGTTTCTTCCTCTATAGTTTCCTATCTATCATTTGTGGTATTGGTTTCTTGTCTTGTTATTACTGTTGCTTTGTTACTGATGACTCCTATGTAGGCATGATTTTCTACTTTGGAGTTGCTAGTCTCCTCAGGCTCAATGTCAACTCATTTTTTTGGCATCTTTTGTCCATTTTCTCAGGCTCCTTTGGTATTTTCCTTAATAATCTTGCTCCTCTAGATGGATTATTTTGGATCTCATCACTTTTTGATTGTGGTGCCACATTCCTATAAGAGGTTTGGGCTTTGTCGCAATAAAATATGTCATGTTTTGTGCTTCCACAAAATCCACATGGTTTCTTCCTATCACCCCAACATTCTATTGTGAAGTGACCCTTTTTACTGCACTTGAAACATGTGGCATCTGTTCATCTTATTCATCCTCTACCTTTGCCTCTATCTCATTGAAATTGGCCTCTTTCAGTATATGGGTCCTGATTCAGTTGGTTTTGAATGGAGTTAATATTTCTCTTATCTTTCCATTGTGGTACTTTGTATCCATGGTTTTGTTAATAAAGTGGTCTCTTTGCTAGCCCTTTAACATATGCCAAATTTTGTTGGTCATTGTGGTTTGTTATGGTTGGGTCTTCTCTCAATTGAAAAAACTATGAGGGACAATCCTTAGTTTCGTGATTGTCCCATTCTTCGCAAGTGCCACAGTAGACAAAGTTTATCTTTTTGGGCAGTGCCTGTAAATCTACCCTTAGTGCATTAGCTTTCTTTTCTCCAATTTCCTTTGGCAATTCATTTCTTATGTGTCCCTCTCATCTGAAATAGGTACACTAGATATTGGGTCTCGTTGCGAACATATCTTATTTTGCCATAACGTCTTTCCAAATTCTTAATTGTTCTATTCCTAGTTTTAATTTCTCCATTTCTTTGTTCTCTCTTTCCCTTTCTCATTTTCACCAGGATTAGTTTTCAATCTGACATGCTAAAGTAACTAGTTCCAAATAAGTATTAAAACTTCTTCTGTCTAGGGCTATTCCGATTTTCGGTATTACTCCAGAGATGAACCATTCAATTTCCATTTTTTCTATCAATGGTTCTTCTAATCTTCTAGTGATTTCTTTAAATCTTTTATCAAATTATTTTATGTTTTCATCTTTGTTCTATGTTAGTTCTTAGGGTTTGCTGACTCCTTATGTAGGTAGTTTTGGAGTGTCAAAGTTTGCTAAGAAGTCTTTCTTTACTATATTCCATTTATCATTCTTGGGATAGGTTTTTTAGTACCATTTGGGGGTCTCCTCATGAATGGATCCAATAAAATAAAAAAACTTGGTATTGCAGCTTGTTATGTTTTGTCTTTGCCACATTGATTCCAAGATAAATATATGTTCTGCTACTTCATTGGTATCTTTTTCGAAAATGGGTAATTTCCTAGGAGTATTCATGTTTATTTCTTCTTCATATTTGATGTCTGTATATCCTATTTCAAAGTGATATGTCCCCAAGTTGCCTATGTTATTATCCTCACCTTCTTGTCCTCTTGTATATTATTTGATTAAAATGTGTTTTATTTCTTCTACAAAAATTCTTCTTGATTTTAATGACATTGAGGGTGACTCTTGGTCTAGGGGTTGTAATTGTCTAAACTATTTTTTCACCCTTGGAGATGTTTGTTAGTAAGTGTCATTTGATTAGTTGATGGTTTTGTATCATTAAAGGTTGCTAAACTCACAAGATCCTCTTTATTTTCCACCACATCCTCTCCTCGTATTCTCAAAACATTTCTAGTAACCAACTTATCCAAGTAATCATCATCAAATGCTATATTTCGAAGGTTATGTATAGGGGTTTCCACCAGTAACCAATCCTCGTCTATCCTTAATTGAATTTTTATCTAGTCCAGATAACCAGTCAGAATTCTAGTTAGAGGTGGTGTTATAATTCTTCTAACTTCTTGTTCTAAATCTTTTCTAGTGTTTCCATAATTTGCAATCTCCCCTTCTTCAGCTGCACCCATAATGATGTGCTCAATAACACCCTCAGTGGCGTGCTCCCACAATGATGTGCTCAATAATACCCTTAGTGGCGTGCTCCCCCTCTTCATTTGTATTTTTTACCAATAACTCTAAGTCCCATTCTCTTTTCCATTTTTTTGTATCTTCCATCCTTCTATGACTTTTCTCCAACTCTCTACTATTCTAATGATGGATTACAGAGTGTGATCCAAAGCGTTGATGCTAAAAATTCTAACACAATCAAACCCAAAAGCAATATCTATCAACAAAAATAGATTGTGGAAACTTGATGTCATTAAGTCATTTTCATTTCCAATTTAATTCTTTCAACAATCTTTGCTTTCCTTTTATGATCTCCCTTTACCATAGGTTTGTTTGGTCTGCATCTCCATTAATCCTTATATATCCCATGACTAGTTTGAAATTTCAAACAATTACATCTTTTCAAGAATCTTTTTAGTTTCCCCTCCCCTTTCCATTTGTCATCCCTTAAGTGCCTATTCCCTCTCACATAGGTAGTACCTAAGAGTGATGTTTGGATAATATTTTCCCTTTGTTATTTTTATCTTCTTTCTATCGCTACTGCTCTATTCTTTTACTTTGTATTTTCTTCACTACTCACACTAGGGTCTTGACACCAAAACCAATGTTGGCAAGAGGAAATGAGGAATTACAGTTTGAAGATCTATACCCTAGTATCCCTTATGTAGTTTATTTATACCCCAAAGGACATAGTGAGAGAAAAGAGTAAGAGCGGTAAGAATTTATATCTAATAACATCTCCTATACACCTTAATTAAGAACAACAATCATCCATAACACATACATGTATTGAACCCTTATAACTCCTTTATAGATATATATGCAGTTACAATTTAGCGGGTCTTAGTCTTTGCTCTGTGTTACAATCTCTTCTTACACATCTACTTTGATATCTACTACATATATTAACGCTTTGTCTCTCAGAGAGATGTGAACCTTATAGGGCACCCCTTACTTTATCTTCCTTGTCGGCCTGATGTTCCAGAAGTCCTATCCTATATATATATAGTAGTTTGAATAGTAGGTCTTAGTCTCTACTCCATGTTACAATCTCTTCTTATACATCTACTCTGATATCTATTACATATATTAACACTTTGTCTCTTATAGAGAAAAGACACTTATAGGGCACCCCTTACATTATCTTCCTTGTCAGCCTAATGTTTTGCAAGTCCTATGTGGTAGGTTGTAGTAGCTTTTATCCCTTGCCCCATATCTTGCTAACAAGCTTCTAATTTCACTCGATTATTAGTTTTTATACCAAGATATTTGAAACTCACCATAACCATAACACCATCTTTATTAAAAAAAAAAAAAAACACTAACCCTATTTCATGTAGATTTCTTTTGGAAACCTCATCAAACCTCAATTTTACATCTTCTTAAGGTGATTCCCAATTGACCTTTCTATTTTTTTAATTATTAACCCATAATTGATATATAAATATGACAAAACATTCTCCCAAAATAAATACATAACTAAATAAAAAAACAATATAAATATACAAATTTCCCTATAATGATACGATATTTTGGACAGCCTATTAATAAATTATAAAAATTTATACACTTTGAAATGTCATGCTCAATTCCTTCGAGATAAAATCTTGTAACATCTTCAGCTGCGATCAAAGACCCCCTCCAAAAAAAGAAACCTCACGACAATACACGCCAGCATCGCTTCATTAGAAAGGGAAATATCAAAACCTGATATGCCCTTGTGCTAAACACACACGCCAGGTTTCCTCACTTTACAGGCCACAATCCTGTCACGATGTCAAAAATTCCTCCGCCAAATCCAATACACATTTCAACATACAAGCAATGTCATTATTTATCTGTGAGCCGTTCCGAAATTATTCTTTTGATTATGCTTGAATTTCTTCACAGCTTCAGTGAAACTCTAAAACCATCAGCAGATGACATTAATTTGTCTACAACTAAATAAGCGAAAATGGAGCTTTGGGACAAGCAGATGACGAAGTTCACTCCTCGCTCAGTTTTCAGAAGTTTTCAAAACTCAAAACCATCAGGTACACTAAAAACAGCGTCAAAATCCTCTCTTAAACCCTGGATTTACTCAAGATCAACTTTTTTTGTACCAAAAAAGTTTAGTTTATTTCTGCAATCTCAAACACGTTCATTATCTGCAAAATCTAATTCATGGAATGGCCCGTGGCAATGCACATTACCAGTTGTACATTCATGCAATTTCATGAGTTTCAGTGCAAATTTGCATTTGTTGGTACTTCCATTGTACCGTCTATTATCCGCCGGTTTCTTTTTTCGTCCTACTTGTCGACAACACACATTGGCAATGGCTTCAGTAGAAGACTGTGCTGCCTTTTGGGATTTAGTGCACCAGGTTTGTGCCCTAATTAGACAACCAGAGTGGCAGAAAAGAAGTTCACTGAAAAAATTGACTTCTCATATGACTTCTGAGCATGTAGTGAAGGTTTTGGAACTTCAGAATGACGTTAATTCCGCCCTGCAATTTTTTCATTGGATTAAAAAGAGGCCTGGATACAGGCATGATGTCAAGTCATATACTTCAATCATAAATTTGTTGCATTCTGTAAATTCTGTGCATCTTCGCCAAGAGGCAGAGGCATTGAAGATTTCTATGATAAATGCCTGTGGTCACCAGGATGAGATTAGGAAAGTCATTGAAGCACTTAATCAAATGCACATAAAAGGATTTAAGTTTAGTTATGAAGTTTACAATACTCTAATCGAGGTTCTGGAAAGGTTGAACATGACCTCTACGGCACAGGGGGTATTTAGAATGATGCTTGCAAATGGATTGAAGCCTGATCTTTTGATATATAATAAAATGATCAATGCTCTTTGCAAGCAGGGAAAGGTGCAGGAGGCATATATCTTTCTTAATCATATTCTGCAAGATGGTCGATTTTCTAGTAGCTCTACTTATACATCATTAGTTCTAGGGCACTGCAGGAATGGCAACTTGGAGGAAGCTTTCAAAATATTTAGTTGGATGTCTGAGCAGCGATGTGAGCCTGATGTTGTCACTTATTCCATACTTGTTGATGGTTTATGCAAGAATGGTAAAATTCAAGAAGCTTATCATTTAGTTGATGAAATGGTGAAGAAGCGCTGCAATCCCAATGTCCATACCTATACAATTCTTATCACAGGTCTATGTGGTGGGGGCAGGCTGCAGGAAGCATTGGATATTATCGAAGAGATGAAGAAAAATAATTGCAATCCAAACATTCACTCCTATACTTCATTGATCAGTGGACTTTGCAAAGAAGGTAAACTTAAAGAGGCAAGGGAACTGTTCGACAAAATATTGGAAATGGGTTTAGTTCCAAATGTGGTTACTTACAATGTTCTCATTGATGGGCACTGTAAACAAATGCAAATTGACTATGCTTTTGAGGTTATGGAGAAGATGGAAAAGAGTGGATGCAAACCCAATGTTCGTACGTACAACGAGTTGATCTATGGGTTATGTAAACAAAGGAAGGTGCAAAAAGCAGTGCAACTTTTTAATAAAATGGTTGAGAGAAATTTGATCCCAAATAACGTGACATATAATACTCTAATTGAAGTACATTGCAAAGAGTATCAAGTAGATATTGCTTATGATTTCTTTAAGTTGATGAAGAAAAAGGGGTGTGAACCTGATGACTGGACTTATTCCATACTTGTCAGTGGACTTTGCAAAGAAGGAAAGCTGAAGCAGGCTTGCGAGTTATTCAGTGAACTTCTTGAGAATGGCATTGCTCCTGATTGTGTAACATATACTGCTATAATTGATGGCTACTGCAAATCTGGAAAAGTTGATATTGCCCTTGGACTATTCTACAAGATGTCTGAAAATGGTCGGGAACCAAATTCACATACTTATAATGTACTGATAAATGGACTCTGCAAGGAAAACAGGGTCCTTGAGGCTGATAAATTGTTTGGTCAGATGTTAGGGAGTGGGGTGCCTCCAACTTTGGTCACTTATACGACCCTTATTGATGGACTATGCAAAGGGGGTTCTATGGATATTGCTTTTAAAGTCTTGGACAAAATGGTGCAGGTAGATTGTCCCCCAAATGTCTACACTTACAGTGCACTGGTTTATGGACTTTGCAAAGAAGGGAAACTGGAGGAGGCAGAAATGTTGATTGGTGAGATGGAGGAGAAAGGCATAAGTCCAAATCTAGTGACATACTCTTCATTAATTGATGGTAACCTTAAAACAGGTAGAGTTGATCATGCATTTGATTTACTAAGTAAAATGATGAAGGATGGATGCATGCCTAATTATCGAACTTATTGTAAGCTTATAGATGGTCTTGTCAAAGAGAACAATGCGCAGCAAGCACTAGCAATTTCTTATGAAGATGAACTTGCTACTTCTGATCATGATGGCTCAGTCAAAATCAAGGCCGTGGATAACATGTGGAAGAATATAAAAGCTGACATTGCTTTGCATCTTTTGGATAGAATGATGCAGAAGTGCTGTCAGCCCACTGTAGACACTTATAGTGCCTTGATAGCAGGATTTTCCAAAGCGGGCAGGATGCTTGAGGCAGGTCAACTGATAAAAATAATGGTAGAAAGAGGTCATTCTCCTGATGAATCAATCTACAGAGCTCTTGTTGATGGGTATTGCAAGCAGGAAAAATACATGGATGCTTTAAAACTTTTGGATAAAATGACCAAAAATAGTTATGAACCAAGCTTATCTTTATCCAATTCTGTGATTCATGGGCTATGCAGAGAAGGCAAGGTGCATGAAGCAGAAAGGCTGTTTGAGAGTACTTTACAAAATGGATATATTCCCAGTGATGTAACTTTGACAATGCTGATTGGTAGTCTCCTTAAGGATGGCAAGACTGACAAATGTCTGAAGCTACTGAAAAGAATGGAGGAAGATGGTTTTGAACCTAATGGTCAAACATATAAGGAATTTATTAGAGTGCTTTGCAAACAAAATAAGATATTTGAAGCAAAATTATTGATCAATAGGATGCTGGAAAGGGGTTTGGTTCTTGATACTGACATTGTTGATTTTAAAGTATTCTCTCTTAGACACACTTCACACCACACAGGTTAGGTCAAACAAGTACATTGAGCTCTTTTGATTGGGCTGTTAAACGCAGTTTGGCAAAACTGACCTCTTCAATCGGAATAATTTATTGTTCATTAAGAGATTGGCAATGACAATTTTGAAGAATATCCTGAGTACAGGGTTTGATGGTTCCTTCTCAAGGAAAATAATGATGATTTGGTGGCCATATTCATGTGTCCCATGGGAACATGTAGAGATGATAGGTTCATTGCAAAGTTATGAACACAGCGAAATGCATATCAACTGTTCTATGTTTGAAGGGTGATCCGTAAGTGAATTTTATGTCTCCAGTTCAATGATTATGCCCTCTAAGGAAGGCATGCATTTGCTATTGATTACATTTTATATAACTATTTTGATATGGTGGTCCACTCTCTGGATTTTCTGTACAGTGACTAAAGTTTAAACCCTTTGCCAGGCTTAGCTGTCTGCATACAATACAGGTAATTTTGTGTTGAACTCATACTATACAATGGCTTCTAGGAAGCTCTTCTTGATTTGTTTAAAGTCTCTTGCTTTATTTCTTTGTGGACTGTTGTGATCATAATAAATATTCTATAGATTATACCTATGTTCCCCCAGTTTTTGGAGACCAAGGGCAGAACAATTTCTGAGGACATCTAGAGAGACTTCCAGATTTCGGGGGATGGCATTGGAACAGAAATATAGAGAATTGATCGAAAATACCAGAGTTTCAATAATTTTAATTTCCAGATCTGTGTTCACACATTACTGCAAATAATTAAGATTTCATTTGTTTAACAAATATACATGACTTCATCTTGTTTCAGAATATCTATGCATTTTCTTTCTTTACTTTTCTTTACGCACCTCTCACTTTTCACACTTTTTCCCATATAAAATTTCATACTAATTTGTAGCTGAAAGAATGAAAAATGAACCCTACGTTGTTTTTAGTTTGTATGAGTGTTAACTATTAACCTAGGTTTCTTCCTTCTTTGCACTGGTTTAATCTAAGTAAATCTAAGAATCTACTTCTGATATTATAACATAGAGATATAACAACTTAAGATTTTTAACTAAATCAAACTAATGTAAATAGCTAGTAAAAGAAAGCTAGGAAAGTTGAGAGAGTGCATCAATGGGATCTGAAGACTGGAACAGATGGAAGAACTGGGAAAAAGAACACTGGAACTGGGAACCTGGAAAATTGCAGCCTGCTGACACTTGGGACATGAGCATCTTGCCTCAGCACCCCTGCAGGACACTAGTGCTGGAGCTGGGCGCTCCTGTTGGTCACAGACACTGCTTGGGTGCTGGTGTTGGTCACTGGTGCTGTCTGGGTGCTGCTCTAGGTCATCGGAGAGGTCTGGCTGCTGTTGTTTGCGTCTCCCAAGTTCTCCACAGTTATTCTCCTCCGTGTCCTGATCCCTGTCACACTTATTTCTCACTCCAAAAGCTCCCTGATCATCTGCCATTTCAGTCTAAGGCCAAGAGGGGAAATGAAGAAGGGGTTTGGCTATTTGGGACTGCCTCATTCAGTCCCCTAGGTGGTGTATTTCAACCTTCAACAATAGCTTGAAAATGTTTGATTGTATGAAAGCCTTAGCATGGTGAGAGAGTGTGGTATGTGCAAATTTGAACCTAAAGGAATAAAACACTAGGAGGAAATCTACCTACAATGTTGTGTGCAAGTGATGGAGGGGATGATAGTTGATGGAAACAATGGACTGATTTAGGGGAAGGAAATGGGAGGATTTGTGATCAGATTTATGGGAATAAAGGATAAAGATGCAATGGAATAGGGATTCTAGGAGGGCATTTGAAAGGGATTTGGGAAAACAATGGATAAATGGAAGAGGAGGCAAGGAAGGGAGGAAAACAAGGAAGATTTGTCTAGGGAGAGGGTGTGATTGACCAAGGAGGATTAGAGGAAGTGCAACTAGGAATCTTTTCCATAGTTTTCTGCAATGTGATAGATTCAAAAAGCCTGTAGCATGTGAGGAGAGAGGAAAACTTACTATTGAGAAAGCTGTAGGTGTGTAGAATGAGTATCTATTCCTAAATGAAACTTAGTATAGCTTTATTTCATGCTTGAGCCTAGGTGACTATTAGAAAACATATTAGGGTAGACCTAGGTTCAGGGTTGAAGCTTCATTTAAATTTTCAATTATGTAGAGTTGACCCAGATGTGAGCATTTGGACTGCATGTGTGCAGGACACTAGCATTTGGACTGCACAGGTGTTTTTTTTGAGTCTGAGGTTGAAACTTCTGGGGTAGGTTTTGGGCATTTGGTAAGGCTTAGGAGTGATAAGTAGGAGGTTTCTTCCACAGCGAACCCAAACATCTCCTACTTATCAATTGATGAGCTAAAGGGGCTCTATAATGAATGGTTCATAAGGCACAACACTTGCTGAAGGTTTTGCAAATGGGGTAGCAAGCTAAGTGGGCTCAACCTTGGGGGAAACTCCGTGGTTAAGCGCGCTTGAGCTGGAGCAGTACTGGGAGGGTTGACCTCCCGGGACGAACCAATGCTTCACCTCTATGAGCATCACCTAGATGCAATGAGTGCTAAGTGGACCATTCATTATCATGAGAGATGGGTTCTTGGGAACCACTACTCATGAATCATGGGTCAATGAGCTTGACTCGAAAACTACACGGTTGAATCCTGATAGCAATATCATAATAAGGCTTAGGAGTGGTCATAAATCAGTTCAATGTCAGGTAAAGGCTTAGAAAAGTGTTAAGCGAACCCAAACAAGCACCTAGAGGAATGAATACTAAATTGAGTGCAAAAACATAAGGTGGAGATTGCAAGTAGGCAATTTATGACCTTACAATAACTACAATTTTTTTTTGTTGAGTTCTAGACTTTAAAATGTGACAATAGATGTTTTACCAATACTTTTACACCAAGGTTATCGTCTTCAAACCTTGGCAGGCGGCACTGGGGAGAACTGTTTCAAGTTTTAACATAAATTCAAATTAAAAACAGAACAGAGTTATTAATATTTCATTGGTTTCAAGTTTTCAATCAATTCCATAAATTCACAACTAGGAGAGAAACTTATTTGCAGACTATTCAACAGAGATATGGCATATTTTATCTGGTTTGAAATTTGATTACATCTAAATTTTATGATCTCCCATGCAAAAGTACTTGGAATGCAAGCATTAAAGAGTTCAAAAATCTAAGGTACCATCCATATGGTGAATAAGTTATAACAATTCATTCAGCTTGCATTTCTGGGTGGAAATATAGAAAGTACTGAAGCTCGATTTTTTCTGTTTCTGTTTTCTATTTACTTATTTTTGCCAAGACCACAGGGGATGTACAGATGTACCTTGCCAAATGGAAACCCATGGGCATTACCCTTTTACAGGGAATATCTATCTGAGCGTGAATGCTCCTGGGATGTTTTGCATCCACAAAAAGTGTACTTGGAATGTGCCCAAGGTGTTCCTCATTTTTGAGGGACCCAGACATTTACTAGGCATCCACTTACCCTCAGAGTGTGGGAGTCATTGGGCTGTGTACCCCACCACTTGGGATGTGCCCCTGTATTTCACTGCATTACAGTACCATCTCCAAACAAGAAGTACAAATCTAAACATGTAAATATAGGGTGTAATAATGTAAATTCTATTTACATTGTTTTTGCATTCACCATTGAAATAAATACTAATCCATATCTAAGTTTGGTTGATTTTAGTCAATGTGTTCGTAAGAGTTTTTGATCTGAAATGAATCAGAATAATTATTCATGAAACCAAGGTGTCATTCCTCTCAGGTTGGAGTGAAGGATGGAAATGAACAATGGTGGGCTGTTAGTACCTAAGAGATCAGTGTGTATTCAACATCTAAATGAAAACCAGTTGGTTGTTCTTGTTACCAGTAGCTTGTTTACAGCAACAGATGGGTTTGAGTCCACAACTAACAGTTTATTGACCTCATCTGGAGGAAACACGGTCTTGATATTTTTTGAGAAGGACCAACCAACCCCCAAGAGCAAGGAAATGACCAGGGAATTCCAAAATGGCTAGGCAAGAAATGACATTTAGATTTGGATATAAACCCATCACCCCTTCCAATTCATTTATTGATGGATCGTTCATGTACAAGATACATTTGTGATTCAATCACTGGCAGTTGGAGTTGAGAGCATGGGATTTTATGTAAAGCAGGAGACCAAGATGGAGTAAAAGCTTCCATGCTCCAAAGAGAGTAAATAGCTGTAATCCACTTGTGGGAGGATAAAGCAATCTTGTAAGACACATTTATTAGACCATTCAAGTGAATAATGTTGTGTGCTTTTCTTGTGGTATTTTCCTACCCCGAGAGGGTTTTCCTTTGAATTTGATTTCCATTTCCATACTCCAAGAGTGAAGCAATTAGCCAAAGAGCAGTTTGATTACATGTATTTGCAACATATATATGTTGTATTCAGGAAATTTCTTATTGAGCTAGCAACATGAACCAATAATTTTGCATTAGCCTCTATTTCAAGATTTAAACAGATCTAGACTAAGCAATTGCAGATCTTATTTGCCATGTTGCTGTTTTAGGTTGAGGTGTGATGGTTCACTGATTTCTTATCCTGGGTTTACTATGGCTGGTTTTGGCTGTACTATATATATATATATATATATATATTTAATGTTAATTGTCAAATCATAAATGTTAAAGATGAATCAAAATGGTTTATATATAATAGGAGCATTACTTGGAATTGGAATTGACTTGGCAAACATGCAACATGAAGTTGCTTATTGAAATAGCAACACGAACCAATAATTCTGCATTAGTTTCTATTTCAAGATTTTAACAGATCTAGACCAAGCAATTGCAGATCTTATTTGTGATGTTGCTATATCAGGTTGGCGTTTGATGGTTCACTGATTTCTTTTCCTGGGTTCACTATGGTTTGGCTGTACTATATATATATATATTCATTCAATTCCAATTCCAAGGAGTGCTATTATAATATAAACTATTTTGATTCATCTTTAATGTTTATGATTTGACAATTAACATTGAATTATCAACTATCAGCTGTGTACTCAATTCTGTATTCAATTTAGTCAATACCAATTCCAAGTAGTGCTCCTATATATATATATATAAGAACCATTATTTGCACAAAATGTGTAAAATAGAATGCAGAATTGAGTACACAGCTGATAATTGATAATTCAATGTTAATTGTCAAAAACTCATAAATGTTAAAGATGAAACAAAATAGTTTATATTATAATAGGAGCACTGCTTGGAATTGGAATTGACTTGGCAAACCAAAAGTACAAATGGAATTGAATTGCTCCAAAAGAATTAAGGGAACTAAAACAATGCTCAAAAAAATATAGAAGTAAGGGAAAAAATGCTGTTCTTGTTATTTCAAGCCAAACAAAAGTATGCAGCTTTTCCACTTGGCACAGTGCAAAACAATTTTTTTCTTTTTGAAACTAGAGCAAGGGTTTGCAGAGGGCAGCCCCTAGCGGGATAGAGGGGTAGTGTCCCTTGTGGGGTATGGGCTGGAGCCCCTGCCACCATGTCCAGATTAAGACTTTTGAGGCCATAGGCACATTCATTGTACATGACATTTTTTCATAATTTTAACACTTTTAACCAAGCCCCAAATCGTTCAAAAAATACACTTTTAGGGTTGATTAGTTTTTGTTTAAGTTCTCATTTTTTTGCTGGAACCCTATGGGTTTGCCCATGGTGTGGCTCTAGCTTGGCCATTTGAGACCGAATAGCCAAGCTAGGGCTGGACCTTGGCCAGGTTTGTCTAGTGTTCTTGGCAAACCTGGTAGTAAGTATTAAAGCAAGATTTCCTTCGCTTGTGGAAACTTTGGAGAAGTTTATGTCTTTACCTTACAAACTAGATGTTGGAACAAAAAAGTGGAGTACACGAGTTTCAGCCATGGAAAGGATATTTACGAAGATATGCATGGTGTTCAATATGTGCCCGCTTTAAAGTTGATATTGCAGATTTGGTCCAATCACAATCAAGCCTTACTAGTTCCTTCAGCTCAATATGCATGGTTTGAAGCCAATATTGTTTATTTGGTCCAATCACACACAAGCCTTACTTGCTCTGTGGGCCAATTGATGGCAGCTATAATGAGAAGGTTGGAATGTCTTTCCACCATCATGAGAAGCTAGATGAAGCACAAAATATGAGTTCTTTAAAGGGGTCAGTAAAGATGGGAATTTAAATGGGGCTCAGCATGTCCACCCTTCAAGGCGGAAGCAAAATTAGAAATCCAACTCTAATTGGGTCAATTTGATGTGAAGAAGACAACAATTGGCTCAAAGCTGTTAGTGTTTCATAGATCAGATTAAATAACTGAAAGCACTTAAAGATTGCAACACATAAGATAATAAACACAGCAAGATACCCTGGGAAAACACTCCTCCCGAGGGAGAAAAACCCAGCAAATAATTCTGTTATATAAGAGCAGAAATAGGAGCAGAAATCTGCTTACAACTCAGGCCCAGCAATGGCCGAATTTGATACGATGAATAATAGCACCTCTCCTAGATGCAGTGATACAAACGAATATGTTTCTCCTTGAATTCAGTCTGCTGCTGCAGTATGATCTGCTGCTACACAATAATGATCTGCTGCTCAAGATGTTGATTTGCTACACAAGTGCGACCTCCTTCTAGGAATGCGAATAATATGAAATGAACTTGATTATTGCCAAATGAACGAAGCGACCTTGTATTTATACAAAGTGAGGTGACTCTTCAAATAGGTCGGCTCTCTTAGAGAGAATTAATAAATACAATAAATGCCAAAGGTCGGCCCAAATAAGATGGATTATGAACAATAATTAAATGCATGAGGTCAGCCTTCTCACAAGCAAATGATAAATTGAATAGCTATAAAGCTACATTCAATTTATGTTATCATCTTAAAAATCGCGCAAGAGGAAGTAGACTCCTGCAGCTGTCATAAACATCAACACTCCCTCTCAGCTAGGGAGGATACTTCCAGCTGCACAAAAGAAACATATCACCTCATGATAATAAAGGAGCTTATCACCTCATTGTGAAAAGGAGCTTATCACCTCATCGTGAACGCAAATAAGATATCACCTCATCGTGATATCGGATATCAACCATCATGGCTACCTCCATAGATGGTATGTACAAGTGCTTATCACTCAATGTGATGTTGTCACCTCAGCGTGACTTTCACCATGGCTCCCCCAGAGAGTGAAACACAAGTACAAGAAAATCATCACAGACTCCCTCACGTGATGCTGTCATGGAGTCACACACATGACATCCACCATGGCTCTCCCAGAGGGTGGAACAAGGGCTTTCACCTCAAATCTCTCTCAATAGAGAAATGCATTATCAAGGGCTTGCACCTCAAATCTCTCTCAATAGAGAAATGCATTATCAAGGGCTTGCACCTCAAATCTCTCTCAATAGAGAAATGCATTATCAAGGGCTTGCACCTCAAATCTCTCTCAATAGAGAAATGCATTAACAATTTTGAAGATTACTGATACTGAGACTCCCTCTCAGCTAGGGGCTTCACTCTCCACCATATCAAGCTTGTCTCGAAGGTACACAACCATTATCCTAAAAGAGATGCTTGATGAGAATGATTGCCATCTGCTCATTAGTGCTGATATACCTCAACTGAATATCTTTCCTCGATACCATATCTCTGATATAGTGGTATGCTTACTTTATCATGAAACCCATGGAAAGACAAAAAGCTTCTCGAAGCTTTGATTAACACAAGGGATGACAGTTGGCTTCAATACTTGTTCAACCAATCCTGTAAGGAGCTTTCGAAGCCAC
Organism: Sequoiadendron giganteum; assembly: GCA_007115665.2. Classification (NCBI taxonomy): domain Eukaryota; kingdom Viridiplantae; phylum Streptophyta; class Pinopsida; order Cupressales; family Cupressaceae; genus Sequoiadendron; species Sequoiadendron giganteum. The sequence goes on along the minus strand of CM021100.1, from coordinate 732,035,157 downwards.
ACCGCTTCTTGAGCCGCCACACAAGCTGTAATGTACTCGACCTCTGCTGTACTCAGTGCCACAGAAGACTGCTTCCTTCTATACTAGGATATCATCGCAGACCTCAACTGAAACATCATCCAGAGCAACACAACCATCTTCTTTAGGTTCACTAGGCTTCCTCTGAATCTTCAATCTCTTGTATCAACCACTTGACCTCATTGCCTGCAACGCTTGTCTTTAGATAAATGGTTTCCAACGCACACCTCTGTAGAGATTCAGGGTTGTCCTCTTCGACCGCTTTCCAGATCACTCTATTCTGAATAGGTTTGCGGAGCTACCAATCCAAGTTGACTTGAGCAATTCAGAACCCAACTGCTGAAGAGGTACTTCAACAATTTAGCATCTGGCCTTGCAACACTGCAAGCCTTACTTATTCTCAGTGAGTCATAAAACTCCCTCTTAAGGTTAATTCTTCCTCTTCAAAAAGATGACTTCAACTAATCACTTAGTCTCATAGCTACAAGTAGAGTCTCCATCCTTCAACCTATAGGATGCATCAAGCTCTTCTTGAAAGCAATCTCTTATGCTTCTTGATTTATCCTGAAAGCATTAAGAAGAGATTACTAATAGATCATGGGACTCAACTATCTCAAATAGACGTACCATAACTAGGAGCATACATGATTGACTATCTCAATAGCATGAATTAGTAACTACAAAACAATTCATGAACATTATTCAACCATGCAATACTTATCTCATAGAATTCAAAAATCTCCAGAGTAATAGATAATTAATTCATCAATCATGACATGTCTTTCTTTCAATTTCTCGGAAGAGCTAATCTTAGCATAACAAAAGACAATCTTCACAAATTAGCATGATACTACTTGCAATGAATAATTCTAAAGAATCTTATCACAATGATCACTATTTACTAGAGAACCATGATTTTGACTAAACACACATATTTCAAATAATCAAAGTCAGATTTGCACAACTCAACAAACTGAATTTTAACCTAGAAGGGTAATTGCAATCAAAACAAAGAATACTTATCTCTTAAATATTCTGAAGGGTGGACACAGTACGATACGCTGCTTTTGCACTCAAATCAGTACACAACCTTCACAGCTTGAACATAGGCCCATGACTAGAGTAGAAATTCACTAGAATCATTTTGGGGAGAGATCTCAATCACATCCGCAAATGAAGCATGCTGATTAGGCCTGGTAGGACAATCCTTCGCATAGTGACCAAATTTGTCACATCTAAAGCATTGAACACGAGAGAGGTCCCACTTCTTCTTGAATGCAGGAGCACCATCTGACCCATTATCTCGATTCCTCTTGAAAAATCCTTTCTTCCAAACTTTTCCTTTCTTTGACGAATGAGAGGCGAGAACATGTAAATCTTCCTTCTTTGAACTTTGACCAATGCCTCTAGCCGCCAACCTCGACTCCTCTTGAATGCAGTCGGCCCTCAATCGATCAAACTTGGGAAGTTTCGATCTCGCACTGATTCCTTGAATGTAAGACTCCCAAGATGAAGGAAGACCATTAAGAGCCAACATGGTCAAATCCTTGTCATCAACAATATGACCAATGGTAGAGAGTTGATCTCTCAATTCGGAAATCTTCATGAAGTAGGTGATGACAAATTTTCCTTCCGCCATCTTAAGTGAAGTAGTTGTTGCCTTAGTGCAAGTGCCCGACTGGTGTTGTTGATTTCGTACATCTCTTCCAAGGTAGTGAACATCTCCCTTGCGGTATCCAACTTGAAGACAATCGGAACAACATGATCTTTGACGGAATCAACCAACACTTTCTTTGCCCTAGTATCTTTCTTCCTCCTCTGCAACTTCTCTTCTTCCTCCTCAGGTTCAGGAACTTTTGATTTCACAAACTCAGCCAAATCATTCTCTTCCAATGTGAGCATGATCCTGAACCTCCATGATGTGTAGTTAGAAGCTCCTTCGAGTCTATCCTCGATTTTCAGACCATTCACCATCTTGAAATTCAAAAAATAGAGATAGACTGAAAAAGATTAAAGTGAGTGCTGCAAAACAAATCTAATCACAATTTTTTTCAAACTCGCTCTGATACCATGTTAGTGTTTCATAGATCAGATTAAATAACTGAAAGCACTTAAAGATTGCAACACATAAGATAATAAACACAGCAAGATACCTTGGGAAAACCCTCCTCCTAAGGGAGAAAAACCCAGCAAATAATTCTGTTATATAAGAGCAGAAATAGGAGCAGAAATCTGCTTACAACTCAGGCCCAGCAATGGCCGAATTTGATACGATGAATAATAGCACCTCTCCTAGATGCAATGATACAAACGAATATGTTTCTCCTTGAATTCGGTCTGCTGCTGCAGTATGATCTGCTGCTACACAATAATGATCTGCTGCTCAAGATGTTGATCTGCTGCACAAGTGCGACCTCCTTCTAGGAATGTGAATATTATGAAATGAACTTGATTATTGCCAAATGAACAAAGCAACCTTGTATTTATACAAAGTGAGGTGACTCTTCAAATAGGTCGGCTCTCTTAGAGAGAATTAATAAATACAATAAATGCCAAAGGTCGGCCCAAATAAGATGGATTATGAACAATAATTAAATGCATGAGGTCGGCCTTCTCACAAGCAAATGATAAATTGAATAGCTATAAAGCTACATTCAATTTATGTTATCATCTTAAAAATTGTGCAAGAGGAAGTAGACTCCTGCAGCTGTCATAAACATCAACAAAACAACTTGAAGTCTACTTCAAAATGCATGGTTTCAATGATCAATAAAAGATCTAATTTTCTTGTTTGAGGATGTTCAATCATGCCTTGGTAATGTAAGAGACTTGAACGTTATATAGATGCTTTGACATTGAGCAAGAATGTGATGGAGACCAAGTGAGAGTGTTTCAAGGACCTTGTTAGTGTAATGTCCCCAACTCAAAACAAGATGATTAGCAGCAGATTGGCTGTCCTTTCCCTGGTTTACCCAAGAGGAAAAGGACGTAGAGCATTAGTGGGTAAAAAATGAAATCCTTGGCTTGTTCTTAATTCTAATTTAAAGTTGAGTGCACGCATTTTGATGCAACTTAAGTGAACTTAAATTATTTTAAGGGAACTTAAGTTATTTTATGTTGGGCATGTCTTTTTAGGCAACTTAAAGTGATGCCTAGCCAAGGGATTTAAGTTGTCCCCTTTTTATGACTTAAGTGACATCTTTTTAACATGTGCTAATTAGCCTAAAGGGGAAATCCAACTTCTAGGAGAAGATAAGAACATATTTTTAGGGCTTTAATGTGAGCCTTTGGATTAAAGATGTTAAGATGAAGGGTGGAGATTAAATCATATGGTTATGAGTTGCTATATAACACTCTAAAGGGCTCATTTGGAGGCATTGTGTGATGAAGTTTTTTGCTTATTGCTGCTGCAACTTGGCTTGAGGATTGAAACCCTTGAGTATCCCTGGTTTCAGTGAGACATACGAGCTCTCCCTAGTCAGAAGAGTGTGTTTCAGTGGAAGAACTTCGGTTTGTGAAACCCTAGCACATTGTTTATTGAAGGTTGCAAGGTTTTATCAAGTTTGGAGGCCACAATTATGAAGTTATGAGCGCTGGTTATTCAGATTTGAAGGTGATCTCTGCTGCAAATCATTCATTCCTAAGTTTTATGAGGACAGTGGTTGAAGGGCAACAATTTCAGACTTGAAGATAGTCATTTTGAGCGCCTAGCATCACTTATGGAGGGACGGCTAGGGTTATAAAATATTTTGACCTAAATCTGGAACATTTTTGGTATGAAATCTGCATATTTACTTCATGGAAATGTCTGATATTTAATTCTGAAATTTTTGGGCAGTTATAAGGGTTTGAAATGTCATTTTTCTGAGCATAGTATTATTCATAATTTTCTATTAAATTTGATCAGAATTTCTGAGTTTGTTTGGAGCTACTTTAATGCAAATAAAATTCAGATTTATGCCCTAGTTTTCAGAAAAATTATTGTTTCTTTTTAGTATCCTATTTGGGGATATTACAGTTAGGTCAGAAATCTATCCTATAGGCCCTAGGGTATACCAAGATCAAGTCATGACTTGCAATGGTTCCAACAAAAGCAAGGAAAAAGTGTGGAAGATACACATCTGAATTTTGGAAACAAGCTATTTTATTTTCTATCTCTCTAGAAGAATGCAAGGTGATAATGTAAGTATCTTGGAGGGCTTTGTGGTCATATTTGGTGGCAATTGCAGCCTACAATATGAAGAGTATTGAAGAGACAAGAAAGACTAAAAGAAGGGGCAACAATAGGCTACTTCTAAAGTTGTTCAAGAGGAAGTTGCTAAAGATGAAGGCAAGAGAAATGTTACTATTGAACATAAAAGGAAGAATTTTTGCACCATTGTGATGTTGATGGGAATAGGGATAGTGTTGGAAAGTACATCCTAAACGGCACCACAAAAATTATAAGAAGTAACCTCCATGATTGAGGGAAATAAATGAAATGTAGATATAGTGCATTTGAGAAGGTTGCAAGCACCACATTGCAAAAGACAAACAGCCTTAGAAGATGAAACAAAGATGTATGAGGAGTGTGCAAAGCTTTTCCTCAACAATACCCAATTGAAGACCATTGAGGTAAATACACACTTTGATTCCATTTCCTAAAGAATTTTGATTTCCAAAGAGTTAGCACAAACACCTAGATTGAATTAATAAAAAGATTTGGAACCGTACCCACTAGAATAGATTTTTAAAGGTTTTGAAATGCATGTCACAAGGTGATGCATGTGTATTGTGATGTGCCATGTAATGTGTGGCTTTATGTTCAAAAGTGTCTACATGTGGGAGAAAGATGCAATCTTCATGAGAAGAGAGAAGAAAAGTTACTTGCAATCATTCATGCATACAAGGGGAAACGAAGGTTCTCACTTTTGAGTGCCTAATCCTTGGCTCTAGTTTAAATCCATGTCTAACATTCTTTTAGTTTTTCATTCTTCCATTCAACTAGGATTTCCACTAAAATTGTTTTTGTTCACCATTCATTTCTACCCTCACTTCTACACTCTATTTCTTAGTACCTAGATACATATCATTTTTTATTCATCTCCCCTTCCATCCACACACATCTCAATTTGGAATAATATGTTTATCCATTGTGAAGGGTAGGTTGATGTACCTCATCAACTATGTTTTTTAAATAAAATACTAAATTGCTGGTTTTGGTTTGGATCCTAGTTCAGGTTTGTAGATTTATTTCGTGGATTTGGCAAAAAAATTTTGGGGTTGGGTTTGTTTTCGGTTTTGTCCATACAAATAACATGTAAAAATCATATAATATATGCATTTGCAGCCTAAAAGTAGGAATTAAGTTTAGAATACCACATATTATCATATAATCAACAAAGCCACTAGAAACTCGAATGCCAGTTAAAACATAAATGATAAATACTATAAAACATTCATTCTTCAAACTTCAACAATCAGTTTTTAGTGTCATGAATTTTCTAAATCATCAACATCATCATCATTGACATTAGACGATGTAGGAAACTTGAAGAACCACAAGCAATGCTACTACCACTTGCACTAAAAGTGTGCTCGCTTTTGGACTCCTCAAGTGCAACATGTTGGGAAGTGGAAGCATCCAAGTTAGCATGCTCTGGCTCCATATTCAACAACTTTGTGTCCTCTTGTCGCTATGTTATTTGTGTGAAAGGAGATGCAAGTTGGAATGCACATATACTAAGTAAGTTCTCTGCCCTTTTTGAGTGTAATAGGTTGTGCTTTACTGAGTGGATGAAAAAGTATGTCCTCTAATTTCTTTTAGATGTAGATGAACTATCAACCTATGAAGACATATTAGAGAGATAGAGTTATATATTGTAAATTTTAAAAAATAAATATAAATAAAACTTTAAAGATTAAAAAATAAAAATGTACTAAACTTGCGATAAAATTTTGACTGCAAGGGATTGTAGGTGTTGGAATTGTTGGCTATAAAAGTACCACCAACTACGAGCAGCCTCAATACTTTGACCATTGGAATGTATGAAATCAATAAATTCACTTGTGACTACAATCTACAAATTAGGATTAAGGAAGAGTCTACGAAATATTGCCTAGTATCCTTTAACAGCTTCATAATCTCTATATGGGGCAATCCTTGTTGGCACATAAAGAAACTCAACACTATAGTATTTTGAACTTAATGCAAAGGCAAAAAGATGTAGTGGGGTGGTCATTGTGTTCCATCTCTCTTAAATAATTTTGTTCACTTGTTTGAAGAAAGTTTCTTCAAGAGTTGGCTCTTTTTCATTTATGATGGTCTTCATCTTCTCAATCATTGAGTTGATGCCATCATGTATCTCTTGCAAGCAAGGTTTTTTCATGTCAGCATAACGAATTATACTTAAAACGGGCTTAGTGAAACTAAGGAGATACTCCACATGATCCCACCAAGAGTCATCTAGGATCATCCACTTAATATTTATTGCCCTCTCAATTTTCGTTTGCCTCTATATGGACCAAGTTTGGCTAATGGCCATGCTAGAAAGTGCCTCTCAAAAGTCCAAAAATCAAAACAAATATTGCAAACCAAAACAAATTGTAGTGTTAGGTATACATGATGCTTCTGGTTCATATTTACGGGTCAAGCCATTGTGATTGAGTTATTGCATCTAACACTTAATAGAGTTGCTACAATGGCATTTGTGGCTTAATCCCTATAAATTGATAGGGAGAAATAAAGACATTTTCATTGTCCATTTCCCTCATTACCCATTAATCAAAATTGTAAGACGTAAATCTTGACAAGAAATTCTGATTTTTTTTTGAGTAGGTGTCATTTATAGTATGATTCCTTTTCATGTGTTGTCTAAGTGCCATGTACCATTTTGCTGTCATGTGCTTTAACGTTTGTTTCACTAATTGTTGGGTATATTGAAAAGATAGTCTTCTTCCACATAATTATGGGTATATCGGAAGGGTGAGCATGGTATATCGGTTTGGTATATTGGTTTGGTGGTATATAGAAAAGGAAACCTATTGGAGTGATAAAGAACCAATCCATAACCATTTGACAACAAAAGTCATAAGGTGTTGTAAATTGTATTGTTTTCGAGCATTATCGGTGGAAACTGATTCAGATATGTGTGTCATGTCCAAATTATACACTAATGGCATTTTATCCTTGCAAATCACTATCAGTAACCAACAAGAGGCAAAGATAATATTTTAGTGTCGGTGTCAATAAAAACCTTTATGTAGTGTTGCAGTCAATACAAGATGTCTCAGCAAGAAATCAATAGGTTGCAAGATCAATTACAAGATCAAACACTTAATGCGTTGGTAGGGAGGAAAGATGTTAACAATGATGTTCCTTATTCAAGTAGTTCAACCCAAAAGGTTGGTAAAGACAAAAAGTCCTTAAGAAAAGTATTGAGCCCCCTCTTGTGTCATAGAACAATGTTGTTATGTCTAAATCAAAAAATGTTGTCAAAACCCATCATGGATGCAATACTTGTTAGTCCTCCTATTATTGAATCTCCACCTATTGAGCGAGTTTGGGAGACAATAAAACCCAACAAACATTGTGTTGGTCTAAGATATATAGGTGTTGTGAATTTTCATATACTAGAATATTCCTAACCTATCAGATTTGTGTCTAGAGGTATTTTGGACAATAGTCAAGTTGAGTCTTCGGCTGTTGGTCAGCAATGTGAAATTAACAAGTTGCCAAGTCAATCAAAATCAACTTGCACTAAAGCCCGTTAACTCCAAACATGTTATCATTGTGGATGTTGAGGCCATATCTTTAGTGACTGTTTTGATCTACATCCTTGTCTGTCATATTGTTAACACACATTCTGCAAAACAATGTTATGTTAAAGATCTTCCTACAAAATCAATGAGGCATATGCATTTCAGATGGATAGGTCACTCCAAATGGTAAACTAAGGCTTGCTTATTGTCAAAATTCTATAGGAGAGTCCAATCAACAATTTCAAATGATAGCTTATCTACTCTTGATGTGGATATTGTTGTCGATCTAGTTGATAATAAACTCAACATTATATATGTTGTTGAGCATTGGTATGAAAGCTAGTTGAGCTTGTCTACTCATGATGCTGATGTTGCTGTCAATCCAATTGATGATAAGCTCAACATTGTAGATACTATTGATACTTGTACTATTGAGTGACAATCTACTAGGAGAATTGTAGAGTTGCACTCAATTCTTATAGAGGATCATTATGCACTCAATACCTATGATTTCTCATTTTGATTGGGATATTGATAATGAGCACATTGAGACCACCAGATATGTAGCTTAGTACAAATAATTTGAGGCTATGGATATTGCCTCTTATTGATTGTACTTTTGGCACTTGAGTTGTAAATTAAAAACTCAAAAGCGCAGCTTAATGGAGACTTGTGATGAAAACTCAATAGGGCGTCATTGAGTTGTGCATCTCTATACACAAGTTCATATGTTCTCTTTCTAGAGAGCCTTTGTAGCAACTCTCCACTTTCATCTTATAGGGGGGAACATTAGGATCTAGTGTAGAGCCCCTCCGTATTTGGCCTCTTTTGATATTGGAGTAAGTTTGTTTGGTTGAATTGGGTTGTCACGTTGTGCTCATGATTATATTGTTTAATTTAATTTTGAAATTATGTGATAAAGTTAATATTATGATTAGCCTTGATTAATCAATTTAATTTAATTAAATTGATTATAAGGTAATTCAAATCGATTTAGAATTAGAATGATAATTCACTATATTATGTTTGTAAAAGGGTAGTATGTGGATTTTGATTAAATGATGCGATTAAATGTTTTAATAACTAAAAATAAATAAAGATAAAAAAAATATTATTATTATGATTTTGGTGACAAATAAATTAAATATAAAGATAATTATTGCCAAGGTTGAGTTTTAAATTAATAGTAAATTAAAATATGGGAAAATATGAAAAGGAAATAAAATATTAAAATAAGGTACTAAATCGAATGAAGATAATCGACAAAGCAGTTGAAAAGATAGAAGGTTTCACATGCAAGATCATGCATAGTTCGAACTGATTGTTAAAAAGGAATTTGATGTCTTATCGGAGATTTTTTTGGATTTTGTCTCGAAAATCAAACAACTCTTTTTTCTTTTGAAAAAAAAATTATTCATCTTTTTGGGGGGAAGAAGTTTTTGATAGGGAGGATGATTGGTCTGGGGGTATTCGAACAGAATTTTTTTGCTTGTAAGATTATTTTGTGATAGTAAGTATTTTTTTGTTGAATGTTCTTTTGAAGATGGGGAGGGGTCTTCAAAAATGGGATTGGGAATTGCAGCGCACCTGTCTTTACAATCTGTGCTAATTACTAGAAGGAAGTCCGTGTTTTCTTATGAAGCCAAAGGCAATATGGGGTAAAATTAACCAGTTTGGTGTGCAACCTATGAAGCTAAAGTGTCACTGGCAGTAATTACACAACTTTGATCTCTGAGTGATGATGGCACGATGGGCTGAACGAAAGGATTCCAGGTTAAATGCTATCCCTGCCCCCTTAGGTGTGCCAAAACTACAGATTTCTCTCTTCTCCTCATAGATAAATCGATCCTTAATGATTTAATAGATACTCAAGCTACTGGTTAAGAAGTTGTCATTATGCCTCGAGTCTTTGTTTTCCATCAAGTTTGAAATGCTCAAACGAAAGAGAGGACTGATTTCAACATTATCCGCTGAAAAACTAGGTAGTGAAATAATATCATTATCAATAATATATAAAAACCCTTATCTTCTATACCACAAAATCGAATTGCTCTCAGTGGGATGGAGTGGTATTCTTTCATTTTACATTTAACCAGCCTACATTTCTCATAGCTCTGCAATTTATTTGATAAAATTCCTGAAAAATGTTATATTGTCCGGTATTGTATCATACGTTTGCACGTCTTACTCTGGAAACTCTATACTTTGCATGCGTGTCTTCTTGTGTGCATTATTATAGTGCAGGTCTATAGTTTTTCAGATTATTTCATTTAGCATCACCTTTATTCCCCACAAAATAACATATCTGTTTTAAATGATGGAAATGATTCACATCTCTCAAAACAATTGCTCTTGCAACAATCTTGGAGGTGGATATAGGAGCAGCGTGGCAACCTGAACATACTCGCCACGTTTTATTAACCAAACACAATTGCTCACCCTTCCCTAAAGCAGCAGATAAATGATTCTGTGTTGCTCTTCCGTAGCATTAAGTTAAAGTCTTGAATCTGGAAATAACCGTCTGCCTTCATTCGCCAAGCCAATTCTGCAATTCACATACTTTGTCCGTACTTCCACATTTTGCATCCATGCCCGTCCTTCTTTCGTTGCTGCATGGTTTTGAATTGTCCCCTGCACATTATGTTCTTGCTGAGTATTTCGAATATAGTTATATATGTTTATGATGTTGATGCCGTTGTATTTTATTTGGGAACCGATTATATAGTCAATTGATGATTCTGTTTATGGTTGGCTTCGAGGATTATGATTTATAGTTTTATTGAATTTTTATATATATATTTATATGTATAAGAAGTTTTATCTTGATTTCGAATAATCATGCAAAGTTATTGTCAATGAATAGTTAAATAATCAATGTCATATATTTAGTTTGGATGGTTTTGTCGATAGTTGAGAGTATTCCCATTTATAATAAAATTTTGTAATCAACAGATAGAGTAAATAAATTCAGAGATTTATATTCAAGTATAGTTATTGTTAATTAATAGTTTAATATTCAGCTGTCATTTATCGCAATAGTTGGATTGGTTACTAGTTGGAATTTTTGAGTGCTTAATACAAAAGGAGACATTTTATGTTAGTGTGGACGTGATTACATTATAGGTTGGTGAAGATATCTTTATATGTTTAAATATATATGAATATACTTTACATGTGATTGTGACGTACATATGTTTATATGTGTACTATTGTTTATATATCGTAAAAGATTAATAGTTATTTAGGTATTTTTCATTTATAGAAATGTTAAAGTATGTGATAAGTATGCTTGATAAATAGATATTCAAGTTGTTGAAATGATAGATAATGGTCCAAAACAAAGATAGGGTATACAATGAAACGAGGGAAGTAGATTTAATCATATTTTGATAGTTGGGAGATTTATTTAAAGGAATGACTTAAGAGGAATTCTAGAATGTTATTGGAAATTCTTGTTGGGTGGGTATTACTAAAAGAATATTTTCGCCTTAGTAATTTATTGATTTTATTGGATAGGTAAATAAAGGTAATTAATAGCGAAATTGATTTATTTGTATTTAGATATTTGAAAAGGGTTGTTTAAGTAAATGGAGTAGATTATTCTTCGTCAAATATTTAATGCTGAGTTCTCATGATCTATTGTAACTTCATTATGTAGTTAGTTACTTGGATCATCGTTATTGTGTCATATTAAGTTGCAAATTTTATATTAGGGATTCATATTTTCTTGATAGAGATGAGTGTTTTGTAAATGAAATAGTTAACCTTAAGATAGCTTTTTGGAATATGCAAACTAATGATTGAATGGAATGGTTAAGTCAAGAGAATGTTGTGAATGTGGAAATAATGTTGTAATATAAGGAGTATTTTCCTTTATGGTTATAGTGCTTGATTGATAGTGTTAGCGATGTGGTCGATTTTTGAATTGAGATGTGAATAAAAAATTGCTATTGTTGTAGTGATTGTTGTTTTGATTAAGTGGTTTACTAGCCAAATTGTAAGTTGTTGGGTAATTAGTGGTTGGGTATCATGTAAGGAGAAAATGGAGGTCTCCCTTGGATGCCCTGTAGGTTGTTTAGGCTGTTGGTATTTGTGGCTGTTTTGGTATTGAGTTGATTATGTTAGTTTCGGTTGAGTTTGAAGCTCTCTTGGTGAGGTTGCCACTTGTTATTCTACACTTGTCGATTTGTAAATTGTGGATTGAAAGTAGTCTTTTGATAGCCTATTATGGTAGTCATTTCGGTGGGGAAACATGGTGTTAGTAATTTGTTAATCTTCCAGAGGTTAAGAGGGGAGTGTGGGTTTTACTTGTATGAGTTGGTATGGGGGCCAGGGATTAGGTGAGGCTGCTAGGGTAACCCAAGATGGGGGCCGACAACCTAGGAAGATCCGCATTGGGTAACCCATATCAAGTCATGAGTGTTGCATGAGTTTATGTTGTTCACCTGGAAGTAGGTGGTTTCATGATTTTGTCATTTTGGAAAGTGGTCAATCTTTATACTTGGATTGTGTGCTTCAGGGTATGTGGCCTTGCACGGTTTACTAGTGACTGTGGTTGGGGAAAGAACTTATTTGTTGTTGGTTTTCATGTTGAGTTCTTCGTGAACCGTTGTTCTTATGCTTGTTTGTGCTTATTTGGGTTTTAGTCTTGCACGGTGGAAATTGTTTCGTTATGGAGATTTTGTGCGGGATGGTGCATGCCTCACTTTATGTGATTTTGCATGTGGCTTTGCTAGTTTGTGCAAGTTGGCTTACCCAATAGTGGATTGTGGAATCTTTGTTGCTAGTAGGGGGAGTGGCTTTCAATGGGGGCCAAGACCCGAAAGTGGTGCCAGGGTAACTCATTGCAAGTTTCTTAATCCAGTGAAAACACTAAAAATTAATTAGGGGTTTATGGGTAGTATCTCATAGTAATGAAAGATAACGGATGCCTCACTCATGGCTCAAACGCTCGTTTAGGCTTGAGATGAGACGGGAAGGCTTGGAATGGCAAGATCAACTGCCTTGTCTTCATGAAAAGGCATGTTGATTCTGCATGGGTTAGAATGGGGGTCGGGGATCGGTTGAGGTTGCCAGGGCAACCTAGGGTGGGGGCTGGTAACCTATGAAGATCCGCATTGGGTAACCCATATTGAGCTATGCGATGACACTCTTCCCTTTAGCAACCTTGCTTGCCTTGTTTGTTCTCCCCTTGTTGTTCATGTACCTTTGGAAGCAGTCATTCTTGAAGCAGTTATCCTTTATGTTTATTGTTGCATTTGTTTGTGGAGTCTTGTTAGCCTTTTTGCTTGACTATTTTATGTTGTGGGTCCTTCTTGTCATCTCCTAGCACGGGGGGTGGGCCTTAGGGTCCACATGGTCGGGTGGAACGTGTTATGCACCCCATTGGGTTCCTAGCCGAAGTTCGTGAAGCATGGTGCTGTACCGTTGCCGTGATTCCAGAGCTTCACCAGTTTTGGAGATAGCATTGTTGATATGTATCATGTTCTTTTCAGTTGTATTATGCTATGTAATTGATGTATCATTCCCACTTTGTGTTGGAGAGCACTGTTGTGCATTTGTAATCCTAAAACGATGTAACTTCTTATTATAAATGTAATGTATATAGATTCTTGGTATTATTATGTGTTTATTGGTTCATAATATATGATCTATAATGGTGTTGTATATGTGAAAATATTTATAATTGAATTCATTAGTGTGAAGGATGTTTTGTAATGGATGTTGTTTAGACATACTTATTCTATATAATAGTTTTGAAATGTATTCTTGGGTTTCGTTAATCATCGTTATGGAATGGGATTGTGTTATGTAATGCAGTCATGTGCACCCCAGAGGACGTGGTTAGAGAATGTATATGTATAGTTGCTTTACAAGCGTTGTATGATAATGAACAATTGATATTAGTTTTTACTTTAAAAAAAAATTGTGCCGTAAATTGTTGTTATTAGTTGTCCTTTGGGGTTTGTGTGGCGGGGCGTTACATCCAGATTTTGAGTTCTTTGAGCAAGTACTTGGAGACTTATCACATTTTCCATCGAGGATTTGTCATTGCAGCATATTGCAAATTACAATATATGGCCACTTATCAATACCGCATCTTAGTAAATAATTTCAGCTTAGCATCTAAGTACCTAAGATTGCAAACTACATTATGGTTTTTGATGACTATGCATGGAGTGAGATCTTCATATTTCTTCATTTTTGATGTAGTTTTTTCTACCACAAGAGCAGTTTTTTAATGTGTTGACATGTAACTTTATTTGAGTGCATTGTGGACGTTAAGTGGTTCACATTTTCAGCTTGATAGAAAGTCAGGCCATTTATTGCATGCTTTAGCACACTTTTGGGTTACCCATGGGTGCAAGTAACTTGGATTATATAGTTTTCAAGCCTCATGGTGTAATTCCAGCACACTTTTGGGTTACTAATGAGTGCAATCAGCTCGAGTTCTCCAATTTTCACTCTCATTGGAGATAGAAGTGACAGAGATAAAAGTTGAATAGTCTTCTTCTACAAATTTATTCATCACTTAGAATAGAAAATGGTGGTGAATTCACAAATTTCATTGTAAAAGGATGCGGTATCCTATAAAAATATAATATAACATCGTGGATGACTGACTCGATTTGATAAACTTCCAAAAACAAACTCAGGTCTTTACCGAGTCAATATTTTGGTTGTTGAAAATTCTGAACTGCAGAAGGGAACAGGCTATCACTTAGGCAAAACCTTTAGTAGAAGATGAGAGTTTTGTATCAAGAAAACGAGGCAACAAATACACAGGAAATTTTTCCCAATGAGCAACACAAACCTTGGTTTTACAATTAACCTTGTAGATTAAAAGCAGGATGTAACACTATTGTACATAATCCTAGGTGCAGTCAAACCTAGTAGAATAGTACTTTATATTTTATATTTCCTTGATACACTAGAAGCTGAACAGTCATCTAGAAGATGAATTGAACAATCATTTTATATCAATAAATATGTATATTTTATCACGTTTTGGATGAATAGAATGCAAGTTTCATTGAATACTTTCATGTTGTCTAATTTCCTGTCCATTGCATTTTGTTAATCTTTCATCTGCATTTCATTCCCAGGCCTATAGTATTTAACATGTTAACTAACTCAAGAATTTTAGCTACTTTCAGCTTTGTAAAAAATGATTGATTTGGTACTCCTGTATGCATGGTTTTAACTTATAAGCTATTAGCAATCCTGCCACAGACATTTGAGTCCATTTGCTACCCCTTAGCTCCTTGCAGGAGTGTCTAACCTTTGCTTCTTTACTGTTTTCAAAGTACATGTTTCTATTTTCACTTTAATATTTGTTCCTGGTTTTGCATTGTAACGGCTTGTTGGTTTTGTTCAGATAACCTGGCAAATGAATTTGAGTTTTTTGAAACTGAACTAAGCTGCTTTGTTTCTGTGTCTATTATTTGTTAATTTCATTCATTACTCCTCATTATTGCGCATTTCAATTCCATCAATGTTGTTTAGCAATATTCCATTTCTTATCATTATCTTTGCTCCTTGATCTCTTTCCCACTAGTTTTTCCATTGTTGTGATCCCTTTCTTGGTACTATATAAGTGTTTGTCAGTCAGCAAAGCCAAAAGATAAAAAAGTGTTGTTGTCGACTGTCAAACAATTGGCTGGCCGTCTCCAGTGCACTTCAGCTTTGTTCTATGTGAAAAATTATGTTTGGCATTGACGGCCATTGTGATATGTTCAACAGACTATGCTGTCAATTCTTTATCTTCCATCATCTTGGCGAATAAAGGCCTCTTTGGTGTAATTTCAGTGAGGCCCTGGTTCCATTCGCTGTCAATAACCAGTAAATGTTGTTTATTGATGCAGGTAATTGGATGTCGTTCTTTTTGACCATTCTTCAATCTCGATGAATTAACCATCTCATCTTTTTGCATGTGATATTTTTCTAGTTTGAATGTGAATCCAATTGGGATGTATTATTCCATCCAAATTTTTCAGTTATACAAATCCATGATCAAATGTTTGATGAATGTTTGGACCTACCCATAAAGTTTTTAGCTTTGGTACTTTCTTATCCATTTTTCTTATAAATTTCAATGCTAACTTTTCTAGAAATAATTGCATTCTTTTGATTTGTATATTCTGCTGGTGCTTTCTTCTATTCTGTTCTACTTCAATGGACCATTGTGCCAAAATTGTTTTTTCATCTAAGGTATTTAGCTGTACTAGCGTTTCTTTTAAGCTTTTAGTGTCACCTAAATGATTTTCTACACCCACTTGTAAGCTCAGCATAAAAAATTCTGTGATTGTTACAATTTTGAAAAAAATTCTTTCTGTATATTTGATCGGGTCTCTACAAACCTGTTTTTGGGAACTATGGCATAAGCACAGCACTAAACAATTCAAATTTGCCTCCAAATCTTAAGAAAATGCCTTGATATTCATGCTGCTTTTTATTTTATCAGAATTCAAAGGGTTTTAGGCATGTGAGAACTTGACATTACAATTCCTTTTTTATGCCTCTCCTCGTCTTTCCAAAATCCTCAGATACCTACCGCTTTGATATCATGACAAATATGAAAACAAAGACAGGAGAGAATCTGAAAAAATGGAGACAGAAAGGTTTGATGTGCTACTCTCCATTTAAACTAGAAATGAAGTGGGTGAATGCATGAAAGTTAGAGATAACCAACAGAATACCAATTAACCTTTAATAGCAAGATTTATTAATGCATCTTCCCCTGTTACCAACTTTTGTAAAGAACAATGTTATATTTAGGGATTGTGCATTTGTCATATGTCATTGTAACCTAACAAGTACTTGACTTGCATTAATGACCATTATATTTAATAGTCCAAGTCTTTCATAAATGAAAATGTGAAAATTATTCATCAATTAGATAAAAAATTCAAAATAGAAAAGTGTCTGTTACTTGCTCCTAAGTTGGACAATATATCAGCTTAATAACTCTTTCCTCAACCTGCAAATAAAGTGGAAATTAACCTCTAAGTACTTGGTTTGCAAAAAGAAAATTTAAATTTTCACCTATCTGAGCACACGTTGATTATCACAAAATATGCATGCAGGCTGCTTTTGATATAATCTAAAATCAACCAATAATCGTCTTAGCCAAAACTGTATGCATGTCCTTTGCTTTTATTGAATACAAAGGAACATTCTTTCATTTTTTGCTTACCCACCCATCTAGTGGTCTGTTGGGAATTTTCTATGCAAATGGGCTAGGAAAGCCATTGAACGACCATGAATTATATATTTACCTCATTTATATTGTATGGAAAATCATGCAAAGGTGGAGCTACTTGACATATTGAAAAGTGCTGAAGAAAATTTCAATGTTTAGAAGTTGAGGGAAGTGATGTAGGGCAAGGTCCGAGAGTCCAATGAAGGGCATCAAACCAAGCAGCTTCGCCAAACAGCACACATATTGAAGCAAGAAATGGAGACAACATAGAAGCACTCAACAAATTTTATTATTTCTTATAGGCTGAATCATTACAACATGGTGTAGAGGCGCCTACAACTTTCCGAATAACAAAATTTGAAAATCTAATCAAATTTTGAAAGATCAAACTTTTCGGGAGTGAGCGATGTTTATAAAGAACTTAGAGATGCATACTTATACATATCAGGGGCATAACAAACCTGCTACAATCTCCAAGGGATGAGGATGACCATTCTTATGTTGGCTTATTCTTCTAGATTCACCATTACCTGCTTAGGGGAATCGAAACAATCCTGGATTATTTGAGATACATTACAATGAAACTAGTATCTAAGGGAGTGGTTATTGTTGGTCCCGAGCTACGGCTTGAAGTTAAAACTACATGTTTGAATTTGTGATTGAGCTTAAGAGTCGATAACAGGTCGCAGCCCCAAATGACAGGCCTCCATACTTAGTCTGAGAATTGAAGGATAGGAACATGAAACATATGTTAATAAGTTATAGAAGTGCCTGATGGCCAGAGAAGATAGACCGAGATTACACTGGTACTGCATATACTAATGCTCATCCCAAGGAGAACCACTATTAGAACCTTCTGTAAATAAGTGCAGCAAGAATGCCATAGCAAAATCTTAATGCATCAAGGCAACATCAACCTGAAATCATCCAGATCACTCCCATAGAAGCACACGCTGCAACTTATGGCTCTATAAGAGAAACTTGCCAAAAACTGAGAAATATAGAAAATAAAGCATAATATTTTTGGCTGATACAATATTGCTGATGAGCTGGGGATGCTCCTGCATTAGGAAGACATAAATATCATAAATCAACCAAAAAGGCAAGGATGCATATTCATAACTTGGGGGACATGCACAGACTGGAATCGACATGCTTTTGTCATCCACAATAAGGAGAGGATGAAATTTGAAGTCTGCCAAAAGAAGTTGATCTTGCTTGTACAATCTAAAATTGTGCCTCCATATGAAGAAGCCCTGCAAGAGATTAAACTTACATGAAAAAGAAGTGGGGAACAGATATAATCACATTGCATGGTGAAGTGGGTATTTGGATGTTATAAGGGATAGATAGATCGAGAAGTGTTTTCTTGGTCTATAAGTTGGCATGTCTAAGGCCAACTTATAAGTGTTAGGTAACCAAATTTGAGGTTCCCTTGAACCAATATGCTTATGACTTTGTGTTAAATGCAAAAGGGCATGTGGTTCTTTGGGGCATAAGACTGATTTAGGAGAAGCAGCAAATCATGGGGATATCCAAAACAATTACTTGATCAAATGAAGTATTACTCAATGGATTAATTTTAAATCAGTAAACTGAGGAAATTTTTTTGGTTAAGCAATTTAAAATTACTGATCGAGCAACTAAATATAAAAAATCATTTACTCAATCAATATTCAAGGCTTTTCCAGTAGTAAGAAAAGTTTCAGAGTCCAGTAGTTTACTTGACTAAGTTAATTCCTTCCTAATGCCTCCTATGAAACTTGTTGCTGGTGTATGCTTTCTACTTTTGTATGGCAGGAGGGATCTATTAATGGTCTATGCTTGCTATGGCACATAATACTTTGTTGCTTGACAATCCCTACCTAATTAATTCGTATCTGGGACACTTGGAAGGAAAGCATTAGTACAGGAATTATTTGCTATCCTTTATTTTGAATGGGATGTTAGCTACTTTGATAATTTTAACAGCTTTGCATAAGAGCAGAATAGATCATGGCTTTTGTTGGCATGGATACAGTACAACTGTACAATACTTAAGGCTTTTTTCTGCTGAAGTTATTGGAGACATGTCTGTAAATGTATATTGAAGTATTTAAAATCTGCAAGTTTTTTACCTAATAAGCCACTTCAAAGCACTATAATGAATGCTAAGAGACAATGGCAAAGACTCTATCATTAACATTAATAGCCATTAAAATTGTTATGTAGTAAATTGGTCATGGCGAATATCTATATTTCCATTAACAGAACTTATTTTTAATGAAATTTGTTTGGAAATGTCAAGTACAGGTATATTTAATTCTCTTGAAATCAATTGCAAGGAATCTCTATATGGTTACGTCTATTTTACAATGCACACATTGAGTAACATGACTGAGAATGAAATTAAGGTTAATATCAAGGGGTTGAGTTCTTAGAATATTTTGGACAAGTAAATCAATGCCTGATCTAAGCATCAGAAACTGTGTTCATTCTTTAATTCATACATATATGAAATCATTAATTTTCATTTTTGTCTTTTCGTTATAAAGACGCATTGAACTCCACAATAATAACTTGGTGTTAAAGTTATTGGCAGAACACCAAAGATTTCTTACAGAATTTACAGAGTTTGCTTACAAAAGTAAACTTTTCCTATATGCACATGTTCTTATCTTTAAAACCTGAGAATAGAACTGTATATAATTTCTTGTCCTTGCCAGCAAATGCTATTTAGGCCATGCCAAATATGAGTAAATTACACTCTTCAACTTATCTGTAGGTAGGAAGAAGCTAATTGATATTGATTTCAATTTTGTATTCTGTTTTGATCTAGCCAAATGATTCATATCTCTTGCAGGAGCTTTGAAATGGGAGTCAGTGGCACAAGGACAAATGCTGAAAGCTCACATCAGGAGGCATTCACTTATGTGCTTCGATCTCAATGCAAGGTGATTTTTAAGCCTCAACATCATGGAGCTTCCCTACACATGCTGGTGTGTGATAGTGACTGCATGCTATCCTGTGAGAGTGTTGCCTTTCTGTACTCTCAACCAATTAACAAATTTCCAGCTTTTGTGTAGTATCCATCTCTGGAATTAGTGTCTATCTCTTGTTCTCAGGTAAGCATAGCATGCCTGGGTAATAAGTTTTTAAGTGCTTAATTTAAGTTCCTGTGGTGGGAACTATTTACTTTATGCATCTTAAGTGACGATATATTAGGAGATTGTATTTCTTTCTAATTCTATTCTTGTGAGCATAAACAATTGATGCCAGACCTTTCATTGTCAAGAACATCTCATGTGCGGAGAACACATCTCAAAATGATGGCATGCATTGTGTCACCTAATCATTTCTGATGGTTAGTACAGAGCTTGTGTTGCAAGAAAGTGTTGACTGCAATCGAGCCTTCTATGAGGCCATTACAAATATGGATTGAAAGCAAGTGTGCAAAAGAATACATTTTATTTTGTCATTTGGAAAGGGCCTGGACAGGCCTAGTAGTTTAATGACTTGCAGGATAAATTTTCTAAATGTTGGTGGACTAAAACAATAAAAATTGACAGCCACAGCTCGCAAGTGATTAAATAAAGCAATATTAATTGGAAATTCTCACAACTTGATTATGCTTTCATCATGCTTGTTTTGCCTCTCTTTCTGCAAACATTCTTATGATGTTTTTTTTTCCTGAATTTTGGCTTGCTTTGCACAATTCCAGGAATATCATGTAAGTTCTGTTAGAATTTTCACAAATAAATAGAAATAGTCCATATCTTGACAACAATTAGGATTTTTAATCAAACATCTCTAATAAGAATGCAAAATTGGTCATTGTGTATGCCATATCTCTGGCTGTGGGTAAATGCATTTCTTTCATGGATAGAAGAATATATAATATGTATGTAGTAGAGAGAGGAATGTGGATGTACAGTGATAGACTTATTTCATTTTGTTGTTCCTTTATCAGATTGCAGCTGTTGGAGTGAAATGTTGAGCTTGTGGAGGTTGCTCAGCATGCAATAGTTGTATCGAACAAAGGCAGGTGTAAATAAAGAAACAGAGAACTATGGTAATATAGTGCAGGATAAAAATTGGCAGCTATATGAACTTAAAAAAGGGTCTGGTGGCATTTGACTTGGGATTAAAATCTCTATAATATTTATCTTCCTGCCGAGGAGAATGAAATCAAAGACACATCTAACCCACAAACAATAGCGGTTAATTTACTAGCAGGCTGGAATGCTTATATAACCTATAATATTCTGAGAGCAAGTCTCATTCCTTTGAGACTATTACAGAGATACTGTGATGAAGAAATTGAGATAGACGAGGAGACAGCTGAGGACTTAGCTGTGGATGGCCTTCCAATAGAAATTGTATTATTCTGAGAGTAAGCTTCACTCCATTGACATGGTCACAAAGATTCTGAGTGAAGAAGAAAAGGAAATAGATCAGGGAACAGACAAATAATTTGCTATGGACAAGGCATTCTGATCTATGCAGGATATTGAATCCATAAATTATTAGAGGACCTCAGTCGGTGGTGAAAAGGATACGGTTTATCTATGGTTCTTGAAGAAACAATTTATTTTTCAAATTAGAGCTACACCTAGAAAATGATCTTGTTTGTCCTTACAAATTAGATTTGATCGTAAACTGAGTAAAGAAGCCACTAGTGAACCATTACAAACAAGAAATATGAACATTTGGGAGAAAATCAAACCAAACTTATTTTATAATAATATTGGGGATACTTCATGTTTTGATGTCTAATAGAGGACTCTTCGTTGGTCTTCAAAGAAGAGCATGCTGAGATGCTTCTGGTCTTGAAGAGCTACTGACCTGCAAAGTATAAGATATTTATTCCACTGTCCTGATGGATCCTGAAGTACTCAAAGATTTCTCCAGCTTTCACCCACAAGAAATTTCATGTGCCTGTTATGTGGACGATGGTAAACAAACAAGCTACATTTTCTATATTGGTTTGTCGAATCACGGGATTCTTTTTTCTTGTAAATGTGAGCAAATGAGAAGTTACATGGCCCCTCAAACCAGTTACTAGTTTCAGATTTAAGAGCTTGGGAAAGTTGCAAATTAAGCAGATGCATCTGTGAATGAAAATATAGTGCTAAGTTAAAAATAAAAGTTTACAAGTAGCTCTTTGGTCTAAACTCACCCTTTAACATTTTTTTAGTTTTTTGTATGTATTGATGCAATTTCATAGCTGTGTCTTCACCTTATGTCGTTAGTTTATGCCATTTACTCAACTTAGTGTAGTGCCTTTTGCGCCTGAAATTGAATTAAGGAAGTGATTAAGAACAATAAGAATGGCAAGAGAAGATGATGGAGAAGCTAGGGTCGAGAAGTTGGAAGAATATGTAGCCAAGATCTCCATTGTGGAAGAAAAGCTTGATAGATTAAAAAGCATGATGCTAGTTTGATAGCAAGAATTGATCACCATATAAGTTTATTTTTTTTAAAATCAAGAAAAATAAATGAGAACATTACATATGCACTTCTGAATTGAACACATAATATCACAAGCATATCATTGCATCAATTGATCATAATTCATCAAGTATTACAACTTATAAAACATTGTTTGACATTTTAGAATATTGACACTTATTACAAGCATCATAGAAATGACGTGAAGCATAAATTATCAATAATACAATTTTGTGTAAAATCAAGTTCATATCTCTGACAACATCAAGTACAATTTTAAAAAATATATATCCATGTGAAATTAAGATATTGTCTTTGATGAACCAAATCTTTCTCAAATGCAAGAGGGAGAGCATCATTTGAGTGCTTTTCTTCCAACCACAAACCAAAGATACCTTCCATTAAGAAGTGGCCCTAGACCCTTCATGAGGGTAGAAGATCAAGTGAATCTCCATGAGCACCATACATTCAAGAACTAATGTGTTCTAAATACAAACGATTTGCCATACAATTTTAGATACCTCTAGTTGAGTATGACTTATCTAAATGATTTGTAATAAATAGACATTGTGAACTGACAATGCAAGCAATGATTTTGCATTACTTTGGCCGAAGATTTAATGATTAAATAAACACGTTCCTAAAAGGTAACGTGTGTTGTATGTTCAAACACTCCTTTCTCAAATTGGTTATAATAATAAATTATTCATTTTAGTTAATAAGGAACTTGCCTACAAAAGTAAAATAAGTAGAATCCATAACAATTGAACATATATTTTCTTAGCCTTTCTAGGTTCATTTAACACACTTCTTAGTTTCATTACTTAAAGATAACCAAGAAGAATTTAACGAGCTTCAACATGTTAACTCAATTTTTTTTTACAAATAAAAGACATTAATAATGAAAAATGATTAGTTAAACATGATACATTTTAATTGTTGACATAATAAATACAATAAAAAAAATCACCTAGTCATAAAACATGTACAAATGTTCTTTTCACATTAAATAATATGATAAATAAAGATTCAATAACAATTATCTTATATCCTAACATCATTTTTAGTAATATAGACCAATGCACATTTATTAATTAATTAATCAAAAAAATAATTCTTCAATCAACATTCTATTGGATAGAAGAAACAGTGAGTAGATTACTAAAGAAAAGCTTCAAACATAGTGTATGGGCTCTCAAAAAGTTTACAACAATTGAAATAATGATGTCATCCTAAAAGATTCCTAACCATGCAAAGAATATTTCTACAACATAGTGAAGTACAAGTTACACAATGAAGATATGGAAAGAACTATAGTCATAGCCATGTTTAGACAAAATCTCACATAAGAGCAAAAATCCCTTTGTTTGAACCTTAAAAGGGTTTATGTAAATTTCATCATCTAGGACATAGTTGCAATAGCTAGATATTACTAAAAAAAACCATGACGTGACTGCAAAAGTCCAATAACTTGAAATATACATAAAATTTGTAGATGAAGTTTGTTGCACAAATGTTCTAATATTTCATTTTAGCCCTCCAAAATGATAAATTACATTTATGATTTGAGTAGTGATTTTTCACTATGATTGAATAAAATATCTTTTTGCCTTTGTTTTTTAATTGTTTTCCATGTATTGCTAAGTATTTTGAAGCCCTTGGAGTTGTAGGCACTATTTGATTTGTCACATGATCTCTGATCCAATAGCACATGGGGATTTGTAGCCCAATACAAGGAACTTTTCAAGGCAAAGCTCCAACATTGTGACACATCAACAATGTTGGGCCCCACAAGTATTCCAGATCTTCATAGTAATGTTGAAAGTAGGCAACATGTTCATTCATTTTTGGCAATGATAAAATAGCTAAAGAACCCATGTGTAACTTAGTGTGTTGAGTCCTTAGTCATTACTTTATTTTGATCAACGTGAGTTGTTGATCTAAGGCTTGTAATATTTTTCTTTATTCACCACTTAGAGATCTTTGTTAGTGGTGGGATGCACATACTTTTCTTGAATAGTTTTTGGATGAAGAGCCTACTAATAGTATGATGTACTCCTAGGGTTTTAAGTGGAAAGGGAAAGGGATTTTCATAAAGAAATAGCGTGAAGAATTAGGTTTTCTATGTTAGCTCAAATATAATGGTTCAAAATATGGAGCTAATATCTCAACCATTTTCTAAGTGTGATAGATCATGCCAACCCTTTTTTATTTTGGGAAGAATTTGAAGGAGAATTTAAAGAAATCATTAGACCATTTGACATGTGACAAACCTTCCCATGCTAGCCTAACCTTTTTTTTTTAGCTTTAGAGAGTTTGAATTAAATCAAGAATTCATACCATTCATGTTTTGAGTTCTGGGATTTTCTTTAGGACATTCCAATAATCAACAAAGCATTAGTTAGTGTTATTTTTTTCAATTTTTGGTCTCTTTTCAATGCAATATTTAAGTAAGTTTTGGTTTCATTTTAAATTTTGAATCTTGGATGTTTTTTGGAAAAAATTATTAGTGTTTTGGGGGTTCTTATATAAATAGAGGGCCCTACGCTCAATTTTCTTTGTAAAATGAGCTTAGAAAGTCTTGAAATAATTTGATTTATCAATTTCCTTGTGTTCAAGTCTAGAGGAACCTCTATTCATGTTTCTAGAGATATGTGGATTTCCATACATATTTTATTGTACAAACATATTTTAAGATATTTAGTATAAGAAATTAAGATTATTGCAATCCTAATTCTTGAATTGCATATGAATAAATTGTTTGTTGCATCTTTGTGATCATGCTTTAATTTGGTTTGTATTAACTATTATTTAGTGTGTTTAAAAGTTCTATGCGAGATTAACAAGAAATCATTTATTTTGGTGCATTACCCTTTACTTTTCAATAATTTTATTTAATCATTTATCCTCTTTTATTTTGATAGCGTCAGGCTTAAGCTAGAATAGGCAAGGATCTAGCCTTTTGACTATTGAAATTGTCTTATAGATTACTCATATCTATACAATTTTTTTGTGTTTGATCTATTACATGGCATGGGTTGTTACAAGACAAATCTAGGCATCAACAAGTTCACTAAGTTGTTAAAGAACCAATAAGAAGTTAAAAGGGAATATGGTAGCTCCTATGTTTTCCAAGGATGTAATTTTCTTAGGAAAGGTGCTAAAACTTGCAACTAAGAATAATTTTCGATAGAAATAATACAGACTTGCAAGTAAGCATAAAACTTAGCGATTGGTTGATCAACTTCAAGGTAAAAAATGGGTTGTTGAAAGTGATGAAAGAGAGGCCTTATTTTAGAGTTAAGTGGGCTCACTTTCATTTCTAATGCCACATATCACATCCATAGGGGAAGAAGAGAGAAAGGAAAGTTGCTAGAACCTAGAAGTAGCACCATTGGTCCATATCATCAAAGGCAACCAATAAAATGCAAGATTTTTGCAATTTGAGTATTGGTGCAATTTACCTACCAATAGAAGAATTAATTATAAAATAATTTAATGCTAGGGTTTTCTCCAATGAATGAATTTAGGAAAGTTATATATTTTGGACCCCCTTTATTATCTTCTCATTTTGGGTTGAAGAATAACATGTGTAGATTGTGTAGAAGAGAAAACTATAAATCTCAAAGAGATCCAAGATTGCACAACTGCTCGCCAGAGTCCAAATGTTGTAAATATTTAGAGAGTGTGATCAATATTAAAAAAGGAAGCAAAAATCAGAGTGAGGTGAGTAGAAGAAGAAGTGCTTCATAAAAATAACCTTTATAACTATAAGAAAAAGGGAAAGAAGTGGCACCAAATTTCACCCATTCTTGTTCTTGTTACATAACTCTATCTTTTAGATGAACATGCATCCAAAACTAGTAAGCCTAGACCTTTCTCACATTCAATTAAGAGAGAGTTTGTTCAAGATGAAGTAGACATCATCTGTGATCTTAGGTAAAAAAAGAACCACTATCGGGCCTTTAATAGAATGCTAGACACATATGAGAAACATAAATAAAAAGATGAAGCAACCTATTCCTTTAGGCTCTAGACTACTTCCCTAGCGAAATACATGGTTTTCATTGTCCACCATTGTTAATAACTAATCCTAGCCTAAAAAAGGCTTATAACCCTAAGAACATAACTATTAAAGAGAAAATGGAGGATACAAAATGAAAGTGCTAGATTAGTGGTGAGAAGATCATAAAATGATAAGACATTTAATTTGTCTACCTCCAAATTAATTTTGAAGATATGAATGTTTTTGAGACATTGATGTCCTAAACAAAATTGGCTTCTTAATTGAGATATGTAACTATTCTCTCTAATTTTACTTATTCAATCCTCTCTTCCCTTGAAAATAATCAAGAGCAACACATCAGAATTGTGCAGTATGGTAGCCTTCATTTTTAGCTATAAGAATGATCAAGAAGTCTACCCAAAGTGGCTATCTATAGCCTATAGGCTAAAAATAAATTCTAGGAGTGAATCCACAAAGGTGGATTTATCTCAGTCCCTTGAAGACTTGATCCATGAGAAGCTGACAAATTTCACCTATAGCAAGGTCTTAAAGTTTTCTTCCTTCTCCTTCACTTGATCCTTCATTAGTGTGTAGATTTCTATATGGGGATAAATCCAAAGATCAAACATACAATAAAGAAGTATATGTAGAGAATTCTTCTCTATTGTCATCAAATATTCTTCTGCCTTGTTCCCTTTTTATTGGTAGTGATTTGTGGTGCAAAATAAATATTTCCCCTCTATATTTTTTTTGATGATATGTGTGGGGCCATGGAATTGAAATAAGTATCAATGAGATACACCATCTAATTGTGACACATCAAACTCCTATAATGGTGTGTGGGGTTTTTGGATGTAGCATTACAATATTTTTGTCTCGAGCCTCACTATAGGTCCATATTGACTTGCAGGCCTATTTTATATTACACTAATTGCTAGTGTTGGGGCTTGCCTCCATTCACATAAGATATTTATGATTATGTGATTCTCTTGCAGATGGCACATATCCTATTCTCAAGTTTTTTAAGAGAAAGGCATAAGCCATTTTCCTAGGAGTAGTGCAAATTGCTTCATCTACCATGATCAACACCATCTAATTGCATGTGAGGTGTGAGGTCATTTTCTAGTGTTCCTGAATTGCAATAGGGGAGAGGGCCCCATAGTGGACTAGAGTCTTATAGTGGGCATAGGAATTTGATTGAAATGGGTCCCTCAGTGGATCACTTAATTAACCTTAACACATTCAACTTATAAGTAATTTAAATGCAAACCAAACCATGTTGAAAATATATCTTTTATAATTCATTTTTATTTGTCCCAAAAAGGTGGTGGTCACAAAATTCATACAAGAGAATATTAATTTTTTTTTTGACACAAATGATACACATTCCATGTTACTAAGATATACAATATTCCATATAGTATTTCACACATATATTCAAATAGTACACTTTGATAATCCAACCTACATATGCTATGACCACCCATTAGAAAGTTTTGCAACTAAAGAAATAACTACTTTTTCAGCATAAAACAAGCACATATATCCCATCATACAATCCTATTAAAACAAAATGCATGGTCATGTGTTTCATCTATCAAACTCAAAAACCCAACTATTGGTCACTTTCTCCTTTAATACTTGCATGAAACACACGCGAAGGTGTAAGGCTTTCCATTTCAATCCGTCAAAATAAAAGGATAGAAAATAAACAATTCAGACCATACAAGAATTCAACCAAATCAATCAACTATGAAATTAATGAGCAAACAAAAAATTTCCAAAACTTGCAAGGAACACAATAGATGGTGTAAGGCTCACCAATCAAGAGAAGAGGACAAAAATTTAAGACTTCATACCAAAAAAGAATTCAACTAGATCAATCACCTCTTATTAATATTACCAATTCAAATAGGCATAACACCCATTGAATCCATTTATTTATCTCATTTAGATCTATCGTCAATTTAATGATGGGTTTTGTTACTTGTTTTCTCTCTTGTTCTATATTTTAATAGTGATAGTGGCATAAGAAGAGGAGGAAATAGTAGAAGATTAACACAAGTAAATTGACTATTCCTCCAGGTATTAGAATGGTTTACCAAATTTTATTATATATTGTGTATTTGTTCTTATATCATTTTAATGTTGTAGTCACTATGTCATTTTTTGTTATTTATACACCTTTCTATTGTATATGATGCAAATGTTGTATCCACTATATTGCAAGTGCATATAAGTTGTTTTTAGTTATACTATAAATGCCTATTTCGGCTTTAGTTATACTTTCAAAGCCTATTTGGGAATCTTGGTTATACTGTATATTCTTATTTATTTTTTAGGATGTTCTTATTGTAACTAGTGTGTTGTAAGTGCATATATGGGGTTTATAGTTGTATTGTTCATGCATATTTATTCTATACTGTTTATGCCCATCTATTCTATAGGATGTAAATGTTGCACCCACTGTAATGTAAGTGCATATATGGGGTTTTTAGTTTGATTGTTGATTCCTATTTTTTATTCAAGTGAACAACCAAGATATTCAATCTATAACAACAAATAACCTCCACACACAAAAGAGAGAAGCAACAATAGAAGATTCTATTCCACCAAACAAGAATTACAATATGATACTAGATTTACAATATGTGAAAAAGATTTGATGCTTACAAGATGCAAGAGGAGACTTTCTTATGACCGCAAGGTAAGAGATTAGATTAGACAAGATCATGATATGTGTCTTAATCCTATAACATGAGAACTTACCATAAATACAAAGGATAAAATAAGATTTAGGCATGACAACTAAGACTTCTAGAAAGAATCTTACGACCTAAGTAAACTTAACATGTGAATAAGTTCCCTAATGGAAATTAGCTAGGTACAAGACTTTATTCACACCAAAACCACCCCTTAGTGAAACTTAGGGAGGAAAAAACCAATGCAAGATGCAAAAGATGGGTCCCGACAACAAGGCCTGATGAGATACCCATGTATAAAACAATCTCTCACAAATGGAGAAAAGGAGAAAACTCCTCTCCAAAAGAGAGAAAACCTGCAAAGGAATGAGGACTCAAGAAGATCCCTAAGGAAAAGTTCCTTCACCCCAAGCATTGGTCACAACTAAAGATAATGAGGTGATGCCAAAGGTTTAGTGAAGATGTCTGTAATCTGCTGCTTTGTAGGCATGTACTCCAAGCTGAGAACACCATCTTGGATGAGTTGCCTAATGAAGTGCATGTGGATCTCAATATGCTTAGTACATTGATGCTCCACTGATTTGTAAGAGATATGAATGGAAATATAATTGTCACACCAAAGATTAGTAGTTTGATCAAAAGGAAATCCAAACTTAGTCATCAAATGACAAATCCACAAAACCTCATGACTAGCCAAGACTGCACCTTGATACTCAACCTCTTCAATGATAATGAAATAGTTGTTTGCTTCTTGCATGACTATGCAATTAGACCAGAACCAACACAAAATACAAAGCCATAAGTAGAATTTTGATCATGACATCACCAACCCAATCTGAGTCATTGAAGCCCACAATCTAAGAAGCTCCTGATGTGTAATGAATGCCAAAATGTGTAGTGCCCTGAATGTACCTCAAGATACGTTTGGCTACCTTCCAATGAATCTCATGAGGCTCCTAAGAGAAATGAGAGACAAGACCAACCACAGGAAATAGTATGATGACTATGTGTCAAGTACAAAAAATTGCCAACCAACTATAGATACAAGGTAGGATCAACTAGAGGAGTAGTGGAACTGGTAGATAGTACGACACCTGACTTTAATCACACCAATATTTGTTCTCTATTGTTGATGCCTATCTATTCTATACTATCAATATGTCTATTCTTTATGATGTATAGGTTGTACCCACTATACTGTAAGTGCATATATGGGGTATTTAGTTATATTGTTAATGACTATATGTTCTAAATTGTTAATTCTATCTTTTCTAAACTATTAATTCCCATCTATTTTATATGATGTAAATGATATTTTGTAAATGCCTATTTGTTGTGTATATCTTTCTATCTATTCTATCTTGTTAATGCCTATCTATTATAAATGGTGTTAATTTTGTAGGCATTGTAATGTAAATGTATATATGGGTTTTTTACTTATATTGTTAATGCCTATACATTTTATAGGATGTAAATGTTGTAGCCACTATACTGTAAGTGCAATATATGGGGTTTTTACTTATATTGTTAATGCCTAACTATTATGTAGGAGGTAAATGTTGTAGCCATTGTACTATAAGTGCATATATGGGTTATTTAGTTATATAGTTTATGCCTATTTTTTTATAGTATGTAAATGTTGTAGACATTGTGCTACAAATGCATATATGCGGTTTTTAGTTATATCGTTAATGCTATATGTTCTATAGGATGTAAATGTTGTAGGCACTATACTGTAAGTGCATATATGGGGTTTTTATTTATATTGTTAATGCCTATATGTTCCAAATTGTTAATGACCACCTCTTCTATATGATGTAAATATTGTTCTATAAATTCCTATCTATTGCATATATGTCGCTATCTATTCTAAACTGTTAATGCATATTTTTCTCTATGGGATGTAAATGTTGTAGCCTTGTACTATAAGTGCACATACAATATTTTTAGTTTTACTAATACCAATCTGAAAACATCAAAGTAAAAAGATATAAAAAGAAAATTGTAAACATATTATACAACAAAGTTGTCAAACTATACATGTAAATTCAGAAACAAAACTTATGTTCAAGCATCACCTACTAATCTTCTATTCAAGCATCACTGTGAACTACCAAAATCAACTTACAAACTCAAGTTATAGACAAAAAATTATCAATAGTTATGAAAATGGTATAACATAAGTTTTATTATTTTCCAAGGATACTAAAAATTTGATTCCATTGCTCATTGTATTCTAACCACAATAATAGTTGTTGCAATTTCAAGTTAGGGTTTTGTTTCCTTAACTTTGTACAAAAAAGATTCAAAAGGCTCTATGTTTCAAAATTGTTGTTGAATGTTGTTTTTTCTTCTTACAGATGAAGAACAAAGCTCAATCGAGGACCCAACATGGCATAAGATGATTGAAGACAACCGTGCCTCCACAAAGGGTCAGCCCACAATACTATGTCCCACTTTTTGGCCAAAGTAGGACATTGGAATCAATATTTTCACCAAATTTTCACTTTATGTTCAACCTATAGCAACTAAACCATTAATAATTTGGAGATGATATGAACTAGTGATTTATGAGGATTTGAGTGTAGATTCTAAATATATATTTAAATTTTTTTTTAGAAATACATTGTAATTTTTTTTACGTAACTTTTAATAACTTATTTTTTATATCAAACAATATTTTTAAAAGGTGATGTTTATGTCATCATGCATAAATTTTTTTATTGAAAGAATAAAATTATAATTTTAAAATACAAACTTGTAACATCAATATCTAGTGCATGGATATTTTTTCATAAATTTTTGTTGCATATTTTTTTAATTAATTTTTTAAGACAAAGTAATTATAATTTGGACATAGGTGTATGTCATCACACATAACTTGTTTTGTATGTATTAAAATGATTTTATTTATTTTCAATTGAAACAAGGACATCAATGCCTAGTTTACTCACATTTTTTAGATTTTTTCTCTATTTTTCTCTTTTTCCATGTGTGTGAAAAAAATATGTTGATGTTTTGAAAAAACCTACATTCACAAGAAATCAAAAATAAATATAATAATAAAATTTAAAATATTAAAAACTGTACTTTTTGGAAAGCTTATAATAAGTGCTACATACTTAAAAAACATAATTTCTAAATGAATTTATTTGATCCCTTGAAAGGTAAAGAAAAAGTGGTTTTTTGTCAGCATTTTGATAGGTGTGAAGGAGACTCCATTGTGGGTATGATTTAAGAATAGAGGGGTTCTATCCAAGGGGCTTTGATATAAGGGGGTCTTATCTAACCCTCTTAATTAAAATCCTTCAGATGGAACACCTTTGTTAGTGTAGGTTTTTTAATTTCCTTATGTTAGTGGGTATTTCTTTTTCCTACACATTATTTAAGCTTGCTTAGGTTTATTAGATGTGGTAATATGAGGACACATGACAAAATACAATAGCTACATGTGTCACTCTCTCCCCACACATGGGCAGTTGAATTACACATCCTATTTTGACTTGTTGTGCCACCTCTCATAACCACTATTCTATTTTTACCTGAGTAGTTTATGAGGTAGTTGGGTTTCTCACCCTCTTTTGGCTTTATGTGCCACCTCTCTCCTATCTTCACTTGAGGAGGTTATGCCACATATCTTGTCATTTACCAAGTAGGTGATAAACTACCATCTTTTATGGGTAGTAGGAGTTAATGCACCTCTTGGATGTACATGCCCATATTTTTCTATACATTGAGCACTCTCATCTCACCTTCATTAGTTTGGCTAGTTCGGTGATTGTTTGGTGAGAGTCACAAGAGTATTCTCAAAATTCTCTTGCTTTGTCTCCATTGTTCTCTCATTTTAGATTTTCTCTTTATTCTACTATTTTGATCTTTGATTATTTGCCGATTGGAGTTGCATGTGATCTACGACCAACATCGGATCCTAGCTTGATTCTCACTTCTCGAAGAATCTAACATGGTATCAGAGCCTATTTTTTTGGTTTAGTTCACTTTTATTATTTGATTTCTTAGAGAAATTTGAGACTAATCCAGAGCTAGCATTTTTCCTCTAATGTGAACAGTTTAAAGGAAAAATAAGCTTTGTATAATCTAGGTTGCATATTTGGTTCTTGTGAGATCTGGGTGATTGCAACTTTCTAGTAATCCTGGAGGTGTTTTCAACATTTCCATAGCATCTAGAATGCCTGAGAAAGTCAATATTGGCTTTTGTTTCACCGAAATCAGAGATCGAAGGAGCCAATTGCAAAATAGGGGTTTCAGTGTGGTTCTTGGAGGTAGCCATCAAATTAGAGCACTTTCAGCCCAAATGGACCTCGCCATCACACTTAGAAGGCCCGAGAACCTAAAGATCAATTGTAAAATCATTGAAATCAGAGTCTAGAATTTTTTTGATCCAAATTTTTTTCTCCTCGGGTTGAATGGATTCCATATTGTACGAATCTAATAAGAAAAAAATGACTATCTTAAATTTGACGGTCAAATGGTCATCACATAACACAGGCTTAAATTTGACATTCATCTTCTCATCATAAACACAATGTTAAATTTGACGTTCATCTGCCCGTCATACATAATGTGTTAAATTTGACATTCAAACAACTATTACAGATGTCACTATCTTAAATTTGACGTCTAAAGGACCATTAGCAGGCAGATCCCTCTCCATTTGCATTTTTGATTTGGTGGTCCAACTTCAAACGATTGTAACTTGAGCATAGGAACTCCTTTTTTTGATGCAATTTTTTTTTGATTTTGGGTAGAATTTTGTGCTCTACAGAGTGGTGAAGTTGGTTTTTTGATTTGATACTCCAAGTTTTGATAAATTGAAGATTATCTCAGAATTTGCTGCAAAGTTCTCATTTTGAGACCTTCTGGGAGCCATAACTTGTGCAAACGGACTCCGTTTTTGGTGTAATTTTTTTTCAGAGTTCATATTTTTTTGTGTATTCTGCATTGGTGCTCTCAATTTGATCTCATATTGTACTTGAATTGTAGTTTTAGTTTCTTGGCCATTTTGGGCCCTGGAAGAGTTTGAAAGATCTGATTTTTTGCATTGTAATCACACTAATTATAAAGTGCCAGCATTGTAATTTCTGGGGGGGTTATTTCAGAAACTAGTTAAAAGGTGGAGTGTCTAGTGTTCTTCTTTTTTGCACATTTCACTCTGCTTTGTAATCTTCTTTTCTGCACTCATGGATGCATCTACACTTCTAGTTTTAACTCCATATAACTATTTTGAATGGAAATCTAAGATGATAATATATCTAAAAAGACATGGATATCATCGTGTAACAATGGGACTTGAAACTGAACCAAAAGATGATGCAAAAAATATTAAATGGTTTAATAAATGTGATGAAGCCTTTGGTACTCTGTGCATGTCAGTCTCTCCTAACCTTCTTTTTCATATTGAGTCTTCTAAAACACTAAATGATGTGTGGACTAAATTGGAAATCCTCTTTGGTAAGCAAGATGAGTTAAGGGGTCATCAATTGGAGAATGAACTCATAGGGTTAAGTCCTTCAAATTTTGACACCATACAGGACTTCTTCACAAAATTGAAGGCCATTAGATTATAGTTAGAATAGTGTGGAATCAAGAAGAATGATAAGCAACTGATCTTGAGTATTCTTTCTAATCTTGGTCCTAACTATTCTGTATTTGTTTCTGCATTCTATGCTACAAAATGTGCCCTAGGTCCAACCTACAAAATTCCTTCTCTAGATGAATTTTCTATAGAGCTCACTAGGGAGTAGGAAAAATTGGTTAGAATGGGTAAAATTAAGCCCTCTAAGTCACATGCCTTAGCTATCAATCAAGGCACAAAAGAATAGAAAGGGCCTAGTAAGAAGGATAAGAAACAAAAGAACTAGGGAGAGAAGAAGAAATATTAGAAACTTGTTGCTTTAAAAGCAGATAATCAGACCTCTTCATCAAAAGGTGATCAACCTAAGAAGGAGAAGGTCAAGTGTTCTTACTGTAAGAGGCCTAGTCATGATGAACACAAGTGTTTAAAGAAATAAATAGATCACCTTTCACATCTTCTAGAAAAGAACAATATGAAGGTACCTGATTCAGTCAAATAGATTTCATCAGAAGGTTCTTCTAAGGACATAGACATAAGTAAGGGAAAAGGAAAGGGCAAGGCCCTAGTTGCTATTGCTTCACAACCATAGTCTTGGATCATTGAATCAAGTGCTTCGCACCACATGGCCTCACCAAAGGATAATTTTACCTCGTTGGAGCCATTTTCTATGCCTACCATATTAATGGGTGATGGAACTCATGTTGAAGTGCATGGGAGAGGGTCTGTTGATGTGGGTGAAGGGACATTTGAGGATGTTCTTTGTGTTTCATCTTTTTCAACTAATCTCCTATCTATTTATCAGATCACTCACACTAGTTATAGAAAGCAAGTTGAGTTCACTCTAGATATAGTGATAATTAGTGAAATACATAATGGGTCTATAGTTGCCATGGGAAAAGAAGATCATTAGTCCAGACTATATCAGTTTTCTCACTTTGTTCCCGACTCCCCTTCAACAACCTTACTCACTCATGTAAATGAGGTGAGTTTTTTGTGGCATCAACGGTTTGGCCACTTGAACTACCGTTACTTGAAGCAACTTAGTCAACAGGATATGATTACATGGTTGCTTTCTATTCAGTTTTCTGATGGTGTTTTCCAAGGATGCATTCTTGGTAAGCATCCTAAGGATAAATACGATAAAGGCAAAGCATGGAGGGCTACACACCTATTAGAGTTGGTACACAGTGACTTGGCTAGACCATTTCCATAGCCACACTAATGGATTTGACCCAAATTTCCGACGGTAGATCGTCAGAATTTTGATGATCTATTGTCGATCAACCGATGAATCACACAAATTAGCGTCATCACTCAATTTTCGTCTATACCCCGATGGACAATAAAATGTCGCCCTCCCGACGAAAGCTCATCGGAACAACGATGCCCATTCCATCGATCTCACGACGAGCAGTGGCTGGACCATTGGCAAAACACCGGCGCCAAAATGTAAGAACAACATCATACATTCGTCGGAACCACGATGACATTTTCGTCGGTCTAGAGATGAAAAATGTTTGGAGCACGGGTGACATACCGTCAATGTAACGTCGGAGCATTGACATACATTCGTCGGGATAGAGACGACTGTATCATTGGTCTATTGATGAACAATACCCGGAGCACGTGCGACATATCGTTGCTGAAGGGTCAAAGCAGCGACATATAGTCGTCGATCTAGTGATGAACAGTGCCCGTAGCACGTGCGGCATACCGTCGCTGAAGGGTCAGAGCAACGACATATAGTCGTCGATCTAGCGATGAACAGTGCTCGGAGCACGTGCGGCATACCGTCGCTGAAGGGTCAGAGCAGCGACATATAGTTGTCGATCTAGCGACGAACAATGCTTGAAGCACGTGCGAAATAAGAGCGTTGAACGCGCGACGCAATAGGCAAGTCATTATGGTGAAATTTCGTTGCACTCGCAATGAAATAGGCAAGTCATTACGACGAAAGTTCATCGTGTACATAGTAAGGTCATTGGGCGTTTTTGCAGTTCGTTGCAATTTTGATGGAACATTGTAGTTTTATTTAGAAAAAAAAAACTATTCGTTGAAATGTAGGCATATCGGGGTGACTTTGGGCAATATATAAAAGTCATGCAGTAGGCTTCAAAGTGCATCCATAGGGATAATGACAGGACATAAGGTCAGGTCAATCAAAGAGAGAAAGTTGATGTGCCAAGACGATGAACATTTAATAGGGGTAGTAAAAAACAAGATGGATTGTCATCAATGCTCAGATTGGAAGACTTCATTATGAAAATTTAGATCACAATATGATTAACCCTATTTGGACAAATGCAATGACATTAGTGTCAAGAGTTAAGAGGCCATTCAACTTTTCATTTCAGTAAATTATTGTATGCATTGAGTAAGTGTTCACAAGGTAGAAAAAGGATAGTCATATGACTGTTTAAATTATCAAACAACATGTCAGTTGTTGTGTTTAATTAGGCTTATAGAGACAGGGATTTATCAATTTTTGCATACAATATCTATAGTCCAAGCTCTAGGTCTGCATTATTTGGTTACTAAGTATGAGAAATGAGAAATGAATAATTGTAGAATATGGAGGCTATGGATGATATTATGATGGCCACATTTGATGTTGATAAAAAATTGGAGCAAAATATAATACCTATGATGAGTCATGAGATCAAGGGGACTGTCATGGACAACAAGCACAACCTACGAACTGGATTCTAATTTTGCTAAAAAAGAAAAAATCAAACTAGTGAATATTAAACTACACACTAGAATCTAAATTTGTGGAAAATGAGCAATTTGGTGAGAAAGAGTACCTGTAGTGCGTCTTGGATACTTAGCTAGTGTATTAAAAAATAAGATTGCAAACCCAAAATTATTCTCTCTGGAAATTCAATAGAAAAATATAGAATGTTATCCTGGATACTTAGCTCTTAGACAGTCAATAAAACAATATGAGCATGATTATGAATGGTTTTACCTGGTCCCACTCTTGATCTCTCCATGTTTGAGAGCCTTCTCTTTAAGACCCCATGAATCCAATTTGATCCATTGCTGCCAAAAGAGATATTAATGTGTAAACAAGGAAACAAGGAGCCACATTTAGACAAACTGGTTGTTGATTTATTCTAAGAAATTTAGAGACTACAAAAAGAAGATACCTGATGGGGATCATGTGGGATTCCTAGAGAAAGCACTGTAATATGGCTTCGAACAATAATGAAAAACTTTGGATTAGCTCCACAGTAAATCCTAACAGCATGACAATGAAAGTTGCTCAGGTACCGGGTCCTCTCCCCTAGATTAAATTAAGGAAAACATTATTGTAAACACAATATGTATAGAAGAATATGAATGTAAAGGAAAATGGATATTAGAAAAACATAAATGTAAATAAAAGTAGTGTGAGCAGAAAATGAATCTAAATTGGTCTTGAACAAATAAAATCATACCCAATTAGCATTAAGTTATACTGACCTTGTACTCATTGCCATTGTCAATCTTGAAGGTTACTTTGATGCCTTCTGCAGAAACTCTCTGGCCACGAGGCAAGAGAAGGCAGGAAAACTAAGTGTATATTGATGACTTCCTGATAATCAAAAAGAAAGAAGCAACTAGTCAACCCTATTAGAACAGAATAATCTTATGAATTGATTTTATTTGTTTTACTGGCTAATGGATAGTGGACCTAGTTCTCTTGAATTGAGATACTACTAAGATGTGTTGACTGGTGATTTTAGACTACTGATATTCTTCTTCAATCTCTATAAGTTACTTTTGTCTTAAATATATTCAAGATAACTTTGCAAAAAAATTCCCTGATCTCTTAGAAATTATGCAGATTAATTTGTTAATACTTCTCCATTTTGATATTTTCTTTCAAAAATTCATAAAAAGATATGTAATGCCATATTTGAAACTTACATATTTTAATTTTATTACATATGCTGGATGAATGAAGTAAACTATGCAATTAGCAGGTGTAAAGCCAAATTCCTCAACCCTTGCCAACATCCTTCTTTCCTGTTTTAAAACATGTGCTTTGGAACAGGGCATGAAAATCCATGTAAGTATAATGAACAGGAGATTTTTGTGATCAGATATTATATTGTAGTAAGTTGAATGAATGTAAGTAGAGATATTTTAGCATACCTGCAGATGGTATAAAATTTCATGGTTAAGTGGAAGCCTCCCATCAACAAAAAGATCCAAATATCCGTGTATCTATCTCAATTGAGCCTCTAAACCCTTCAGAGCTGTCAAATTTTCCACTAACCTGTTATGCACAAAAGTCAAATTTTAGAGACCACTAAAATAAAAATAAAAAACATTACATTATGATCCAAATCCACACACAACACAATGTTCATAGTGAAAAGTTAGCACTTTCTTTCATCTTTGTATATTGATTTGATGCTTCAAACGATGCATTTCTTATATTGAAAAGTACATTTCTTACCTTATTGAGCTTCTCTTTGTTTTGAGAATAGTTTAATATTCTCTACTTAACAGGGCCAACCACGTGAAGGTGGAAGCTCATTTGGCCCTCCCTCCCCCCCCTCACATCACTCTCAATTCCCCATACCCGATCATATAACATTAATCATTCATTCATCCATTAATAACATATAACATTCATTCACTCATCCATTAATAAAATATAACATTCATTCATTAACATATAACATTTATTCATTAACATATTCACATTCATTCATTAACATATAACATTCATTTTTTCAGTTTTTACATATTATCAAAAATATGGTTGTCAACTTGTCATAATATGATTACAATCACTTCTTTTTTTGTTTCTTTTTTGTAGTTAAATAAAGCTGAAGTGGAGTATCATTTTCAAAATCATCTATCCCCCCTTCAGTTGTTCTGAGCTCTGCTCATGATCTTAATGTATGCCTAGTCGTGTACTCACAATGTGGATGCGGTTGCAAGGGGGGTCTGCTGCAATAGCAAAGAAATGTTAAATTGATATGTTCTATTATTATTGTTACATGTATTTCATTAATTAAAAGAACATCAGAGTGGTGCTCTTTACCTGAATTGGCCACATCATGTTCCTGATATTGTCTTATAGCCTCATGCTGAACATGTTGAACACCCTCTAAATCCTGATCTGGAGTTGAAACATGAAAGATTACATTAATTAATACACCAATTGCAATTAAATATGTTTAAAAGAACATTAGAGTGGTCCTCTTTACCTGATGGAGCCACATCATGTTCCTAATCTTGTCTAGCCTGATCATGCTCAACATGTTGATCACACTTTACATGCTCTAAAGTTGAAACACGAAAGGTTACATTGATTAATACACCAAATGCAATTAAAGATATTTAATTGTATTAATCCATACTGCGTTTTGTATAGCACATGAATACATCCAGTACCGGGATGCACACCATGGCCTTCATCGACAAGTTGCGCTCCACCCTCACTAGGTTGCATTCCAGTGTCATGTGCAGTATTATCATTGCTTATCTGTGTAAAACAAATAGGCACATTATTATGGTAGAAATTAATATTGAATAGATTGCACAAGTATTCAATTTGAAATAAAATTTATTGAGTTTATTTACCTGCGTGTTGGATGTAGTGGAAGATTGTGTTTGCCTAGTTGAGACTCTTAGCCGTTCAGTCAAGGCTCCATAGCCTTGGTGGAAGGCAATCTTCAGGTCCTCTTCTGTGGGCACTTTGTTGAAATCAAAGCCCTGCATTTTTGCATGCGATCATGAATTTTGCTTCCATGGTGTGATAAAACCAGAATTGTTTGCAATTTATTATTTGGATGCAATATTTCATTTATTGATACTTACAAATCATGTGGTTGTTTTCATATAACCACCAGAGCCAAGTTTGTGCTGCTCGTGTTTTTCTAGTCTTGCCTTTGTTGCCTTTGATGTGTCGGGCAACCTATGAAAAAATTGAAATACGTTAGATTATGTAAAAAGAAAGAGTAATCAGTATATAATTAAATTGTTGATAGTATCACATACCTTGCTTGGCCCGGTGGTGTCTTTCCTTTCTTCTTTTTAGCCTTCTCCTTTTCATCCGACACCAAGTCCTTCCACTCCCTTTCCGAAATCATGGGGAGACGCTCGTACTTTCTGTTCTTCTCTAAATGTGACCTATATTGGTCCCTCACATACTTTAGATAGGTACCAACTTTCTTAAGGACCTTGGTTCAGTTGAATGTTTTATCACCGAACAACACAACTAAACGGTTAATGAGCTCATCCTTTAAATCTTGATTTTGGGCATTCCACCATGTACGTATGGTGGGTCCGAAGAGCTCCAATGTAATATCACTTAGATGTTTATAAAAAACATCATTTCTTGTAAAATGATCATGGGATCATTAGTCTATAAAGAGTGATCAATAAGTAAATTTCAATTGGATTATATAGAATAATAATTAAAACATTACAAAGTACCTGGTACCTTCTCTATCTTTATGGGAAGGAAATCCTCGATCACCACAAATGTGACCAGCAATGTTCTCGTACTAGCAATACGGGAAGATCTAGGAAATGCTGCTAAAACATCACCAGTACTAGTGGGCTCTGTATCCGCAGGTACTGACACATGTGGTGGCATGTGTTCGCTGCCAAACGGTGGACTATTGAATGCCTGCATGGTATGTGTTGCCAACATTTCAGTCGACAATATAGGCACAGATGATGGGGCCGGATAAAGTGTTGTATGCGCAAGAAGATCAGGATTGACACTTGTACCATCCCCTACTTCCCGGGAAACACTTGCAGTACCTTGATCATGGCCAGCAGCATGATGAGGATGCAAATAATCCTGTAAAAACAACACATATTTTAGTTCATGACATAAAAGTGTACAAAATATAAAACCATGAATGAACTTATGTTATAATTATAGATCTCATGACAACTTACTTGCAAGTTCTGTGCTCTCTTAGATAATAGTTTAACCCTTTCTCTTATCTCATCTGTTTGAGGCACTACGAATACCAACTTAAGGATTTCTTGATTGCATTTTTTTTGGCCTTCCTCATCATATTCGCAGGGTTTGTG
Source organism: Sequoiadendron giganteum (assembly GCA_007115665.2). NCBI lineage: Eukaryota > Viridiplantae > Streptophyta > Pinopsida > Cupressales > Cupressaceae > Sequoiadendron > Sequoiadendron giganteum. The sequence continues at coordinate 731,993,416 of CM021100.1, read as the reverse complement.
GAAAATGCGATGTCATCATCGCATAATAGTGACTCCACCTCCATATGGATGTTCTCCTGCACTGTTGGTGCCTTCCCTCGATCAGCTGATTGCAACAAGACTATTAAAAACATTATTGAAATTAACCCAATAAACTCATGAAAAAAACATAATAATAAAACATTTTGCTTGTATCTAATTTGTACAATTATAATGAGGTAAACCTGTTGGATAGAAGTGCCTAAAGATGGATCGCGATTTGCACTCTGGGTTGGAGCTTTCCTTGTATGATCAATGTCCCGCTGTGACAAAAATTAAATATAAAAAATATTACTGAAATGAAAGCATTAGACTTACAAAAAAAAACATAGTAATAAAATGGTATATTGGAGTCATTAATTGGAGGTTGGGTAACATGGTATATAGTACATACCACCTCCATAGTAATTGTATTTGTATCTAAGCGATTCAAATTGTAATCGATTAGCAACTCTTCCCCTGTAGTTATTGATTTTATCGCACATACGAATACACGATTTCCCTCTCGTGCCTCGAATGTATAATTGGGTTGCTTATTTGTTGACCCAGGTCATGTACTATTTATAAACCCTGCAATATTCCCTGATGCTTTTGGCCTCCCATCAATGTACCTAGCCACTCCTTTATTTTGATCCTTATCTTTTAGTTGTATATAATTTGCTGATAGTGCATACCTACGCATACTTCGTGTATATCGAACTAGCTGCATCCAGTATTTGTAACTTGTAATAGGGTCCAGTATACTCCATCAACTCAGTAACTTTGTCATAACAGACCTTTATGCCGTCCATGCAAAATAGGCCCAAACCATGTAATGATGATGGTGCTATGCGATATATCCTCTCGTTGACACAAAGATCAATGTTTATTGGAGGAAGCTCCTTGGGTACCCAAGGTTTTTCGTAGATGTTTGTACCTCAAGGGCACCTCGATGTTGCCTATGCTCTCATCATCATAAGAACATGACCCCTCTTTAGCAAGAAAAAATTCCATGCATTTACAAAATTTTCTTCTAATCTTTTGACCTCTAGTTGGTCTCCCTCTTTTAGACCTAGTACATGTCTCACTTTCCTCTTCTCTTCCTGAATTTCCCTCGCTCGAGGAAGACAAATCTGATAAATACCTATTTGGTGGTACCTGCACTCATAAGGATGTTGGATGAAGTTCTTTCATGGTGATGTGATCCAAAGGTGACATTATGATTAATCTATCATTTCATTGCTAGAATTTGATAGGTTATAAGGTAATCAAGTCTTGATAAATTGCAAGTTATTGTTACTACCGTCCAAATGTGTCCATCACAAATCAAATCTACTTAACGTTTTAACTCCCAAAATTTGTAACATGTGTTAAATGTGACTATGGTCCACCAATTACACAACCAAGGCCTCAAATGTATTCTCTAATTGTAATCAAAGGACTTTTTCTCTTCATTCAAGTAAATAAAGTTGAAGGGAAACACCACCAAGTGGTTTATTGGACACCTACATGACTAAAAATAGCAGCAAATTTACATTTAATTTCCATATGTCTAAGTGGTGAATGGGGAGGGAGTGTGTACTAGGCTTGGTAAAGTCATCATAAGTTTATCAATGTTCTAATTCTCTATGACAAGGTTTCAACATCTTCAAATAGTGAAAGTTAGTGCTCATAGTCATTTGAAACAACAACATTTTGATTATGTATGATGGTAGGATTTGATAACTTAAAAGAATTGGCTACCCAACAAACTTAAAGTTAAAAGAAACTTTTTCAGTTTAAGGGGTTAGCACTTTCTTTCATCTTTGCATATTGGTTTGATGCTTCAAACAATGCATTTTTTATCCCACTTCTAAACCTATTGTATTCCCATCCCATTGCAATTTTTGGAGGAGTTGATACCAAAATTTCATATCAGATACCACGTTCTTGAAGCAATTTTCTATGTTTTTACAATTTTTCTGAAGTTCTTTTGTGTTGTATGGATCTATACAAGCTTGAAATGCTCTGAGATCATTGGTGTAGATAAATATATGTCTTCCCTTTCATTTGCACTTGTTTTGAAGTTCTCAATCACTGTTTTGTGGGATTATACAATCAAATACATGGATTGTCCTGTTGTGCCTGTGTAAGGGTTTGAGGGCTAAATAGAAATGACATCCACCAATCCACCCACTGTCTTGGAACTGTAACTCAGTGGATTGGTGTGCATCATGGTGGATTTGATGGAGTTTCAAATCTTGTTCTTTGAATTCCATTTATGTTTTGCCCTTGTCATGGCTTGTTACATTGTTTGGGAGGAACCTAAGGTTGGGTACATTTTACCTTGGATTTCATAAATTAAAGGACATTTGATGCAATCATATGCCTTGTAAAACTTTTAACTTAATAGTAAGGGCATCATGAGTAGTTTGTTGGGCCCATTCAACAATCTCTGATGCAAGGATTGAATTGTCTAGAATGTATCTACTATCAAGAAAGCCAATTTGTTTACCTCTATGACTATAACTCAAGCAATAGGTTTAATTGTGATGGCAATGATATTGACAAGGATTTTGCAATCTAGGTGTTGAGAAGCATAATTGGCCACCATCCTAGGAAAGATTCTTCATTCTCACTTTTAGGTGTTGAAATTTAACAATACGTAGATTGATGAAAGAGCCCAAAGAGCATTTCCCCATGTTATCCAAGTACACATAGCAGCGGTCTTCTCTTATACGGTTGGACATGATTTCAAGAACTTAGCTAGGAATTATTCATTTAACCTAAGGTTTTCTCATAATGCCATCATTGGAAAAGTATGATCAAATTCTTCTATTATGAAGAATTGGTCTATGTGCCTCTAGTAATCACTATTAAAATGTGAAAGACTAAGCTATTTTATTTTTTCTATCTTATCTTATACCATTTTACGAGAATGGGGGGGCCAATGTACGAGAAGATCTTTGGAAACTAGGCATGAAAATTGTAGGTTAAAGAGAATGGGGGTGCCAAACTTACAGTACTCATTGTCCCTTGGTCGTTGATTTTCCCTGAGTGCCCTCAACCTCATCCTCGGTGCTGGTATTGACCTTGTTTTAGCTCCAAACTCTTCGTCGGTGCTGGTATTGACCTTGTTTTCACTCCTCCAAACTCTTCCTCAGCGCTGGTATTGACCTTTCACTTGTCCAATTTGACGAGCTACAACCTGGTTTAGTTAGGTTTTAGAGTATGTTAATTAAATTTAAAATTATGGCGCCATTGAGAGTAGTGAATATAAAGCAAGCAAAGCCTATTATGGCGCCATTTAGAGTAGTGAATATAAAGTAAGCCAAGCCTATTATAGTCATGAGGGAAATAATAAAACTCCTAAGATACTTTGTGAAACCATTTTCCTTGGTTAAAGGGAGGCCATAAAATATTCCTTTGGATTTTTTCAATCTTCAAATATGAGGATTTTCAAGGTTGTTAGCAACATGAGTAATGGAAACGTGTGCAACAAGAATTTTTGAACACACATGGAATCTCCTTGCCAAAGAAAGGGGCTTCATAATTTAATATGATAATTTTTCTCAGCTCTAGAAATGATATGTTTCCTTAAAGAGGAAGGAGATACCTAAAAGGTAAAAGAGATGCTTAGGAATCTCAACACTTCCTTATGATCACCCCCCTTCTATCCATAGGAATTGAACCAATTGGGCTTGGATAAGAATGATTTCCTATAACATTGAGTTTTATGCCACTATATATTTGACCTTAAAGCTTTCCAGAAAATATCTAGGCATTGAATATCCTAAATAATGTCACGTTTGTCCTCCAAGAGAGTGAGAAAGGAGTCATTAGAAAAATGACCATTGAATAGTTGGGCTAGTGATGGCAACGTTGATAGTGAGATGGGTGGTCATAGAGGTGGCCTACAAGCTATATTTGGAAAAAAAGAAGGATAGAAGCCATTGATTGGAGTAGTGAATATTGACATTGCCGGTGTTTCCTTGTCCAACAAAGGGTCACTATGAGAAATGGTGTTGGATTTGGCATTGGCATTTACTCTTTTCTTCTAACAAAAATGGTGATAGGCTAGATGTGTCTAATACTAGAAATATTCTCCCCTTCCTCCCATGAAAAATTTTATGGGAGAAGGAATACATGATACTTTGAATTGTAATTATGAAGAGTCAATGCAAAATAAACTACTCCCTCTACTATCATACATGTTTTTGGGTTTACTCTTTCATTCTTCATGCTTGGAAAATTGCTCATTTGGAAATGGATTAAACAAGTGGAAAAACTTGGGCATGCATATGAGCTTATGAATTGGAACCTAAAGGGTATGTTGTCAAAGGAAGATTTCCCATTTCTAACACTTTGTTGTTGACGCGAGTTTAATAATACTATGGCTCATTGCACCATAGAATTTGTTAGAGGTTTCCTAATATGACATCTCTATATGATCCTTGCTTAATTAGTTGCTGGCTTTTATCTTTTCCTTTTTCTATTAATGACTTATTATATGATTGCATAGATGATATTTTTAATGTCATTAGGCCATATCAGTCTATATGAAGTTGCTTTACTTCTCAAAGTATTATCAATAACCTTATTAATGAAAATAATGAAATTGTCATTTAATGGGTGCTTGGGGAAGGGTATTGAGTTTTACCCTAGTGATAATTGTTGGTGTCTATGTATCATATTGATTTGGCTCAAGAGGGGTATTTTTATCCCTTGTGATTATGTTTGAGGAAGTTTTCAAATGGATGCTATTTTCTTCAACCAAATTGATGTCATTAAATAGTCTTGTTATGAACCCCTTGCAGGTTGCTTGGATAATGTTAGTATTGGTAATTCTGGTCCTTCTAATTATTATGCCCAAGATTCCATAAATATGCATTTACTTAAAAATAATGATATAGTCACTTCAATCAAGTCACTTATGGTTGGGAGGTTTCTCCATGGTATGATCGTATGAACAGGTTAGTTTTGCATGATAGTGTATAAATAAGCCTCAAATTTTTGCGAAGCCTATTCTCTTAGGTGAATGCTTGTGTTTTCTTCCTACTAAGTTCCAAATGTATATTTCTTAGTTTAATATTTTTTGCAAGGGTTTAGATACTACAGGGGGTATATGATGCCACACTAAACTCACATCCCCTAAGGAGGTGAGAAATAATGCCATACTATGACATTTTTTTAAGAGGGTAGAATTGCTCCCTACTTTGAGTCCCTATGTTGCTCTGGTCAAGTCCTTTCAAAATAATTTGCTGCTTCATAAAAGGATAAAAAGGTTATCGTGGGCGGTGTTAGATTTCTTGTTTCAAAGGAAACCATTAGAGCTGCTACTAGGTTGAAATCTCTTAGGTAGGATGGTCATTAATAGGGAAAAATTATGGACACGGAAACCATCAACCAAATTTTGAAAAGGGGAGAACTCATCAAATTATAGAATAGTTTTGAATGATGAGTTTAGTAGAGTGCCAATTAAGTACTTCAGTGTTGAAGGTAGTTTTAAATGTGTTTTTCATTACCATTTCTCGCATGACCATCTTAAACATAATAAGATTGCTTGTTTTCCTTATTTTGTCCTAAGTTGTCTTAACTATTTAGGTAAGGAGGTCTTAATGGATAAATTTGTGATGCCTCTACACAAGGGGTTAATTTTTAGACTCCATAAGTCCACCTTGCTACGTTCTCTTAGAATTCTTTTAGCTCTCCTATTTCAAAGTCTAATATATTCCCTACCCCTATTCTTATCAAAGCTAAAGGTGGGAATCTTAGTGATTTGCATGATCCATCTCCTCCTAAGGGTAAGAGAAAACCTATCAAACATTCATAATTCCTTGTCAAATAAAAAAATTACATTTGATGATGTGCCTAGTAAAGTGGTGGAGGGAAATCTTGAGCTTGGTAAAGTTGTGGCTGATTATGATGACTTAGGTTGCCCTAATCTTTTTGCCATTGGTTCTCTATTGAAAGTTGCCTCTCATATCCATGTGGACATTCCTAGTGATGTTGACATCTCCAAGACTAAGAGTAAAAACCCTAAATTTTAGTCCTCACTTGTGGGCAACAACGACTAAGGTTCTTATTGTTGCTACTGTTAATAATAAGATTGCTATAGGAAAACCTTTTAAGGGGAACCTTGTAAGAAGATCTAATAGGTTGGTGGCCATAATTTCTACTACCCCTAGCACTACACCCAATGTAGAATTAGTTGTTTCTAATTAACAACAAAGGCTTTGTTGATCACAAGGACAATGATTGCATCAATAGTGGGAACAAAGAGTTCAGTCACTGTCAAGACTTCATGTAAGAGGAAGATGTTTCTCTTTCCAATGATTTTGGTGTGAACCTTTTTTAGAAATGAATGTTCTTTATGACACTAAGTCTTCTAACATAGGGGATGATTGAATTTAGTCCCTAGAAATGATATCGTAGCCATGGATGATGTCAAGGGTAAGGGAATTTAGGTGGAAAATAAGTTTGATCTTGTGCATTTATGTTCTCATTGTGGCCATAACACCAATTCTATTAATTATTTGGAGCAAATTCTAGAAAATTTGGAGGAAAGAGTCAATAATGTGCTTAATTTTAGTAATAAGGTGATCCATAGGTTACTTCTATGGTTCTACTCCAGAATGTTGTGTGGGAGTTCTAGAAAAGAAGGTTGAAGGGTAATCTTGATAGTCTTGTTTTAAAGAAGGATAGAAAGAAATACCCTAAGGATGATATTTTTTCTTTCCTTTTTGAAGATTGGGGATATGTGACTCCCCAAAAGACATGCTGCAACTTGTAGTTTTTTCTTGTTGTTTGTTAGTTATTTATGTGCTATTTTTCTTTGTTCTTCTATTAATTATTTATAGTTAGTTATTTTTTGGTTTTTCTTTCCATATCCTCCAAGCTTGCTATGTAATAGGTTTGGGACCTTGGTTTCCCAATTTATATATAAAAAATAACCAAGTCAATTTATCATTCACAATTATTGTGATAAAGTGAGGATTTGGCATAGTTTAATAAGACACCTCACTATTTACTGCTAAATCTATTGTATTTGCTTAAGATATCTTAGAAATAATTTATCCATGTGTAACCCTATTCTTGAAATAAGTTTCAATTGGAGGAATTAGGTGCTTTAACACAAGGAAGAGCACCACACTCCTTAAGATGTTGAATTTTATCACTCAAAGCCTTAAATTCATTAGTGGAATGACCATGAACTCTATGATATGCACAAAATGAATTCTTATAATAAAATTTATTTCATGTTCTTGTGGGAAGGGATATGAAACAATCTTGGAGGAGTCTCGACAAGATAACCTCTTGATCAATAGAATATTTTTCTTTATTTTGTGACAAAGATATCTCTTTCTTAGTACAAGATGTCATAATTACACAAGACTCTTTAGATTGTGAGATTTTTTTCTCTCCTTTACAAGAGGGTGTAAAATCTAATGAATTCCATTAATTAGTGTTTTATGTGATGACATTGACATTAAGTGAATATTTCTTTATTTGTTTCAAAGGATAGCAATCAAGACCACTAGTGTCTATCAATTCGGGATGCAAAACTATTAAAGTCAGATTAGAAGAATCTTTTGTTAGAGTGTCGATATTGAGTGAAGGTTTTTTCGATGGTTTGATTTCTATCAAAGGAAAATAACCAAGACCATTAGTTGTTTCTTGCATGTTAGATTCTATAGGGACAAAAATACCTTGTTCTCTAGCACCACATCTTTTTCCACTATATCCAAATTGTTTCATAAGTTCACAACCTCTTCTGTAAAGCTTTTCATTTCTTTAGGATTTAGAGGTTGTTGATAGTCAGCTTCATCAAAGTTTGTTATGTAATTTATTGTCTTTTTTTCTAAAGTTGTTGAGGTGGATTCTTTTGAAGAGTCTTCCAAGTTTTGTTTTGACATTACTGCTTTTTCTTTTCTATTTGTATACTCTTTGTTTATGATCTTTCATTCTCCCATGAATGTTGGTGTGGATTAATCTAAGGAACCCCAATCATCTTCTAATAGCTTCATGAATTCTTCAATATGTTTTTCTTTGTCTTTTTGTTGCACGGGTTCTACTTCTGTAGTTGTTAATTTTTTCAAGGGGTTCTCTTTGTTTTTCTCAAGTTGTAAGACACTATAAGGTTCATGATCAGTGTCAAGTGTGTGCACTTTTTTGTTTTAGACATACTTCATTTTGCAATGAAGAGTAGAAGGCACCGCATGTATCTCATGAATCCAAGGTCTTCCTAGAAGAAGATTGTATGAAATATTATTAGGCATGACATCAATAGGTGTTTCTAATGTAGCTTTTCTAGATGTAATAGGCAAAGTAATCACACCGAGTGTTTTCTTTCCTATATTGTCAAATCCAATAATAGATAAAGAGGCTAATTGAATTTTTGATTTGTCTACACCAAGCCTATCCAAAAGGGATACACTACACACATTAAGGGATGAGCCATTGTCAACAAGGGTTCACTTTATCCCTTTTCTATTGTATTGATCTATGATCATGAAAGCATCATTTTTTTTTTTCACTTCCAAAGGGGGGAGTTCACTTTGGTGGATCTAATAGACACTTGTGCATTCATAACCTTAATGGTCTTGGTTTGATGTATTTCTAATAAATGGTAATATAGAGTCACCTTTTTATCATCATCTAAGGAAGGCACCTTATATTATACTCATTTTCCTGCACCATGATATTCTCCCTAGGAGGAGAGTTTTTAGGAGAACTACAAACTAAATGTTCTTGACATTTAAGGATTGGTTCTTCCAAAATGACTTCATCGCAAGTAGGGGAATGATCAATGGTTGGATTTTATTTCTTGTCAATGATGGTGTTTTCTTGTTCACTAATGTTTTTTCTAGGGGAAGAGAGGAAACCAAGATTCCCATGACCTTCATCGATTTTATTTTCTAACATCAAAGTATCTTCTTCACAACTAGGAGAGATACTAGGAGAAGAACAAATGTGATTGTCATGATTATCCAAATTTTCACTCTTTTGTTCCCTAATGTCTTCTAAAATAGGATAGGTAGGGGAATGATCATAAAGAAGGTTATATACCTTAAACATTTTATCTTTAAACACCAAAATATCCTCCTCACATTCAATTTCATCCTCCAAAACATTATCACAAGAGGGGAATATGTTGGGAGATGAATATAGACTAGATGAAGTTTCAATGATATCTTGTTGTATTATGTTGTCATCATGATTACCTACGGTTGTTTCTTCTTGTTCATAAATGTCATGCCTAATAAGAGAGGTAGAAGGAGAGAAACAACTAGGATTCTCAAAACTCTCATTGATTGGTTCTTCTGACACCAAAATATCTTTTTTTCCAATAAGAGAGATATTAGGAGAAGAACGAATATGATTGTTAGGAATGTCCAAGGTTGTATTATATTTCACTAAAACACTCTCATAGGGAGGGGATTTGAACTTTTTCTTAGCATTCCTATAAAGGTAAGGTACTAATATTTCTTGAACAAAAATTAAAATCACTTCTAACCATCCTATATATGCAATTCTTTAGGAATGTAAACAATGCATATCCAAAGATTAAAATTGCTTTTATCCAATGTATGCAAAACTTTAAGAATGAAAACAATGTATATCAAAAAATGAAAAGAACTTTTATCAAACTTATGTAAAGTTTTATGAATGTAAACATTGTATATGAAAAAGTTAAAAGTACATTTATCCATATGATGCAAAGTTTTAGAAATGTCAGCATTTTCAAATCTAATGATGCTTGTAATTGAAATGATTTCAAAAATGAGTACCCTAAATTGATTTTTTTGACCTAGATGCATAAAACAAATGTTACCAAAACTTTCTAGACTTATTGTATATGTTACTAGGAGGCTTAGGAAGCATAGAAATGAGGTTTTTGATGCTATAATAGGTAGTTTAAAATCTGGACTGGGACTGATTCGCCCAAGGTGGCGATTGAGTCCTGGTAGGGATTTTTTCAAAACATTTAGAAAATTTTAACCCCAACCCTATTTATTGCTAAATCTATTGTATTTGCTTAAGATATCTTAGAAATAATTTATCCATGTGTAACACAATAGTTTACAAATATGGATAGTGATGCCTAGGTTAACTTAGATTTTCACTTGGAATCTGAAGTAGATCGACCTTTAAGAATTAAATTTGGAATCTAATAGACTATGTCAAGGCTTCATTAACCACATCGAAGATAAGTATATTCCTTTTAAACTACCTTACAAGCTAAAATGAAGTGGCCACCATCAACAATCATGTTCATTCATTGATGTCAGGATTGTGGGGAATGGTCAGGATCAACTGATGGTTGATCGACGGTCATTAAAAGATCGTTCCAACATCTAGCTCCCTCAATGACATCTAGCTCCCTCGATGACATCATGTCTGGGAACTAACCCATGTTGGCCCTGTTACTGCATTCACAGGGTTTGGTACGTTGGGTTCACCACAAAACCCCTCACTTCATAGCTAGGGCAAAATGAGACTTCCTCGCTCCTAAGATCACTATGATGAACACCTGAGTCACTATGGGACTCGAGGCGGGAGCTACTTCTTTTTCGCTCCTAGAAGGAAGAGTACTGGAACACCCTTTCCATTTGGTGTTCGGCTATGGACTCTCGGTGCAACCCGGTTGCATCCCTATGGTGCTCCTTTCCTTGAACAACCATACCTCCCTATATAAGTTATTAGTCCAAATACTAGACATGGTAGGATGACACCGTACTCTGGGGTGACTCCCCCATTTCTGACTTCTCATCACCAGTAATAACCCATGCATAGGGACCTTCGACCCTTGATTTGCAAACTCTTCCTAGCCTGGCTAACATCTTGATGAGTCCAACTCACCTTGTAGAGTTGCCTTACCCTTGCAACCTACCTTAACTCGCCATGACTTGCATGAATTGGCACTTCTTTATGCTCCATGCTGCTATGCCCATGCTACCCTCAGGTAACTCGGCTTCAAATTAGAATCATGTAGATATGCCTAAATATAAAATATTTAATTAAATTGATAAGTATGAATTTGTATAGAAGGAACTATAATAGAATTGAATAAAAAATATTGTAATGTAAAGTTATCAAAGTTAGCAATTTCGATCCAGAACTCACCTCCAAAACTTTGGTTACTATTTTTTGGGAATGCTCGTCAAAGCCTGGAATCTATGTTTTCAAGCAACCTCTCCCCAAAGAAACTCATTTCATCTATCAATATGTATCTGACATGTGATATTTCTTCTTGGAAAGTTGTAAGTAGTCTTGTCCCTTCTAGTTCATTGAAATCTCTTATTGAAATTCTTCGCTTTCAATGAATGGTTGAAGCACCAATGTTGAATGTTGCAACTCCAGTAGGCGTGAATAGAAGTAGAGGAGATTGTTTGGGAGAAGAATTATTTTCTAGTGCTAGGTTATGTGTTAGGTTATATAGTGTTTGAGCCTAGCCTCAAACACTACAATTAGGGTCGGGTTAGGTTATGTGTTTTCTTTAGGGTTAGGTTTGGGATTAGGTTTATGGTTATGGTTAGATTTTTGGGTAATCTCTAAATTTAAGTTTAAGTTGTAGTTGATTATTTTCCCACAAAAGGAAATTAGATCCATTTTTTCTCATGTTCATTATAGCCAACTATGGCTTAATCTTAAATTTAGACCTTTTCTTGAAACCTAACATCATATCCCTAATCTAACCATAACCCTAACCCTAATCATAAGATTGACTCATACCCCAACCTTAACCCTAGCCCTGACAATAAACCTAATCCTAACCCTTACTTGGAAACTAAACCATCATTTTCTCATTAATGTAACCCTGACCATAACTTTAACCCTAACACTATTTCTCAAAACCATAATCTTAACCATAACCCAAATCCTTTTTATCACAACCCTAAACATAAACATAACTCTAACCCTAAACCCTAAACCATGATCCTAATTCTAATCTAACCCTAACACTAACCTTAACTCACACCATAACCTTAACCCTAATTGTAACCCTAAACTAAAGACAAATGGTACACCCTAAACTATAATCCAAATCTTAAACCTAGCCCTAACCCTAATCATAACCTAACCCTTTTTCTCAAAACCTTAACCTTGACCCTAACCCTCACCTTTATCCTATCTTTATAACCCTAACCACAACCAAAACTCTAACCCCAACCCTAACCCTAATTACCTAAACCTAAATATTATTTATTTTATTAATTAGTTGCATTCACTCTAATAACCCTAAACCTATCCCTAAACTTAACCCTAGCCCTATCCCTGGCCCTAATCCTAACCCCAACTCTAAGCCAAATATAAAAACAACCCTTAATCATAACAATAACCCTAAAACTTAATTGTAAATATAACCCTAATACTATAATCCCTAATTGTAATCCTAAACCCTAACCCTATTTTCATATCTAATCCCAACCATAACCAAAACTATAAATCTAACCCTAACCCTATTTTCATATTATGTTTTCCTTATGATTGGTTGACTCTTATACTAAATCTAAGTGTTGTTTGTGTTTTGACAAGAGTAGATTAATATTTTTTAAATTTTTTATATGAAGATCAAAATTACATGCACATAGAATGAACCATAGTTTAGTTACAACACTTGGTCTCTTCAAAATAATCAGAGAAGATTAGGGAGAGGAAGGAATGCACACCAAACTACAAAATAGGGGTAGTTGTGGATTTGTTAGTTTTCTTTATATAGTCTACTTGTTTCCTATAGGGATAAATAAGCCCTAACTATACAAATGAAAGATGGTTGATTATCTACTAAATATTGTTTTGTGTGTTTTGAAATGGAAGATATCTATGTTGGAAAACAAGGGTAGACAACTGAGAGGGGGGGTGAATCAGTTGTTACAAAATTGAAACTTATTTAACCTTATTAACCTTTAATCTCAGATCTGATAATTAACAGTGAAAGCATGAATCAACAACACATCAGAAACACACATAACACCAAGATTTTTGTGTACAAACCCTGTTAGGGGAAAAACCACGGTGGAGGTTAATCCATAATTTATACCCTGTTAAAAGTATAAAAGAAATGAATAAGGAATGCACATGCATTTAGGAACATTGCCTAGAGCTCACTGCTCAAGGGAAGGCTCACTTCCTTAAATGAGGTAATCAAATTAAATCCATCTGATGAGGTTGAACTGAGAAATTGGCTTCTTCAAAAGCCTGATGACAGTTTTAGTTAGGCACATAAATACTTCTTCATACTTTGCGTAAACTTCTTCACACTCTGCTCTGCATTCGAATGATCTAATCTTTATTCACACATATCTCGCATACACTTCACATACATTATCTCTAAATGAATAAAACAATCGCTCTTATATATCCACTTCATGAATTTACATTAACAACTCTATCGGCCAAAAATAAATAATAGATGAATACAAACTCTCGGCCCAATTCATGAACAAATCTCAATGCGCACCAACCTAAATCGGTCACAACATAATGAAGGCCTAAAGCAACATCCTCGAACATGCCAAGCATTCAAAAATTAATCCGCAAGGATCTACAACATGCTACCACCATCATGTCAACCAAGAACATGAAAACTCGAACATGGAAAGGAAAAATCTTTGATCACAAGCACACTAATCAACGTGGACGTACCACAATAATAGAGTATGAGATCAAGAAATGTCAATGAACATCTCAAGAGCATACACAACAATTCAATTCACCAGAATTACATTCTCTTCTTTCAGAAACACCAACTATAGCAACAAAATAATTGTAGGAACACAAAAACTCATAACTCGCTCCAATATTGATGCACACCTCTGAAACTTCCAGAGGATATACTAGACAGGCTCAGCAACAAACCCTTTAATACACGACTTCAGAATACCAATGTACAAAAATTTTCACCACTCTGATCTTCACAACTTCATAGACTATCTGCAACATATTTATTCTAATTTTCTCAATATCCTCGACATATACAACCTTTAAGACATTAATGCTAATAGTGTTGACATCAATGACAACCACAACATCCAACAATCTACATCTCTATAAAAATTGGTATATGCTAATAGTCAACTTATTATCTTATTTATAGCATTTCCTTAGCTTTTTATACTAAAAAATTCAAGGTAGAGGATAACATGATTCTTTGAATTGGATACTACATAAAATTTTATGTGTTATAGTCATTGCTTCCATTGTTTGCATTTTCACATTAGGATGCATATTTTTTACAATCAACAGTCTTTTAATGTCTTGCCAAAATTAATATTATTAATAATTTCAAACTTTTATAAACATGTATGGAAAATAAGTACATAAATAAGAAATATATTGTAATAGTTTCTTCAACAAAGGATAAAAAAAGGATAAAAAAATCATGTGGACCGTACAAGGATTGTGGTGGGACTTAAAATTTACTACCCATGTGGTATTAACGAGGGAGATCAATAATAATCCTTCCTCACGAATCTCGCACGATCAGATTAAAGGCCCCTGAGGGTACTGCGAGGTCTGCGTAGAGGCAACACGTGGCCTGGTTCTTGAAGCGACAGGGCTAGGTGGGACCCACTGTCCAGTTGCAACCTCTTGTTTTCTTGGGTTGTGATTGGGCACGGTTATCCCAGGGCGTTGATGTGGATTTTCAAACAATTGTTGACTCAATCTAAGTCGTCTGACATGCCATGTTCGATCCGCATTAACGGTTCGATTTTTCTTGGGTTCCTGTTCATCCGCGTTGGGAGTTCTTGCTCTCTGGAAGTTGTTCTCATTAATGGCACAATTTTTTTCAGTGGATCCTCACCTAAATTTCCTATGTGCGAACACTGTTTTCCTGATAAATGCAATGATGGGTTGTATGACATGCCTTCACAAGCCAAGAATAATTTGTGGTGGCTGCATCAGCCACTAAAATGCTCAAATGCTCGTGCTGCATTCGAGCAATTAATATTCTCGCACCAATTAACTCTATAAATGCTCATTGTTTATCTGGTATTATCATCGCATTTTGAGTTGTCTTGTTTGTAGGTGGTCGAGTCTCTCTTGTATTTTATGAGGTATTCTTTGCAATGGACCATTCGGCTATGCGCAGAAGGACCAGACTCGGGGTAACAAATTTGTAGCCTAACGGGGTACAACCTGTCCCTAGCAAGCCCAAGGTTGTCCATGATGCTAATTTTAAAGGGACGGGGAGCTCCAAGTCCCCACTGGTGCTGTCTTCTGGTTCTGATGGTGATGGGTCTGAAACTGACTCGAACTACCACGTTACTTGGTGTCCATGATTGAGCTATTGGGGGTCAATGAAGAGCCCCTCATAGTTGCCCCAATAACTGCGATGGTGCCCTGCCATGCTACCAGATCATGTGTTAAAGTGGATAAAAGGAAGATGGTCTCGCTTCTTCCTGAAGCGAGGACCAGGAGCAGTCACCTCTACCGGGGCCGTGTGTCTTGCAAGTAGTTGCAGTTGCTAGGTGTGTTACTTTTGGGTGGTGTGTTGATGTGGATGTACGTGTGCCTGCCACACTCTTTTGTCTTTAGCTCTGGTTGGTTACAATGGTATAACTGTTTTGATTCCTCAAACTGATTATGGTTTTTTCTAATGATGAGGAATGTCAATTTCAATTTCATTCTAAATGAAATTCAATTTTGGAATGAACAATGTAGCCTATTGCTTTGTTGCTCTCCTGTCCTATAAAGGAGATTTGATGGCTCATTGTTAAGGGTTGTTTTTTTTGGGTCCGAAGGCTTAGAATAGGTACAATTAGTGGTAATGCAAGATTTTGAAGGTATTATGTAGGAAATCATGTTGGGTTGGGAATAGTATGAAATAAGTATACTATGCTTTTGTAATTATTGATATCGAAAGAAATCTAAAAAAATTAAGACATTTTGCTCTCTTGTGTATGGGCCATGGATTATGAATGGATTTATCAAGGGTTTGTTTATTCAGTTTCAATGGTGTAGTTGAAAGTGTAATTTGTTCTCTTGCTTTGACTTAATGAGTTAATCAAATGCTTGAACACAAATTGCATGTTTATGGTTATATGCTCAGGATTCACTAAGGAGTATTGT